>CM072922.1:87867909-88237909 GCA_036971965.1 Nyctalus aviator | reverse complement strand
ATAACAAAAATAGCAACAACAAAAGAAAACTCATGTCCAGGAAACAGGTGATCAAACACTAGAAAACAAGAAGAATTCTCAGGAAGACAGAGAAGTGCCATGACAAGAGTGGGAGCAGCTGGGAAGAAAAGGAAGCCCTCCCAAAGTGGCAGGTTAGGAAAAAAAGGGCCTGAGAAACTACCGTGTTTCCCCTAAAATAAAACATCCTCTGAAAATAAGACCTACTTACAGGTTTCCTTCTGAGTGAAATATAAGGCCCCCCAAGGCTCTGTCTCAGAATGAAAATTAATTTACCATAAACTGGTCACTAGGGCCGCCCCGACTGGCATCTAGCAACCAGTGACATTACGCAGAGTCCTGACGTAACTGCTGTGTGGAGGCGAAGCGGAGGTTGGAGTGAGCAGTGAGCCCTGGGCAGGAGAGAGAAGGAGACTTTCGCAGATGTGTGTAGAACAGGAGGATTAGAGTTGACAGGATGTGGCGAAGGTGGTGAGTGCTGGTCTGTCTCTGGTGACACTACCTGATGCTCACGGCCGCCCTCATGGTGACTGAAGGTTCTCAGTCAGTGGCAGACCCTGCGACAGCCCAGATCCAGGTTCCAGCAAGTCCAGTGACAGTCCCCAGGCAGGCCCCAGGAGGTAAATGTCTGATAAAGGGGTAGGGGGGATATCTGGTGAAGGTGTTCAGTGGCACAGGGGTGGGGGAAGGGGGATCACTTAAAATGACACAGGAGGATCAGAGGGGCAATCAAAATGACGCAGGAGGATCAAAAGGGGTTACTAAAATCGTAATCCCCCCTCTGATTCTCTTGTGCCATTTTGATTGCCTCCTCTGATCCCCCCCCCCCCGTGTCATTTTAAGTGATCCCCCTTCCCCCACCTTGATACCCCAATTCCATTTTTTACCCATAGAAATGGGCGCAAAAAGAAAAAGCTACTCCGTGGAGTACAAGAAAGGAATTGTGGAAGACTGTTGGGGCCAAAATCTTACTGCTTTCTGCAAAGAGAAGATGTGGAGTATCTGATTGGTCCAAAAATGGCAAGCAGAGTATGGTAACCTCATTGAACAAGTGGACAAGGGAAATGCTAAAAAGCGCAAGTGTGGATCAGGTCGGCAACCATTATTTTCTGAGCTGGAAGACCTGATCTGTGAATGGGTTGTTGACAGGAGAGCAAAGGCTTTGGTTGTGAATAGGGCTCAGATTCAAGAATTTGCCCTTGCATTGGCACCACAGTTTGACATAGCCCCCAAAGACTTCAAAGCATCACAACACTGGCTGGATAATTTCCTTCAATGAAGTGAACTGTCTTTAAGAAGATCTACAACATTGTTTAGGTTGGAAGATACTCAAGTTATTAAGGCGAGCACTTGCATTCAAGTCCTTTATTGATGATTCTGACTTCTCTAAATATAATCTTTCCAACATGATTGCTATGGATGAAACTGCAGTGTTCATGGGCCAATCATCTCAAACAACAATTGAACAGCGGGGTGCCTCCTTAGTGTACATTCCCTCCACTGCTTATGAAAGTGCAAATGTTTCCTGTATTTTGGCAATTCGTCTGGATGGCACTAAAATCCCACCTTTAATCATTTCTAAGGGCAAGAAGGAAAAGATTGAACATGTTTTGGGCGTTTTTATTCTTGAAACTTAAAAAGCCTGGGCCACACAAGCAGTTATAAGGAAGTGGGTCGATTTAATGCTGCTGCTTGT
The DNA here is from genome assembly GCA_036971965.1 of Nyctalus aviator. Taxonomy (NCBI): domain Eukaryota; kingdom Metazoa; phylum Chordata; class Mammalia; order Chiroptera; family Vespertilionidae; genus Nyctalus; species Nyctalus aviator. Next base: position 88,236,195 of record CM072922.1, on the reverse strand, counting down.
TATGTGAGGGAGCCAAAAAGATCTGCTAGTCTGGGATGCAGCCAGCACTCACCGCGCTAAGGACATGAAGACATTTCTTCACGAAAGAAAAATAGATCAGATAATGATTCCCGCAGGAATGACGGCCTATCTCCAGACTCTTGATATTGCAATAAACAAGCCATTCAAAGACAATTTGCGCATGGAAATTAATCACTACATTGAAAATAGAATGGAGAGAAATCAGCGTGGAAACTTTGTGAAACCTAAACTGCAAGAAGTTGTGACTTGGGTGAAGAATTTATGGGAGAAAATCACTGACAGTTGCATTGCAAATGCACTGCAAGCAGGCTACCTTGACAAGAAGTACTCATTTAAAGACAGTGTTATTGCTAACCATGAGAGATCTGGTCCACTGATTCTGAAAGAAATGGAGTCACAAGAAATTCTCCAGGAAATTCAGGAATTGGATTGTTATGATGATGTTCCAGAAGATGATGACATGATTGTCATTGAATAAATGAGTAAATTCTTGATACTGTAGGATGCACGGTTTGTCTGATTTGTGTTGACAACTACCATACTACCATATTGTATACAGATAATAAATTTCCTTTATTTTCATTTAACAATAAATGTGTACTGTATTCTTCTTCATGGAAAAATAAGACATTCCCTGAAAATAAGACCTAGCACATCTTTGGGAGCAAAAATTAATATAAGACACTGTCTTATTTTCAGGGAAACAGGGTATCTCAGGGGAATCTATGGAATTGACACCAGCTTGAGAATCAGCCAGAGATTAAGTGCATCATATTAGTGTTTCTTGCATATTGTTTTTACTCATATCAGCTTTATTCAACTTTTTATTTTCTTTGCTCAGCACTATTTCAAAAACCATGGAGGTTTTTGACACAAAAGAGGCACCATTCTATGCATGGGATGAAAATAATCAAAATATCTAGGCTTCATTAACAGGGTTGAGTCCTTTATTCTTAGTGTTATTCATTCAAAAGGGAAAACAAAAACAAAGTGAAATATTGTACCTATCACCTAAAGAAAATGAGAAACAGTCTTAAAATACTACATTACAGCATTTCTTACTTTACATCATTATGTAATCTAATAATTAAAAGCAGTGCCCCACAACAAGAGCAGACTTACTTTAACTTTTTACACTTTAGAAAGTTGTCAAATAATATAATGCTATGGAAGTTCAAAAGAGACTATAAAACTTACCTGTTTAGACATATTTTCTGAAAATTTTGCTGATTTTTCTTTTAAACATGTGACAAGGTCTTTATAAATCACACCTTTTCTCTCATAATTAATTTCCTCATCATCTGTTTTGCCCTTTGGGAGAAAAAGTCGGCACTATTATTTAATATAATAGCAATATAAGCACCCGATCAATACATCACAACCCAAGTGCACATTTTTTTTCTTCTCTAAAGGATCCCTATAGTAGTCTTTATATATGAAATATAAAGGCAAAACCCTTCCCTCTTCAAGTAGTTACCTATTCACTCGTGCTTTCGGCAAGCCCTTATGAAAACCTCCTACAGGCAGCAGGGCACGCTGCCATTCAGCACGGGAGCAGGCGCTCTCTTCCCTCCAGGCTCCTCTCAGGAGAAATGCATTATGACCTCAAGAGCCTTTGAGGGTGTCACAAAAGCCTCCAGATTAGAATGCTGCACAGAAGAGCCTGTGTTTCTGTGAGTCACACTGCTCTCTCGTTCTGTGTAGCATGGGGCTCTAGGCTTATTTTCTAGGGTTATGTCTCTATGCAACCAGTTGTCTGTCCTTCCACCTTCTGTCTCTGTCTCTGTCTCTGATTCTCTCTTCTTGTCTTGCCCCTCCATTCCTCTCTTCTTTCCTGCCCCTATCATTCTCCCTTAACCAAATATACAGTATATGTAACTGTAGTGTATTATACATTTTGTTGTAATTAATGAATAGTTTCATGCTCCTTGTGTTTCATTTTTAAACCAAGGGGAATATGTAGATGTTTACAATATCAAATAAACTGGTCTGTGAATCAATAGCCTTTTATGAGAAGCAAAGGCTCCTTATCCCACTCAGGAAAGTCAACAAAAATAATTCCTTTTTTAATTTCTTATTTTCTAATTGGAAGTTTCACTTTTCTAAAGTATCAAAACAAACTAAAAGTAAAATTATATTTAGATCATCTCCCTCCTCTAGTGCAGAAATAAGCTAATTGTCATGCTGATAAGAAAAGCACCTAAGGCATGTCAGGAAGGGTGCTACAAGAAATGGAGAACACAGCACCAGTAACCAGACACCAACCCAAGCCCAGGTGTGACAACTCTCTAAGCAGTCCCCTGTAATAGCTGGGCCCCCACTGAGGATTTGGGTTCTCCCGGCATAATTTCCTGGTGGTGATGGGGGGGGGATAACATATTGGGAACCAGCTATAATTGTAGAAATATCAACCATGCCCTGTTGGCCATGATTGCTTTGTTCTGATTAAGGAAAGTACCGGGGACCTGGGAGCTCAACTAGGCTTGTAGCTCATCCTCCCCATTTGGAGCTGCCTGTTATCATGATAAACCAGAATCACCAGCCCTCTGAAGACCCCCAGGCCCTTTGTATATCTATTAACTCTGAATGTGCCCTTTTTGCCTACTTCCCCATGTAATCTTTGCTCTTCTGCTCAATATAAGCTGGTTTATGGTAGGGTGCAGAGCAGATTTTTATAAATGACCTGCTGCTCTCCTATCATACCAGAAGTATTGGAATAAATGCTCATATGATTTAACCTTGTTTCTGCTTAATTGGCTCAAGTAGAAACAGGCAGCATGGACCCACTGATTGTCCGGTTACAGTGACACCCAAAACTACATTGAAGATACTGAGGGCAGGTGTTGCAGGTAAGAAAGCTGAGCTCCTTCCATCTAAATTCAGTGAACAGAGGTGAGACTCAAACTGTTTTAATCTAAAAAACTCAGAAGGCTAGGTGCTCTTTCGCTCTCAGCTCAAAGCTCACCCATCCTCACTCTGCTGTGCGATACTCAGGCTGGGATTCTGCAAAACTGTGTTTCACCTTGGCCAGGTAGGTAGCTTCAGTCAACAGGAAGTGAAGGATGAGACATGCTCCCTTCTATTGTCGCCTGTTCCTGTTAGTCACCCCAGCAACGGCCCCACCCCCCCTGGCAGTGGCAGTTGCTTCCAGTAGCAACAGTTGGTTCTAATTTCCAGAAGTATTTCTCCCTGTAGTCCCAGAACAAGGCTCTTCACACCCTTCCCCCAAAGAAATACCACCATCAGCCTACCAGGGCTCCATTTCCAAAGATTTGAGTCTCTGCTCTGAGGAGATCCTCTGAGCTTCTGAGGGACCAGCACGAATTGGGCAGCTCTCACTCTTCAGACCACTGGGCTCCAGAGTCACAGAGGCCCCCTGGGCTCCGGGGAAACTAGCACAGCCTGGAAGTGACCAGGCCTCAGAGGTGTAAGTCCAATTTGTGTGGGGAACCCTCCTCTGAGGTCCTAAGGAACCTTCGCCCAGGCAAGGAGGGTCTACTCTCCAGGAGTCTAAGCCTCAGCCCTGCAAGGGTCCTCCTCTGAGATCCTAAGGTACTAGCACAGCCTGGCAGTAGCTCCACTCCAGGCATCAGGGTCCTAGCTGCATGGGGCACCTCCTCCAGGCAGCCGCATTTTGACAATCCCTCCTCCTCTTCCCTTTATCCCTCAACTCTTATGGCAGAAGCTGCAGTTATTGATTCTGTGTTATCACAGTGCTCCTTTTTTGACTTTCCTTTCCTTTAATGCTTGAGATTATGTTAAAGAGGTTTCTCTTTTATGGAGTGGAATGAGTCTTTTAGAAGCCATTTCTTAGAAAACTGACCTGCAATGGGGACACTGGGGCTAATTCCGAGACAGCAAGTACACACAGAGAAAGGGATCTGCTGGAATCCCACAGAACAGTATTTCATGGTCTATGCTCACTGGAGTTCAATCTCAGAGACATGTCTGCACTTCAAGACACCAACTTAAGCACCAATACCAATTATGTTTTTTTAAAATTACTTACGCCATTTAAAAATACTCCTTCTTCACTACAAGTAATGCACAAAGTTTCAACATCATGTGGTTTCACCAGCACATAGCAAATTTCCCCAAGAATCTGTCTCCAAGGTGGGGCTCGACATCCATTTGGATATTCATAATCTGAAACCAATTATCAATCAGTTTAGAGTTTTGTAAAATATGTTGGCTCACAAATAAATATTATTAAATTATTTTTCATTTTCTTAAATATTAAATTCCAACGTAGTTATTGAAGTATTTTGAATAATAATTATGAAAATATATCACATTAATGAATCTGAGAAGCTGTAAACCTGAGGTATATTTGATAGATTCCAAGACTGTTTGTTCTCCTTTTCCCGAGAAATGTTTGAGCAGTTCTATATCGTTCTTAACTGCTGCTGGATGTAAAGGTATTTCTCTGAAATAAATGTTAAAACATCCATTTAAAACATTTTATAACAGATTGTACAAATTATACATGAAGACATTCCATTATGTCAAGGGAAATTTTTTTATAATTAAAATTTCAGGTAATTATACAACAACAAAATTGCAGTTAAATTTAGCCATGTTATAATGTTATTACACTGTCAAACGATCAAGGAATTACTGAACAACATTAAATATTCATTTTATTTCTTAATGATAATACTAAAATACTAAAAAGCACTAGAAACATCAACAAGTTTTAAATCTGGAAAACTCTACATAATATTTGCATTATAATTTAGTAATTTATATGAGTCTTATTAAGAGACTCCAAATATTTTAAGGCCACTTAATGTCTACTAGAATGTTTAGCATTGTTAAGAGCAAATTTTAATTTTTAAAACTAGAAATATCCATGTGATAAACTAAAATTTTATTCCAATACAATTGAATGTTAAATCAATAGCAATGATTCCCATACTTTATTTTTCTCATTTTTTTCCTAAAACTCTAAAAGCACTTTTTGCAACTAATGTTTAGAGGTTTATTTTTTAAAATACTCACAATGAAATACATTTTAGAGAATGATTGAGGAGGTTTACATCCAGTTGCTTAAGCAGTATGGCAATCTTCATCTTAATCTCACTTTCAGTATCATTGTCTTTGGTAATTTTATCAAGAATATTTAATATAGATAACTCTTCTTTCATTGTATTATAATCCAAGCCCAGGATTTTTGCTACAGGATTTCTGTTACCTGACCAAAGTAAATTAATAAAAATTAATCTGTTATCTTCTATAATAAACATAAAGTCAAACAAATCCATTGAAGCCCACTCAACTGTATTTCTTTCATTATGCTTTCTCTAATCAACCCAATTAGAATCAATATCCACTTCTCAAATTTACTGAATTTAGGAACTTTTTTTTTTATACCTTTTGAGATGTTCTTTCTTTATAGTAATATTACTAGTATATGTTATCTCCCTAGCAGGAAAAAGAACAAGATATTCCTTTCTTTTTTTTAGTTGACCATGAGGAATTCAATTAATATATTCAGAATTGATTTGTAGAGAAATACTGTTTTCCTTAGAAGAAATATCACTGGAACTATGTGTACACCATAGTGCTCAGTATTCACAAATGCATGCTTCTTTTCATAACTGCATGCTTCCCTTGGTCTAGAGTTCTTCTGCCAGTCTTTTCCACCTGTTCAAACTGCATATATATATATATATATATATATATATATATATACTAGAGACCCGGTGCATGAAATTTGTGCACTGGGGGCAGGGGTCCCTTAGCCTGGCCTGCACCCTCTTGCATTCTGGAACCCCTGACCGCTTAGGCCTGCTCTCTGCCACTGTCAATGAGCTCACCAGGCATGAGCCCGGCTTTCTGGCTGAGCGGCACACCCCTGTGGGAGCACATTGAACACCAGATGGCAACTCCTGCATTGAGCATCTGCTCCCTGGTGGTCAATGTGCATCATAGCGACCGGTCATTCTGGTTGTTCCACCATAAAGGTCGCTTAGACTTTTATTATATAGGTATGCATAAATATACATATTTAGTCCTTACACAGGGAGATGCTTAGGACATGCTTATAGAAATGAAGGGAAAAAGGAAGGGAAGGAAAGAGGAAGGATGGGAGAGAGGAGTTGGGAGAAGAGAGAAAAGGAAAGAAAGAAGGAGGAATTCCAGTCATGGATATGGACCTTAAAGGCTACAGGCTTTAGGTTGTTCCAAAAGCTAAGAAAACTCTCTTTGAAATTAGTAATCTAGAAGTTTACTAGTAGCAAAGTATTGAGCTTTTCATTTTAAAGTAGAAATTTGATATAAGCATAACATTTCAGCCAAGTAAGATTAATGACATTTTTATGAAGCTGAATATAATTTTTTACCTTTTAGGTTACAAAACTTTTTTCAAGATACTGTAAGAAGACTTTCCCCAAGATTATGTTTCTAAAAGTTCAAATCACAGGATGGAGTGTAAATATCACCTTCAATGCATGCTTGTGCTTCCTTCAGCTTTGTATCTTTAGCAATCAATAACAAGCATGACAGCTGCCCAAAACTCCTAACTTTAATTTGCGGTACAGAAAGAAATAGCAAAGGCTGTCCATTTTCATCAGATTCTTCTGATTTGACTGTTGTTGCACTAAAAAAGAAAAAAGAAAAAAAGGGAAAGCTTAGAGTTAATTGGATGTTAGAAGTTAAATTTAAGATATTTTGGCAAATTATTTCCACGTTATCATTATAAAATAGAGAATATAAATACCACTTGTTAGAAGCCTATCTATTTTCCCATTTTCATCCACTCTCAGAACCTTAGAACCCCCATACTTATTAGCAATTAGAGGCCTGGTGCATAAAATCCATGCATGGGGAGGGGGTGTCCCTCATTCCAGCTTGCATCCTCTCCAATCTGGGATCCTTCTCATAATCCAGGACTGCTGGCTCCCAACTGCTCACCTGCCTGCCTTCCTGATTGCACCTAACCACTTTTGCCTGCCAGTCTGATCACCCCCTAACCACTCCCATATCAGCCTGATTGATGTCTAACTGCTCCCCTGCCAGCCTGTTTGCTCCCAACTTCCTTCCTCTGCTGGCCTGGTCACTCCTTAACTGCCCTCCCCTGCAGGCTTGATTGCCCCCAACTGCCCTCCCTTGCAGGCCTGGTGCCTCCCAACTGCCCTCCCCTGCTGGCCATCTTGTGGTGGCTATCTTGTGTCCTCATGGTGGCAGCTATCTTGATCTTTTGTGTTGGAGTGATGGTCAATCTGCATATTACTCCTTTATTAGACAGTATGGAGGCCAGGTGCATGGGTGGGGGCCAGCTGGTTTGCCCTGAGGGTGTCCTGGATTGGTGGGGGTTCCCTTGGGGCATAGGGTGGCCTAGGCAAGAGGCCTATGGCCATGCCCCCAGTGACCCAAACAGAGGCCCTGGTTTCTGGGATATATTTATTGTCTACAATTAAAACTTTCTAGCCTGGAGCAAAGTCAGCCTTCTGCTCACTCAGTGGCAGCAGCCATTTCTGTTGTTTATTCACCTTCTATAATTGAAACTTTGAAGCCTTGAGTGGAGTCCTGGGCCAACCAGGTTGTGTGGAAAGCTTGCCTTCTTCCATTGCCCAGGAAACCCAAGCCTCCCTCCTGCTCTCTGTGGTGGCAGCCATCTTGGTTGGGGTTAATTTGCATATTCACACTGACTGGCTGATGGGCATGGCTGGTGGATGTGGTCTGTGGGTCTAGCAGAGTGGTGGTTAATTTGCATATTATTCTTTTATTAGGTAGGATGATAGTGAGCAATATGACATATCCAGGAAGAAAACTTTAAGCAATTTCTTAAAAACCTACACTAAACCAGTTTTTTGTTTTTATAACAATATTAGAGGCCCATTGCATGCAAGAATAGGCCTTTCTTCCCCTGGCTTCACTCCCAGATACCCAAGAGCCTTTGCAAGTCTTTGCTCCCAGCAAGAGTGCTGCTCCTGTAGCTTCTCAGCCCCCGCCCTCTCCCTCATAGCAGATGTCCCGCCCCACCCAGCGGCTCCATGTCTGTGTATATAAATTAACTCGCCATCTTTGTTGGGTTAATTTGCATACACACTCCTGATTGGCTTATGGGTGTTGTGGGGATATGGTCAGTTTTCATATTTCTCTTTTACTAGTGTAGATGTTAACATCTTTTAAAACCATTCATGTTTTGAGGATTTATAATGTTATATTTATACAATCATTTTAATTTATTGATTTTAGAGAGAAGGAAGGAGAGAGAATGAAAGACAGAAGATTTGTTCTTCCACTTATTGATGCATTCATTGGTTGATTTTTATATGTGCTCTGATTGAGGATCGAATCCACAATTTTGTCATTTCGGGACCACAGTCTAAGCAACTGAGCTACCTGGCAAGGGCTATACAATTTTTACACCACAGCAATTAATGGTTAGACATTTTCTTGGCTATTCTGTACTGTTAACAAAAAAGCTATATAAAAGACAAACCAGGTCCTCTCTATCGATTATTTTCCCACTCCAAATACCTTAATTAGGTTTACTCTAGGACTTTAAGCAGTTTTTCTAAATGCTTTTTCCTGATTAGAAATTATTGGGTCTCCTATATTTGTATTTCTGTCTACTTTGATGATATTTTTAAGTCAGCATTTAAATTTTTAAAATATTTTTTTCCTGACAGTAATAGTTCTATAGGTTTCTACTACTTAAAACATTAATTAAACTGGTTAGCTTTTTTCATTACATACTTATAACCCTAGAAAAACCCCCATATCTTAAGATCTAATCTAACATATTTTAAATTATAATGCCGATAAATAGATGTGAACTATTAACAGTTCAACAGAAAAAGTAAATCTGACGGACTCAGAGTGTCTACTAGTAACACCTTTTCACTAGAAATGAAACAAGAATATAGAAACTTTAGGAGTCAGAATAATGGCTTCCCCCAAATGTCCATGTTTTAGTCCACAAAACCTGCGAATATGTTACCTTCCATGGCAAAAGCGAATTTGCAGATGGATTAAGGATCATGAGATGGAAATACTACTCAGAAATATCTAGGTTGATCCAAGGTGGTCGGAAGGATTTTTGGGAAGGCAGGCAGAAGGATGAAATCAGGGAAGGTGATGTAACAATGAACACAGGTCAGGGAAATGCAGAGTTGAGAGGCGCTGCACGCAGGTAGCCTCTGGCAGCTGAGAGAGGCAAGAATGAATTTCTTCAGCCCCCACAAGAAACACAGCCCTGCCAACATTCATTTTAGCTCTGCAGACTCATTTTAGATATTTCACCTCCAGAACAGTAAGATAATAAACCTGTGTTGTTTTAACACATTAAGTGCATGGTAATTTGTTACAGCAGCATTAGGAAGCTATGACAGGGTCATTTTAAAGTCTTGCCTACTGCTCTATCCAAAGTACCTCACATAGTAACTGCACACGGAAGGTGTTCAACCATTATAAGAGGAATGAATGAACAAAATGTTTTCAGATTTGCCAGTGATGTGCACTGTGTACAAAATGTATATTTTCTCTAAAATAAAACTTTTGAAGTAGTGTCCTTAGACAAGAGGAAATTTTTAAAGGCCTGTAATCAAGGCTGGACCCTAGTGCTAAGTGGATGGTGAGAGAACTAAGTTATAGGCCAAATGAATGCCAACAATATCAAGCTACTAACTTAAGAAAGTAAAAATCCTTCTGGAAAAAGGAAGAACTAAAAGCACAGGTGACATTTTTCATTGCTCCTACCAGTTGAAACCTGAAACTCAGAGCCAGCTACATGGAGGATGTGGAAGAACAGGCTTTCATTTCCGAGCTCACAGTTTCTCACAGCTGGGAAAAAAAAGAGCTCTCAGAAAGAAAAATGCTGCACTCACCTCATGAACATCAAGAAGAATGTGCTGTAAATGAAATCCACTGACCTGATCAAGAAACTTTCAACTGGAATTCAAACTTTCAAGGGAGCTAAAAATACTCAGCAGGAAAATGTCTTGTTTATTTTGTCCCCAGTGTCCAGAACATAGTAGTTGCTCAATAAAAGCATTTTAAAATAGGAACATAGGAATAAGACGTTCAGAAACTATTTATTTAGCAATTCTCAGGGACAAAAAAACAAAGAGCCCAATAACAAAAGTATGGCAATGAAAATTTTATCTAAATACAATATGTTAAGGTTGGAAATAACCCAGCCCTTCATGATACTGATAAAAAACCCCAAGGATCAGTAAGGTATGACTTGTGAGTGATTTGAGCATTACTGTGGGGAAGAGGTCCACTGCTCAGGCGTCCTGACTTCTCATCCATACAGAACTCTTATCAGCATATAATTTTGTCCCAACTCATCATGAAACAAAGCAAAGCAAGATTCACAACTAAAATATTGCAATATTAAAGTAAATGTGATTCAAAAATTACAGGTCTACTATGTGAAAAAAGAACAGGTAGCATTTTTAGAAAGGCATTCAGAATGCTGACCCAATTTATAAATTTCAAAACTAGATTCTAAAAAATCAAAGCACCCCAGCTGTGTGTACCACCAACAGATGGTGTTACCATTGAGTGGTGTCACCTGTCCTTAGTTTACAGTGGATTTGGACTTCATTCTGAATATTATTAATCTCATCCTGACAAGAACAAAAGCAATTGAAAAAGAGTAATAAAAGGACCTATAATTTCCATTAAAATGAAAGTAGAGACTCTCCCGCCCCTGCCCCTCTGCAAATTGAACATGAAGAGATGATGACAAATGTTATTACAGGTTGAGCAGCTGTACCCTGGAAATGATTCTAAAGGAAAGGAATGAATCCTGCAACATGTGCAAAGTGCTGTGCCTGTGTAGTCAGTTAAAAGCAACCTGCAAAAAAAAAAAAAGGAAAGAAGATAGTTGATGAAATGTAAAACCTTTCCAGTGTGTGACTCAAAGATCAGTTTCAATGTCAGATGCCAGTAAGCCTAATGAAGGCGGCTGATCAAACTTCCATGGGCTGTTCCAGAGAGTGCATTTGGAAATGCACAACGTCAAATAAGAAGTGAGGCCTCAAGAATAAACATATTCCCAAAAATGTCTGTAGAAGTAAAAAGAAAAAGGGGGTTAGCTTAACTACTTCAACCAACTTTCTCTGTAGATAAAACTGACCGGAATTTGCAACTGGAGGCTGAGAGAAGGTATAGGAAGAAGAATCTGCCTTTATTCTAAAACATCCAAAGATATTGCTGTTTTCCATAGTGGCTGCACCAGTCTTGTATTCCCACCAGTAGTGTACTAAGAGTTCCCATTTCTCCACATCCTAAACCAGTACTTGTCTTTTGTTGATTTGTGGATGACAGTCATTCTGAAAGGTACTAGGTGATACCTCATTGTCATTTTAATCTCTCTGATGATCAGTGACTTTGAGCATTTTTTTTTTATGGTTCTTGGCCATCTGTATGTTCACTTTGGAAAAGTGTCCATTTAGGTCCTTTGCCCATTTTTTAATTGAATTGTTTGTATTCCTTTTGTTAAGTTGTATGAGTTCCTTATATATTTTAGAAATTAATCCCTTATCAAGTGTATCACTGGTAAATATGTTTTCCCCTACAGAGGGCCTCTGTTTCATTTAGTTGGTGGTTTCTTTTGCTGTGCAAAAGCATTTACTTTGATATGGTCCCATTTGTTTATTTTTTTTATAAGGTTCCCTTGTCCTAGGAGATGAATTAGCAAACATAATGAAAATGGAGCTGCCATTTGACCCAGTAATCCCACTTCTAGGAATACATCTTAGGAAACCTGAAGTACCAAACAAAATATACACTGAATGGGCAGATTATTATGATCTCTGAATGCATAATATTCTGGCCACTCAGTTTATATCCTATATAATAAAAGGCTAATATGCAAATTGTCCTCTTGACCAGGAGTTCGATCAGCAGGTAGGCCAGCCAACTCTTCATGTCCCCTCCTCCTGGCCAGGCTGGCCCGACCCCACCCATGCACAAATTCATACACTGGACCTCTAATATATATACACACACACACACACACACACTAATTGGCCATATTATTATGCATTCAGAGATCATAATAATCTGGCCACTCAGTGTATATGCACCCCCATATTCATAGCAGCATAATCTATAATAGCTAAGTAGATCTGGAAACAGCCCAAGGGCCCATCAGTAGATGAGTGGATAAAAAAAGTTGGTACATTTATACCATGGAATACTATGCAACTGCTAAATAGAAGGATCTTTTATCTTTTGAGACAGCATGGAGGGACCTGGAGAGCATTATACTAATCAAAATAAGTTAGTCAGAGAAAGAAAAGTATCACATGATCTCATATGTGGAATCTAATGAACAAAATTAACTGATAAACTAAATAGATCCAGAGACATAGAAATATGTAACAGACTGGCAAATATCAGAAGGAAAGTGGGGGTTGGAGGGTGGGAAGGGAGAGATTAACAGGGGAACTTATATGATTATATGTAAAACCTATGGACACAGACAATAGTGTGGTGAAGGCCTTGGGCGGGGTGCGGGAGGAGCAGGTGTGGGGTTGAGAGGGTCAATGGGAAAAAACAGGGGAACTTCTGTAATACTTTCAACAATAAAGACAAGTTAAAAAAAAAAAAAAAAAAAGTCCTGGCTTGGATGGCTTCAGGGGTGAATTTTACCAAACATTCAAAGAGGAACTGACTAATACCTATCTTCTTCAAACCATTCCAAAAATTCAAGCGGGGGGAAGACTCTCTTTATGAGATCAACTTTATCTTAATTCCAAAACTAGATAAAGACACTACAAAAAAGACAATTATAGGCCAATATTCCTGATGAACATAGATGCTAAAATCCTCAATAAAGTATTAGCAAATTAGATGCAGTAATCTCCCTCTCTCTCTCTCTCTCTCTCTCTCTCTCTCTCTCTCTATATATATATATATATATATATATATATATATATAAAAGCCTAAGAGTCGGTTTGACTGGTCACAATGACACAGATGCTCAATGCAGGAGCTGTCCCCTGGTGTTCAGTGAGCTCACACAGCCAACTTCCCATGGTCCCTCCCTGAAGCCTGCTGGCCCAAATGGACCCCAATCACAGGCCAGGCCAAGGACTCCACCATGCACACAAATTTGTTCATATATATTAAAAAGATCATACACCATGATTAAGTGGGATTTGTTCCAGGGATGCAAGGCTGGTATAATATTCATGTATAAATATAAAAGCCTAAGCGAATGTTCCGACAGAACAACTGAAATGACTTGTCACTATGATGCACACTGACCACCAGGGGACAGATGTTCAATGCAGGAGCTGCCCCCTGGTGATCAGTTCATTCCCATAGCAGGAGTGCTGCTCAGCCAGAGGCTGGGCTCACAGCTGGTGAGCACAACAGCAGGAGCCTCTCCCTCCTCCGTGACTCTGTGATAGCACGAAGGAGCAGCGAGCATGGTAAGTGGCAAGAACATGGTGCAAGAACAGTGAAAGAGCACCGAGGCTTCTCCCCAGCCACCTGCCACTTCGCGCACTGCCACGACCCTCGGGGGATGTCCAACTGTGGGTTAAGGCCTGATCCTTGCAGGCCTAGCCTACACCAACAGTTAGTTGGACATCCCCTGAGGGGTCACAGATTGCAAGAGGGCACAGGCCAGTTTGAGGAACCCCCATCATGCACAAATCTGTGCAATGGGCCTCTAGTAAATCAATAAATGTGGCATAGCATAGAAACAAAATGAAAGATAAAAATCACATAATTTTATCAATAGATACAGAAAAAGCATTGCATAAAATCCAGCACTGATTTATGACAAAAACTCTTACCAAAGCGTTAATAAAGAGACCATACCTCAACATAATAAAGACCATATATGAAAACCTACAGCCAACATTATACTCAACAGGAAAAACTAAAAGTGTTTCCCTGCAGATTAGGAACAAGCCCAGGATGTCTGCTTTCACCACCCTGATTCAACATAGTACTGGAAGTTCCAGCCAAAGCAATCAAATAAGAAGAAATAAAATGCATCCAAATTGGAAATGACGAAGTAAAACTGTCATTATTCGCAGATGACATGATAATGTATATAGAAAACCCCAAAGGCTCCACCAAAATGCTACTAGATCTAATATATGAATTTGGAAAAGTAGCAGGATATAAAATATATATATCCAGAAATCAATAGCATTTCTATACACCAATAATGAAATATCAGAAAGAGAACTAAGAAAACAATCTCACTTACTATTATAACAACAAAATGTGAGGTACCTAAGAATAAATTTAACCAAGGAGGTAAAATATTTTCACTTGGAAAATTATAGAAAATTGAAGAAAGAAACTGAGGAAGACACAAATAAGTGGAAACATATACCATGTTCATGAATTAAAAGAATTAACATAATTAAAATGTCCATACAACCAAAGAAATCTAAGATTCAATGTAATCTCAACTAAAATACCAATAACATGTTGCACAGATCTAGACCAAATATTCCAAAAGTTTATATGGAATGAAAAAAGACCCCAAATTGGTTTAGCAGTCTTGAGAAAGAACAAAATTGGAAGGATCACAACACCAGATATCAAACTATATTACAAGGCAAGTGTAAACAAAACAGCCCGGTACTGTATTAAGAACAGGCATATTGATCAATGTAACAGAACAGAGAGCTCAGAAATCAACCTCTATGGCCAACTAATATTTTACAAAAAAGGCAAGAGCATACAATGGAGTGAATATACTATTTAAATGGTGTTGGGGAAATTTGGACAAATACCTGCAAAAAAATGAACTAGACAAACAACTAACACCATACACAAGAATAAACTCAAAATGAATAAAAGACTTAAATGTAAGGCCTGAAACTATAAAGATCCCAGAAAAGGACATAGGCAGTAAAATCTTAGACATCTGTCATAGCAATATTTTTGCCAATATATCTCCTAGGGCAAGGAAAACAAGGAAAAAAAATAAACAAATGGGATTACATCAAACCAAAAGCTTCTGCACAGCAAAAGAAATCATCAACAAAATGAAAAGGGAGTCCATTTTATGGGAAAATGTTCTTGCCAATCTGATAAAAGGTTAATTTCCAAAATATTTAAGGAACTTACCCAACTAACAATAGGAACACAAAAAATCCAATTCAAAAAGGGCAATGGACCTAAATAGACACTTATACAAAGAAAACACACAGATGGTCAATGGACACATGAAAAAAAATTTTTAATGCCACTAATCATCAGAGAGGTCCAAATTAAAACCACAGTGAGATATCATTTCACACCCGCCAACAACAAAAGGTGCTGGTGAGGATGCAGAGAAAAGGGAACCATAGTGCACTGTAGATGGGAATGCAGACTGGTGCAGCCACTGTGGGAAATAGTATGGAATTTCCTTTAAAAAATTAATAATAGAACTGCTGATTCACCCAACAATCCCACTTCTGGAAATATATACTAAGAATCCTGAAACACCTATAGAAAGAAGGTGAAGAGCATAGTTAAAGAACATGTAAGCATAGCCCATGGACACAGACAACAACATGGTTAGAGCCAGAGGGAGGGAAGGGGAGGGTTTTGGGTAAAAGGGAAGTAAATGAGGGACATCTGTAATAATTTCAACAACAACAAATAATAAGTGTAACAAATAAGTTTGAAGATAGAAAACTTGGTCCAAGGAAAAGTTGCATAGTAAATCTGATAGAGGAAAGGGTGGCTCAAAACACACATGGTGTCAAAATATCAAAACATCCCACTTAAGAGGGAATACTGTACATAAAGACTGTGTACAGAGATAGATAAAGCAAATAGAGAAATAGAGATACATTTGAGGTGTATAACAAGCCCACCTAAGGAGGCCTCAGATGTGCTCATGTTTGCACTTGGAACATAAAATTAGAACAGAGGCAAGATACAATGACAATTGTGCTACTCTTCTGACACCTGCTTAACCTATCTTTGTAGATTAAGTCATTCATGTTTGTAATTAGCTTTACAGATGAGTTTATCTTTAAAAAAAAAAAAAGAATTTGTGATATTACACTGAACTTAGTTAAATGGGAGCGATAAAGAATGACAAGCTTCTCGGGAGAAAATAACCATAGGCAATTAGAAATAAAATACAATTTTAAAAATTCAGAGAAGGTAGAGCATGATATCAGAGCTAAAGAGCTTTTAAAATGCAATTCAAGAGTGGTTTAACAGTTCTAAAAATAAAATTCTGAGTTTATTCTCACAAATAACCCCAAAAGGAAAAACTGGAAAAGGCATTCATAGGAAGTTTGGCTAGTTAGGGAACTGTTCTTGATATGTCAGACTTTATCTTTTTAAAAAAAAAATGTATATTTTTATTGATTTCAGCAAAGAAGGGAGAGGGAGATAGAAACATCAATGATGAGAGAGGATCATTGATCAGCTGCCTGCTGCACGCCCCCTACTGTGGACCAAGCCCACAACCCAAGCATGTGCCCTTGATTGGAATCGAATCCAAGACCCTCCAGTCCATAGGTCAATGCTCTATCCACTGAACCAAACCAGCTAGGGCAGTATATCAGACTTTAAAAGTTCATATATCAGAATGCCTGCAGTGGAAAATAAACCCAAGGCTGACTGAAACAAAAAGAGATACATATAAATTTATATATACTTATCATAGATATTTATAATCTATAGTTGTATAATACATGACATTCATATAATATCCTATATAATAAAAGCATAATATGCAAATTGACCGAACGGCGAAATGACCAGTAGGCAGGGGGTAAAGCCAGTGAGCAAGTGGCACCAGGCCAGCCAAGGCGCATGCCAGTTGGCAGAGGGAGGGGACAGCGATGGGGGGAGGGGAAGCAGCAGTAAACAGCCGGCAGCAGAAGGGCGAGGGGCTAGGAGTGATCGGCCAGCCTGCTTGCCTCCCACAGAGGGAGGCCAGACTGTGACTTAGGACGTCCCCTGAGGGCTTCCGGACTGTGAGAGGGTACAAGCCGGGCTAAGGGACCCCCACCCCAAGTGCACAAATTTTCATGCACTGGGCCTCTAGTAGATATATAATGATATTTATATAAATTACACAAATTTATATAAAACTAGAGGCCTAATGCATAAAATTCATGTGAGAGTAGGCCTTCCTTCCCCCGCTGCCGACAGCAGCTTCCTTCTGGCACCCAGGACTCGGGCTTCCCTCACAGCCCAGCTTCGTCTGAAAGGTCGTCTAGAAGAACATCTGGTCTAATTATCATATTATGTTTTTATTATTATAGATTTATATTTTAGCTATGTTCAAAGAAGATAAATTGACAGCTTGCTGGTTAAAGTGGAGGTAGGATTTTCTTTTTTTAATCTCAAGTATGAAAGATTTTCATTTGAAGGCAATGTTTATTGTTAAGAAGTCTCTCCTTTATATTGAGCAAAATTTTCCATTCTCCCTCTGCCACCCCAGAAATCGATAGATTTAAAATACCAGAAGGTATGTCTACCTCAGAGGTCACAAAAGCAATGCAATGCCTACTGGTGTCTGGCAGGTAATATGGGTGAGTGGAAAGGCCAGACATAAAAAGATAGCTAATGTTGGGAGTGTGGTGACCTGGAGAATGCTTCCTCTATCAGAAGAAATTCAAATTCAAATTGAATATTAGTGTGTTGGCCAAACAAAATGTCCTCAGATTTCCCCTGAATCCCTGCGTTAGAAGATTTCTAAGATTAACAGATGTTAAATGACTTGCTCAAAACTCACTATCAATCAATAAAAATGAGCACAACGAAGATAGTCAATTCTAGAAGCAATTAACTGGCTTACCTGACGACATAACCTGATTCAAATGCTGAGGGGTCCAAATCTGTCTTCCATTCAAGTGGTTCTACAAAAACATATTTCGCCTCTTGGGGATATTTGTAGATAAAACTCTCCGCAAACATCATAATTTCTTTCAATATCGCTTCATTTAGAGGAGTCTTTTCCAGGGCTCTGGTTCCATGTCCAGGAGCAGTCCACTGCACTAATCTTCCCAGGGCTACACCCATGAGTCCAACAACACTCAGAGCTGAGATTAGCAGACACACTACATCAGAGTAGAAAGAGTTAGACCAAGACAACAGCATCAAACCTTTTCACTGGACATTTTTCATTTTCACTATTTTAAGCTAGTACTACCCGACCCACATTCTGTTGAGTCTTCATATAATGGTTGATTTTTTAAATTATCTAATTGCTCAATTCAATAAAATAGTTCATTTTTCAGAACCAGCTTTAAGTAAAACTGACTACTACTTAAGGATTTTCCAATCTCTGTCTGCCTTGAAATGAATACTTTTCTCATTTCCCTGGGCCTAAACGGAAACAGAAAACTCCAAAGTGGAAAAAAGAATTGGCCTTTGATTTGCAGTTCTGTTCGGGCTGAAGGTAAAGTGAGCAACACTCTTTTGAGTTGAGCCAGCCACTGTTTAGAATTATTCCGTTATCCTGACTTTCTTATAGTCATTACTCCTGCAACAGTCAATGATGACTGATAACATGAATCTGGAAGCTCTGAGAGTCACTCAAATGCCTTCTGAATCAATTGGAAATAGAATAAGAACATAACTATAAAACATAATTTTAATTTTCTCTAAAAATTGGTATGTCAAACCAAAGGACTTGTATACATACATATAAGTACAACTAATGGACACAAAATTCTGGAGAGGGAGGGTATGTACGGGAGGGGGGTGGGCATTGGTATATGTACAACAATAATAATTTAATAAAAAATATATATTAAAAAAATTGGTATACCACATATTAACCCTATAAACCAAAATATTTGAACAATCAAAATACTGTATTCTCTGCCTATATTTCCTGCCCAGAATTGTTTTATTGTAAGTTATAACTTCCTTAAGAGCAAATGTGAGAGAAGTAAGAACAAAAGAGAATCTTTTTAGGCTGTTTATCAAAATTGGTTACCAAAAAATTTCTAACATTAAAATTTAAGATAGAAATTCAAATTAAATAAATTTCCCACTTTGGCTAAATTTGTCTTTAAAAGATTTTTAGAAAGATATCATTTTCTGTAACATTAAATAAGAGCCAAGGTAGAAAACAAGTTCTGGCATTAATTCATAATTGTTATTTATGATACATACTGTATTAATAAGAAGATATTATATTTTTTATATAATCTAAACTTGCTTATTTCCCCATTTGTAATCATACAGATTATTACAATCTTCCAGGATATTAGAAGAATGGTCATAAAAGTTAAATATAGAATATAATTAGCATTTCCCCCCACATCATTATTACAAAAGCAGAGATAACAAGATTCTATAAAAATGAGTTGGGGATTTTACTTTCTGTAATCTTGAAATTCAGTAACAGGGACATCTAGATGAATGGTTCTCATGGGGCAATACTGCCTGCTGAGTAGCAGTACAGAAGTATTAGTATAGACCGTTTATCAAAAGGAGAGGACAGGGACATCATTGGCATTTAGTGATGAGAGTCAAGAATGCAGATGTCTTGCAATATGCAAAACAGTCCCTGAGAGAGAAGAATGCTGCTGCAATCTCCAAGCATCTAGTAGATGAAAAACTTCAGATCACAAGGTGTTTTTTCACAGTTTTAATATAACTGGATTTTTCAGGATTGCAACTATCATATAAATCTAAAGGAAGGTCAGATATACTTCGTGTTACATGGAACTTTAGCAAGAGCTCAGCATTTTGAAAATCACAACATTGATGACTACATTAGTCACACAATTTAAGTTTCAAAGATATGTCTGTATCACTTTGCACTTGGAGCTACTACATTGACAGTAATTCTATATAAGGCTGGAGCATATGACTACTTCATTATCTATGCCAATATTTTATTACAATTATTTTTCTTTTAATTCTCTTTTATAATATAGTTTGGATACTATAGATATTTAAAACTATGCACACATGTAGGATTATTATTTATAATTCTGATTTCAGAATAGCAAATTAGACATCTACACTAATAAAAGAGAAACATGCAAATTGATTGTACTTCCGCTATGCCCACAAGCCATGCTCACCATCCAATCAGGAGCAAGTATACAAATTAACCCAACCAAGATGGCTGCTGCCACAGAGTGAGCAAGAAGCTTGGGTTTCCCCAGCAATGGAGGAAGCCAAGCTTCCCCCCTGCCCTGGCTGGCCCTGACCTCTGCTCAAAGCTATAAAGTTTCAATTACAGAAGATAAATAAATCCCAGATACCAGGGCCTCCACTTGGGTTGCCAGGGAGTGTGGCTGGCCTTCAAACCACCACAGACCCCTTACCCAGGTCACCCCATCCACCTAGGGAACCCCTACCCCGATCCAAGACACCCTTCAGGGAAACCAGCTGGCCCCCACTTGTGCACCAGGCCTCTATCCTATCTAATAAAAGAGTGATATGCAAATTGACCACCACTCCAACACACAAGATGACTGCCCCCATATGGTCAAAGATGGCTGCCCCATGTGGACACTAGATGGCCACCACAGATGGCCAGCAGGGGAGGGCAGTTGGGGGCAATCAGGCCAGCAGGGGGGAGGGTAGTTGGGAGGGACCAGGCCTGGAGGGGAGGACAGTTGGGGGCAATCAAGCCTGCTGGGGAGGGTAGTTAGGGGCAATCAGGCTGGCAGGGGAGCAGCTAGGCATCAATCAGCCTGGCAGGGGAGTGGTTACGGGGTGATCAGGCTGGCAGGCGGAAGCGATTAGGTGCAATCAGGAAGGCAGGCAGGCCAGCAGTTGGGTGCCAGCAGTCCTGGATTGTGAGAGGGATCCCAGATTAGAGAGGGTGCAGGCTGGGCTGAGGGACACACACCCTCCTACCCGTGCACAGGGCCTCTAGTTACAACATATTTGCTATAGAAACTGAGTATCACATCAGATAATGCTAAGACATATAGTATATATATGTACATGTATATATAAAAGTGCTAGTAGAATAAAATGTATACAATTAGGGTGCAAATTTATGCATTTGCTATAATATTCCAGGGTATTGTTTCTACTGGGAAGTTCCGAACACAGAGGCATGAACTGATGTGAATGTGTGACACTCCTGAGTGCCAGAGTTTTTGTGAGAATCAGTGCAAACCATGAATAAATGCAAATAGATTTACTTATACAGAAAGGCTTAGATGGACAGTTCTGTTTGTTTTCCATTTTAAGCATAACACTTGTTTTGTAGTCCTATATAGCGATAGCATGTGCATCATTTCCTTCTTGTACCTTTTTCAAGAAAAATGTGAAATTACATAGATTCCTAAGGCTGTGGCAGTCAACATACTATATAGCAACTCCCTGGAAGACACTTAAAGAACTAAAAAAAAAACACCCACTTTCATTATGATAAATTTTTGTAGAAATTTAATTTCTTTAAATTGTTTTTCTGAATCTAGTAATCCAGGAACTGCAGCGATGGACAGGCTTGATTGAAGAAGACTGGTTAGCAAAGGCCTAAGAAAATCTCAGGGGGGCTATGACTATCCTAAATTAGAGGAACTCTGTAAACGTCTTCTTTCAAAAAGAGAAGTGCTTTGCAGGCCTAACTAAATGAGTTTTTAAAAGAAAATAGGATAATATGGTGTTTTATTCATTTAAGTGAGAAATTTCTGATGGCTTCTCAATTTAACAAGAGAACCAAACTATAGCACTTGTTCAACTAATTCTAGTGGTGTTTAAAAACGATAGGTATAACTCAGCAAAATACAGAAACTAACACTTCTTATCAAGTCAGGCTGCTCCCCAGTTACTATCCAGGGCCAGTGCACCTGTTCTGTCTAAGCGCCACAGTTAAAATGAACGCATGTGAATACATAGTACAGATCTTTGAACGAAAGTAAGATGTTAAAGATGTTTAACAACTAAAAGGGCAAAAGTTTCTGTGCATGTGTTTCTATAAGCTGCAAAACACTTTGCACTTACTTTGCCTACTCATCGAATAGATATGATTTTGTTTTCCAAAGGGTCAGTTACAAGCTTCCAGTGTATATAATAATAAAAGCATAATATACTAATTAGACCAAACAGCCAAAAGACCTTCTGGTCATCATTCCCAATGAAGCTGTGGTGGTGGGTTGAGACAGAGGTGGTTAGAGGCAAAGAAGCAGGCAGAGTGGTTAGGGGCAATCAGACAGGCAGGCGAGCTGTTAGGAGCCAGCAGTCCCAGATTGCCAAAGGCATCCCCCCAAAGGGGTCACAGATTACAAGAGAGTGCAGGCCAGGCTACGGAACACCACCCTCCCTCCCACCCCATGCACTAACAAAAAGAAACCCATTTGTGCCAAAACCGATTTGGCTCAGTGGATAGAGCCTCTGCCTGCAGACTGATAGCTGCCTGCGGACTGAAAGGTCCTGGGTTCTATTCCAGTCAAGGGCATGTACCTTGGTTGTGGCACATCCCCAGTGGGGGGGTGTAGAAGAGGCAGCTGATAGATGTTTCTCTCTCATAGATGTTTCTAACTTTCTATCCCTCACCCTTCCTCTCTGTAAGAAATCAATAATATATATATATATATATATATATATATATATATATATATATTTAACATTCGTGGTATAATTTCTGTAACACCTGAGCAGAAGCAAAACAGAATTCTTTATAAGGCTATGGGAATGCAAGCATCCACTCTAAGACCTAGAAATGGGCTGGTGTCATCCACTGGGATTCAGTACATATACAGACATTCTGAGAATTATAAAGCTATTCAGTGAGACCTCCAGAAAAGTTAAAATTTCAAAACTGACGTTAAGTTGGAGGATAAATTTCCGAGGGTGCAGAGGACTGGCAGGAAGGGTCAGGCAACTAAGACACTATAGAAAGAAGGAGGAGGCAAACCTGCAAGGGCCAAGGAGAAAGGTAAAGGAAGGCAAGAAAGGCAGGAAGACGGTCAGACTCCTAGAGAAAGCAGATAAGCAGAGGGGGGTCGCAGGCCCAAGAAGCAGGAGGTCGTCCCCCACACCCCACCCCCACCGCACCAGGGCCCAGCAAACCCAACTCCAGGACTGGGCTGGAAGGCCCGGGATGGATGGAGGAGAGAGTGAGAAGGGGAGGGCGGCTCTTGAGCTGAGGAGAGAACGGGGAGACAGCCAGAGGGACTGAAAAGGGGCCTCTTTTCTGGACACCTGCAAACACACCAGCGGAGGCCACAGCCCAGGCACAGGAAAGGCGGCCCCACCGCGGGGGGCTCCAGGCAACCCCCTGAGCCCGACCCGCACTCACCTGCAGCCGCCCCGTGCGCGTGGCAGGTTGCTAGGACGCCAGGCAAACCCTGTGCCTGCGCTGTTTCTCCGCCCCCCACGGTGGCACCGCCCACCGCCTGTGGCTGGCCCTGCTCCCCGGGGTCCTTTCCCAGGCCAAGGTGCTTTTCTGCCTCCTTCCTGGGGAACTCTTCCGACTCACTTCACCAGGTGGGATATGGTTAACTCCGTGGTCCTGCAAACTGCGGCTCATGAGCCACAGGCGGCTCTTTGGCCCCTTGAGTTTTTAGCAAAGGTCAGCTTACGAGTACCCTAATTAAGTTAATAACAATGTACCTACCTATATAGTTTAAGTTTTAAAAATTTGGCTCTCAAAAGAAATTTCAGTCGTTGTACTGTTGATATTTGGCTCTGTTGACTAATGAGATTGCGGACCACTGGGTTAACTTAAGGTCACAAGCAGTTAGGGATTTTAGCAGCAACCAGGGGCATGTGCCTTGGTTGCAGGCACATCCCCAGTGGGGGGTGTGCAGGAGGCAGCTGATTGATGTTTCTCTCTCATAAATGTTTCTAACTCTCACTCTCCCACTTCCTCTCTGTAAAAAATCAATAAAATATATATATATATTTTTAAATATGACAACAACAAAAAAGAAAATATTCGTTAGAAACTCCGGTTGGTGTTTCTCCACAGCCTTCCAGACAGCTGTTCTGTGGAGTTCTCCGTAAATCTGACTGAGTTCTCCAAAATAGCACAGGGACTCTCACAGGATAGTTGGGGCTCTGGAAGCAAATGTGTTAGAATACTCTAATACCTTCTGGAAAAGCAGAGGCTGCTCTTCAGTAGCCTTGTTCAGAGAACTGGAGTGAAATGAGAACATTTCTCCATATATTTTTTTTAGTACTTTTTAACCTTTGTGCATAAGAAAATCTTAGATCACACCAGTAGACACACCCAAGAAGAATCCAAACTGTGTAAAACCAGCAGGGGCCAAGGGAATGGGAAAAATATTTGGAGGAAAAAAGAGAATGAGCCATATACTATATTGGGAGTGTGTGTGTTGGGGTGGGATGGTGCAGGTGGGGAGAGGGGAGACATACACTGAGTTTTTAGGAACCGGTGCTAGATAATTTAGGAGGGTAGGCTATTTAGGAACTAGAACTGGATTATTTCCCTAAAGCCAAGGAGGCTGGTGCACAATGATGTTAGGGCATTTGTTACATGTCAGGATATTATACTACCCCAGCTCAAAGACAGAGCCTCTCTGCAGGCAGGTAGAGAAATGAGGTTGGGATATCTGGCCTTTGTTTGGGGTTCAGGGTTCTTCCCTTTTTGAGAGTATGAAAGTGGCTGGAGTGGAATCATTTTGCCTAAAAGGGCCTCTACCTCCAGAGAAGTATAGAGGTGCAGATCATGTGCCAGTAGATATATAATCTGACTTTTTTAAATAGGTAGATTACACTCTGAGACAACCACAGCACCATACCTATAGAGTTGATTCAGGTCACAAACTGGTGAGGGTCGGAGTCCACCCTTCAGAGGGGGTTTGGGAGCAGTCCTATATGTAGGGAAACTCCTTTGAGTACTTTATTTCACTTGCAGGTTTTTAATCGGTTATATAACATGAGAGCATTCCTGTGTCCAGATATCTGCACATCTCAGGATTAGTGACTTTGATTTGCAAAGCTGGAAAAAACCAGAGCCCACCAAGATCTGAGCATCTGTGTCCTCATTTATAGGCATACCTTGTTTGACTGCACTTTGCTTATTGTGCATGTTGCATTTTTTTTTCTAATTGAAGGTGAGATTCTCCACCAACAAAAAGATTATGAGTGGCTTTATTGTGATGGTCTGCAACAGAACCTACAATATCTCTGTGGCATGCCTATACCAAATTTATTCCGAGTGTCAGAATCTACCATTGCTTAATCTTATAGCAAAATTTGAACTTATTAACCTGAGGGGTGTGTGTAATAATATTTAAGTTTATAGAATTCCCATATGGCTTATTCCAATGTTTCCTTGCCATCTTGAAGCACTAACTTGATTGGCCTTCAGCTCTCAGCTGAAGTGATTACCTCCACAGAGTGCTGATTACCCAACCTACAAAACCTCACTTCTAGTGGGACCTAACTTAGCTAGTCTGTCTTATTGCGTATCTCCTACCACTGCAGTGAGCTCCAAGAAATAGTGACCTTTTCCTTCTCTTTCAAGTCTAAAAGAGTGACTGACACAGGGAAGGAGCAAAATTGATTAATTATCTGGTCAAAGATGGGTTGCTACCCAACATTCTTTATTGAGCCAGACACCAGAAAGGTAAGGCCCACATTTCCTTGTATGCAGTTGATGGAGCCAGTGTGATGGTTCTAAGTGGCAGTGTTCTGGAAAAGAGCCTTTAACAATGAGAGCACACCCAGGAGCTTGCTGTAGCAGAGGCCTTTACAGTTCTGTCTGGAGCTGGGCATGTGACCCAATTCTTCCAATGGAACTTAAGAGAATGTGCCAAGGGCTTCTGGGAAAGACTTGAAAGTTTTTGGCCCATCCCTGCAACTTTATGTCAGTTAAATATGCTCTCTGTACTACCCATGCTGGCTCAGGGCAGCACCTCTGGTGCATGGTAGAGTTCAGGCACAAATTCTGTCTATTTGTCTGATAGGGCTGCCATAATCGGGCAGCTTAAACAACAGAAACACATTGTATCCCATTTTTGGAGGCTAGAAGTTCAAGGTCAAGGTTGTTCAGGGGAAGGGGTTGTGAGGGCTGTAAGGGTAAGGGAAAGGTCTCTTCCAGGCTTCTCTCCTTGGCTTTTTGATGGCCATCTTCATAGTCACATGGCATTCTCCCTGTATGCCCATTTCTGTGTGCAAACTTCCCCCTTTTCTAAGGACACCAGCCATATTGGGTTAAAGCCCACCCTAATGACATCATTTTAACTTACCTCTATAAGACCATATCTCCTATAGGTTATTTTTTGTTTGTTTGTTTGTTTTTTGTTACTCCTTACCAGAGGATATTTTTTCCATTGCTTTGCAGAGATTGGGAGGAGGGAGGGGGGCGAGGAGAGAGACACGCACATGCCTAGATCAGGGTCAGGGTGCAAGGAGCAAACCCGCAACCCAGGTATGTGCCCTTGACCTGGAATTGAACAGGAGACCCATCAGTGTGTTGGCAGATGCTCTATCCACTTTGCCACACTTTTCAGGGCTAAGGTTGTATTTTGAAGTACTGAATTTCCCAGGGTGTAGGGCACAATTGAACACACAATAGATTTCATGGGCCCATTTATCTGTGTTAGACTAGGTGTAAGGCAGCCAATAGAAGAATTTACAAACAATAACCAAGGGAAGGTGATAGGCAAAGTTGGTTTCAGTGTTCAGTACCTCAATCAGGAAAGGACTGAGGCAGGTGGAACCTCATAAGCCTTTGGGAAAGTACAGTTACTTATATTATACAATAATGGAGTTAGGTCTCATTATAGGAGGAGATTGCCTCCCAATGGCAAAATATTTCTGATTTCAACAGGAATTCTGATGAAAGAAAATATTATTAAATCTGATAAAGACCAAATTCCCCAGCTTCTACTTTCCCTTATTATTAAAACCAACAATCAAAGAAATCTAGCCTCAACTGCTTCCCTGTGCCCAAAGATCTTTCTCAGTGAGACACACTGCAGACCACGGCCCATGGTTTGGAAGTAAAATGACTCCTTCTCCTTAGATTCTTATATCTTAGACATTCAGTGATTCAATAAATGCTCTTTTGGATAACAATATGTGCCTCGCACTTGTTGGCAGGACTGGATTATCCAATCAGGGTAATACATGCCTCAGAACCAGAGACTCATTTTAGAGCAATAGAGATGCAGCAATAGGCTTCTGACTATGAGAGCCACTGGTCTTACCATGAACCCCATTACCAAGAGGTAGTCATTGCATCAGGATAGTGGAATGATCTATTAAAGTCCCACCTGTGCCAGTATGGCACAACACTTTGCAAGGTTGCTTCTTTACAATTCAAGGTGTGGTGTAGGCACTGGATTCACATTTGACAGACAGGTAGTGCAATTTTTTTCTTAATAGCTAGAATTTGTAGGTGTGCAAACCAAGGTGTGAATCTTCTTAACTCTGTGACCCACTTGTGGAATTTGGGTTCCCAATTCCCACAACGCTTGGGCTCTGCCAAGTTAGAAGCCCTAGTTTACATAGGGGAATTGCTTCCAACAGGGAGTACAGTAAGGGTTCCATTGAACTTTAAGTCCATTAAAGCTGTGACTACACCCTGGCTACTTTGGGGTCCTCATGCCAGTGAACTAGCAGAACACAAAAAACAACAAGGCAGTTATTGTGCTAATCAGTCATTGACTGACCATGCTTACTATGGTCAGATGCTACCATCAGGAAGAAAGATGTTTAGAACCCAGGGGCCAAGGGGTCAAGGGACTTATTAGGCCAACTCTTAGTACTATCATGCCTTGCAAAAACTATGAATTGGAAATCACAGCAACCACAGCCTGACCAAAACAAATCAAGCAAAGGTACAGACTCCTCAGAAACAAAACTTTTGGTCATTTCAACAGGCAGGAATCCAAGACCAGCCAAAGTACCAGCCAAGGATATTTAGAATACATGATCAGTTTCTTATTTCTGCCTGTCTCTTCTATTTTCTACCTATAGTTTCACTCTAACACTTTGGGTGAGAAAGAACAGAGAAGCAAGAAGAGGGAACAAGATAAGGAAACATCTAAATATCTGCCCTGTTAATAAGCTAGCTCTGAATGAAGACTAAAATGACTTTCTCTTGGCTTTTCAAAATCCTTGCATTGTTAGTGCCCTTCCCATTGTTTCTCACTGCATTCCCTGAACAAGCTTCTTCATTCTGACTATAGTTTGGGAATTTAGCAGTTCATACATCTACTGTTTGTTGAGGTCTTATAGCTAGCTGCCATCCCACCTCCTCGAAACCCACTAGTGTATTTCTCCCCTGCCCACCAGCCTAAATCTGGTCCACAGGAAGTGCACACACACACACACACACACACACACATTATTTGCCCACAAAGCTCTGGAAGTGCAGATCTATCCCATCACAATAGAAGCTTTCCCCTACTTTATAGCCTAACCCACTATACCCAGCCTGCTGCTCACCCCCTAGGCTCACCCCACTCCCAACTGCACAGGACAAAGGACACATATTAAGCTCACTACGTGGTTTCCATAAAGTCCTTCTTCTTCCTTTCTTCTGAATTGAGGTTGGAGGCAGGTAAGTAGAGAAGAGATGACTAGTACAACTCTCTCCAAAAAACAAAACAAAACAAAAAAAACCTCCTCCCTGGAAATCCACTCATTTCCCTTCAATATAGGTGAATCAGGAAATTGACTTTCCAGTCACAGACTTTATAATTTTACATCTCATTTTAGGACCTCACTCTAGAATAAATTCTCTATTGTATTTTTAATCCGCACATCTTGAATTAGTGAAACAAGTTCAATATATTATTTCTTAGGTATATGTACAAATTGTGGATACTTACACAGCTAGTCAATAATATACATTGCCTTAGAGAGTAAATGAGTAGGGAAGAATACTAATTTTTATTTACATACCTCTTTATTTTCTGATGTGTTATAATGAGCTTGTGTCCTGTAGCAAAAAATTAGGACAGTATATGAAACAACAGACATAGGACGTCTGTTATATATACATATATATTTATTACAATTAGATCATAAGTCAAATATCAAAGGATATTAGGTTATTTCTTATGCATCAAAAATGAATTTGATTATAAAGTAAAGCTATAAAATAGCCTTAAACATTCTGATTTAAATTAACTTAATGAAAAAACGTGTTTAATCTTTATCTTATATTTAAATGTAATACAGTTGATTGGCCTTTAAACTGGAAAATTTGAGTGAAAAAAAATAATCAAAATGACTGGAATCTCAAATTGAATTTGTTGAGGAATAGGGCAAGCATGCTTCAGTACTATCTAAAAGAAAAAGAAAATAAACTAAAGAGGTGCATTCTCTTTTCAGATTGAGCAACACCTATATAAATGATAAAAAGTGGTCTATATGATTAATTAAACCTACATGCTACATCACTAGCCTTCCAGTCAGACATGGGCATTGTGCACATCTTATAAAACCACTAAAATGACAGTGGGGAAAGAGAAGATGAGGGAAGATGAAAGAGATGAAACATATCAACAAAATGTGAGTAATAGAAAGCATAGAGTTGAAATTGCTTAACTGAAAGGAGAAAGCTTAAACCTAATGCCTTGAAGGGATCAAAGCCAATAAAAATAAAATACTTGCAAATCCCAGATGCTGGAAAGTCTGAGGACATGGAGACATATCTGAAGCTACGGAGTAGACTGAAAACAAGAAGGCTGCTTGGTAGCTGGATTCCCATATCATTTGCCCCAAAAGCAAGGTTTATAAGTTGGAACACCAGCACAGCTTTTTGAGATCATGGGAACGGAGTAAATATAGGCACACTAAATGGTGAGAATTCCCTCAGCTCCTTCTCCAGGTCACATTCCTCACACTGACAACCCAACTTATATCTTCAGACAAAAGGTCTGAAACTGGCCAGCCCCAAAGCAACAAGCTACAGTTATAGGTGCTGGCATTTAAGAGACTCTCCAATCAAATTTAAAGTGAAAGTGTGTGAGTAGCATGGTGCTGAAGGGCTAGTAACAGATTATATCCTCTTCTTCCAAAGTGAAAAGTCAACAATAGTATCTAAAAAAAATAAATAGTAGTTCAAGCATGTTATTTATAAACTAGAGGCCAGAGCATGAAATCTGTACACAGGAGAATGTGGATGGAGGGATTTGGTCCCTCAGCCCAACTTTCATCTTTTCCTATCAGGGGCCCCTTGAGGGATGTCCAATTACCTATTTAGGCCTGATCCAGGCAGCTGGACATCCCTCTCACAATCCAGGACTGCTGGCTCCCAAGTGGCCTCCCCTGCAGGCCTGGTTCCCCCAACTGCGCTCCTCTGTTGGCCTGATCACCTCTAACTTCCCACAACTGCCCTCC
This sequence comes from Nyctalus aviator, assembly GCA_036971965.1. Taxonomy (NCBI): domain Eukaryota; kingdom Metazoa; phylum Chordata; class Mammalia; order Chiroptera; family Vespertilionidae; genus Nyctalus; species Nyctalus aviator. The sequence goes on along the minus strand of CM072922.1, from coordinate 88,205,979 downwards.
CCTGCAGGCCATCTTGTGGCAGCCATCTTGTGTCCACATAGGGGCAGCCATCTTTGACCACATAGGGGTGGCCATCTTGTGTTTTGGTGTGACAGTCAATTTGCATATTGCTTTTTTATTAGATCATATATTATAGGTGTGTTGAGCACCACTCAAGACAATAGTAAGAGCTGTTGTACATTACTGTGGCTGTTAAGAAGAAAACACAACCAGGAGCTAGTCAACTTCTTAAGAACTAGGACCAACCATGTTATAGAAAGCTCATTTTCCATCATGCTGGCCTGGCTAAATATAACCCAGACTCAATAGATCCATTATGGATGGACACCGGCCATCAGAGGAGGTAAAGCTTTTGTGACAATTAACTATAGCTGCAGTAATGCTGTATAACAAATTAACCCAAAACTTGGTGATACACATTCAATTATACTCACACTTGTGGGACTCGAGGTTCACTGCAGTTTCAATTGCAATTTGGCCAATGTAGGTTTGGCTGAAGAGCCTCTGCTTCCAGCAGTGTCTTCTGGGGTTGGTCCCAGGTTGCGAATATGTTCCTCATGTCTCATTCTGGAACCCAGGCTCAGGAGCCATGGCTATTTGTCGCATGTTCAAATCATGGTGCAGCACTTCCACAGACATATCAAGTCTCTGATTGCATCATGTTAACTAGCATCCTATTGACCAAAACAAGTCATATGACCAAGCCAGAATTAAAGAGTAGGGAGCAATTATTTACCCACTATGCAGCCATGGCAAGGATGTGGATATATAACACCACCACAGCAGAGTGAAGAAATCATTGGAACTAATAATTCAATCTACCAAAGCACCCTTCATTATATCATTCATCATTCATCAAATGTGTTCTAATTTTGGTCTTTACTCCCATTACCTTATTATGGTGGTTTGGCTACCTTATAATATTCTCCAAACTATAGTAAGAACATCTAGGACAAATAGCCAGAATTAATGGCTAAATGTTTTTATTTGCTTCTTTATTTTTATGCAATTATTCTAAATATTTGTATTAATTATTTTATTCAAAAACATTTATAAGCTCTCTCTTTTATATAATCAAGAATACAGAACATTGTAAAAAATGTTTAAGCCCGATTCCAAGATGGTGGCTGACAGGATGGCAGTGAGGAAGAGAGTGTGAGTAAGTGAGGAAGCAAAAGGGGAGTGTGTGGACATGTGGTGTGTGTGTGTATGTCTGAGTGAGGGACAGCTAGATCTTGCAGGACCTTCAGGGACTGGCAGACTGGCTCGCATACAATGCAATTCCTGTAATCTCTCCCAGAGTGCTGGCTCTCCCACAGAGGCCACGCTATCTTCAAGAGGACAGTTGCTGTGACTGGGAGCCCAGCCACACCTCCACCCAGGTGCTCTCAGACAACATGCAGGATTCTACAGCCACTTGGATAGAGACCTAAGCCTCGGTTGCCAAAACATGGACACCGGGACTTCATCCCCCCCCCCCTCCTCAGTACCACCTGAGAGTTCTTGAGGGTGCTTCTCTCCCTCAAGTCAGAGGCTTTGGCCCAGGCACTGCCACCCCCTTCGCAAACAGCCAACCCTTACTCAGCAACTCCAGGCTTCACAATCATGTGCATGTGTACGCAAACAGCTGAGCCTTACACAGAAGTCCAGGGCTCTGTGACCATTTGCACAAGCAGCTGAGTCTTATGCAGCATCCCAGGGCTCTGTGACCTTGTCTACAAACAGCTGGGCCTTACTCAATAGCCCAAGGCTCCGTGACCAATCCAGCAGCTATGCAAGCTGCCGCTGCCTGTGACCACCAGAGGATCATTCACCACCCTCAACTGCACAAGAAGCAGATGGATTGGTCATGCATACCGCAGAAGCAGTCGGCACCTGTGACCATATTGGGAGCAGATACCCCACAACCACCTGAGGAGCAGCCTGCTTGTGAGCATCTGGTCCCCTCAACCACCTGAGGAGCAGCTTCCCCATGAGCAGCCACCACCCAGACTGTCCCTGGAGCAACTGCCACCCAGGATTATGTGAGAAGCAGATGCCCCACAGCCCCACAAGCCACCACCCATGACAGCCTGAAGAGTAAACACTGCCTGAGGAACAGCCACTGCCTGCGACCATGTGACCCACCACCTAGCCCACCTCTGCAGCCACAGGCCCCACATGACTTGACACCTAGATCCTTCGGTGAGAGCAAAAATGGAAAGATAGAAGAACAACCCCCAAAGAAAAGAAAAGAAAGAATCATGAGAAAAGAAACTAAATGAAATGAAGGCATGCAATAAGTCAGGAAAAAGGATTCAGAATAAGGGTCATACAATTTATCAACTGTATGAATGAGAAAATCAACAACCTATGGAAGAATCAGGAGGAAATAAAGAGTGATATAACTACAGTAAAAAACAATATGGAAGATTTCAATAGTAGAATAGGAGAACCAAAGGACCAAATTGTTGAATTAGAAGACAGGGAAGCAAACAGACCCAATCTGAACTGCAATTGGAGATAAAAATCAAAAGATAGGAGGAGCGCCTATCTTTGGGATAACATGAAACAAAGCAACATACATATATTAGGGGTGCTAGAATAAAACAAGAAGAGCAAGTGTTAGAAAACCTATTTGAGGAAATAATGTCAGAAAATTTCCCTGATTTAGGGAAGAAAAAGATGCACAAGCACAGAAAGTCTCAAATAAGATGAACCCTAAAAGACCCACACCAGGACATGTCATAAGTACAATGGCAAGTGTTAACAACAAAGAAAGAGTCTTAAAGGCTACAAGAGAGAGATAGAAAGTTACCAACAAGGGATCTCCCATTATATTATCAATGATTTCTCAACAGAAACACATCAGGCCAGAAGGGAATGGAAGAAAGTATACAAATTATCCAAAACAAGGGACTGAATCCAAGCATACTCTATTCAGCAAGGCTATCATTCAAAATTGAGGATGAAATTCGGAGCTTTACAGACATACACACACACACACACACACACACACACAAACAAAACAAAAAAAACAAAAAAATGAAGGTAGTTTATCACTACCAAGCCGCAATGCAAGAATGCTAAAGGGACTGTTGTAAAAAGAAGAAGTAGAAAGGGAAGAAGGAGCACAAGCACAAAAAATAAAAATGGTTAGAAACAAGTATCCTATATAATAAAGATATCATATGCAAATAGTCATTATGCTGCAAAGCATAACGACTGACCATGTAATAACCAGATCATGGATCAGCAGGAGGGTAGGGCAGCAAGCTACAAGTGGGCATCAGAGAGCTTAAGGAGGGGGCAGGGCAGCAATCTATGAAGGAGAAGGGGGGTCAGAGGGAGCTACATGAGGGCAGGGAAGTGGGCAGAGAGCTACAGGAGGGCTGCAGCAAGCTACTGGCTTCAAGCAAGCAGCAGAGCTACAGGAGGGATAAGGGCAGAAAACTATGAAAGGGGAGGGAGGAGGAGATGTTGGAAGCTGCAGGAGGGCAGGGTAGCAGGTGAAGAGTTACGAGAGGGCTGCAGTGAGCTACTGGTGAGCTACTGTCAAGCACAGGGCTACTACTGTATCAATAATAACTATAAACATCAGTGGCATAAATGCTTCAATCAAAAGACATCAAGTGGCTGAATAGATAAGAAAATATGACCCATATATATGCCATCTACAAGAGATCCATCTCAGAACAAAGGACTCACACAGACTGAAAGCAAAGGGATAGAAAAATATCTTTCAAGTGAATGGAAATGAAAACAAACAGCTGGGGTTATATCTGACAAAATAGACTTCAAAGTGAAAGCCATAACAAGAGATAAGGAAGGCCACTTCATAATAGTAAAGGGATCGATAACAACAAAAGACTATAACTCTGGTAAACATATATGCACTCAAAGCAGGAACACCCAAATACATAAGAAAAACTGCTGGAAGATATCAAGGGAGAAATTAACAGCAATATGATCATAGTAGGGGACTTTAATACCTCACTGACATCACTGGAAAATCTTGTAGGAAAAAAAATCAGCAAAGGAACAGCAATCCTAAATGACTCACTAGATCAGATGGACTTACTAGTAATTGATATCTTTAGAACATTTCACCCCAAAGCCATAGAATATACATTCTTCTCAAGTGCACATGGGATATTTTCAAAGATAGACCACATATTGGGTCACAGCAAAGTCTCTCTAAATTCCAGAAAGTTGAAATTATATCAAGCATCTTCTCACATCACAATGGCATAATATTAGAAATCAACTACAATAAAAACAATCAAAAAATTTCAAACACTTAGAGGCTGAGTAGCATGTTATCAACAATGATTGGGTTACCAAAGAGTTCAAAGAAGAAGTTAAAATCATCCTGGAAGCAAATGACAATGAAAACACAACAATTCAGAACCAATGTGACACAGCGAAAGCAGTCTTGAGAAGGAAGTTCAAAGCATTACATGTCTACCTCAAAAAAATTATAATAAATGATCCAACTCTACAACTTAAAGAATTAGCAAGAGAGTTAGCAGAACGCAGAAGATAATAAGGATCAGAGCATAAATAAATGACATATAGACGTCCCCCCCCCTCCCAAAAAAAATACAAAAGATCAATGAAACCAAGAGCCGGCTCTTTGAAAGGATAAATAAAATTGATCAACTCCAGCCAGGCTCACCAAGAAGAAAAGAGAGGGGACCTGAATAAATTTAGAAATAAAGGAGGCAAAATAACAACAGACCACAAGGAAATACAAAAAAACACACAGAAATACAAAAGATGGCAAAACAAACCAACAACAACAACAACAAAACACAAAGAAACAAAAACTATGAATAATGCTACTCCAACAAACTAAATAACCTAGAGGAAATGGACATATTCCAAGAAAAATACCACTTCCAAAACGCAGACAGGAAAAAAAAAATCTGAATAGGACAATAACTATGGAGGAAATTGAAACAGTAATCAAAAAGCTTTCAGCAAACAAAAGCCAAGGGCCAGATGGCTTCATAGAGGAGTTTTATCAAACATTCAAAGAAGAAATAAAATCTATCCTACTCAGACTGTCCCCCCAAAAATTCAAGAGGATGTAACACTTCTAAGCACTTTTTATAAAGCCACCACTACCTTAATCCCAAAACCAGATAAAGACACTATAGAGAAAGACAATCAATAGCAATATCTTTGATGACATAGATGCTAAAATATTCAACAAAATTCTAGCAAATCAGATCCAGTATTACATTAAAAGATCATGCACCATGACTAAGAGGAGTTTATTCCAATGATGCAAGGCTGGTACAATACTCACAAATCAATAAAAATGATATATCACATAAACAAATTGAGAGATAGAAATCACATAGTCATAACAATTCATGCCAAAAAGAAATTTGACAACATCCAACACCCTTTTCTTGATAAAACCACTCAGCAAAGTGGGAATAGAGGGATCATAATAAAAGGTTTATTATATGACAAATCTACAGGCAACATCATACTCAATGAGCAAAATTAAAACCATTTCTTCTAAGAACAGGAACAAGACAGGTTTGCCTACTTTCACCACTCCTGTTTGACATAGTACTGGAAGTGCTAGCTATAGTGATCAGACAAGAAAAAGAAATAAAAGGCATTCAAATTAGAAAAGAAGTAAAATTGTCATTATTCACAGATGACATGATATTGTACATAGAAAATGATAGAGTCTTCATAAAAAAACTACTAGAACTAATAAATGAATTCAGCAATGTAGCAGGATACAAAATTAATACTCAGAAATCTATGGTTTTTTATATGCCAGTAATGAACTCACAGAAAGAGAAAATAAAAAAACTACCCCATTTACCATTACAACAAAAAATGTAAGATACCTAGGAATAAATTTAACCAAGGAGATAAACGAATAGTAGTAGGAAAATTACAGAACGTTGAAAAAAGAGCTAGAGGAAGATATAAAAAAATGGAAGAATATACCATGTTCATGGATTGAAAGAATCAACATCATTAAATGTCCATATACCAAAATCAAGCTATAGATTCAATGCAATCCCCATTAAAATACCAATGGCATACTTCAAAGACCTAGAAAAAACTCTCTAAAACTTCATCTGGAATAAAAAAGACCCCAAATAGCCACAGCAATCTTGAGAAAGAAGACCAAAGTTGGAGGAATCACAATACCAGATATCAAGCTATACTACAAAGCCCCTCTTCTAAAAAATGACTGGTACTGGCACAAGAACAGACATATATACCAATGAAACAGAACAGAGAACCCTGAGTTCAACCCAAGCCATTATGCTCTATTAATATTTGACAAAGGAGGCAAGAGCATACAATGGAGTCAAGACAGTCTCTTCAATAAATGTTGTTGGGAATATTGGACAGACACATGCAAAAAAAAATGAAACCAGACGACCAACTTACACCACACAAAAATAAACTCAAAATGAACAAAGGACTTATACATAAGACTGGAAACTGTTAAGTGCTAGAAGCAAATTCCAGGTGGGCATAATAAAATGCATGAAGTTCATCAGAAAGTTGATGGATCTTGGGCCTTCAACAGACCTGAAGATCTGCATGTTATTGTCTGCTGCCAGACAGCTAAGGGCAATTTCCCAAAACTGATAATCCTTTACTGTTTTACCAAACCTTATTTTTGATATGCATATCTCCTTTTCTAGAAGGGAAAATGTGTGAATAAAAAGCCCTGGGTACAGAGATTTGAGGAGCTTAGTAATTAGAGCTAAGACTGCCCTGGCTCCCCCAAAATGGCCCCCAAACTTATATTACATGCCTAGTTTATGCAATTTACGTGCAGACCTTCTCCAGATTCCTGGACCCTTGTAGAAGTGGGAAAGACCCCAGCACATAAAAATCCTAGAAGAAGCCATTGGTAGCAAAATAGTAAAAATTTGTCGAAGCAATATCTTTACTGATACAGCTCCTAGGGCAATAGAATCTAAAGAAAAAATAAACAAATGGGTCTACATAAAAATAAAAAGCTCTGCACAGCAAAAGAAGCCATCAACAAAACAAGAAAGCCACTGCATGGGAGAATATACTTGCCAATGTTATCTCCCATAAGAGTTTAATCTCCAAAATTTACAGGGAACCCATACAACTTAACAAAAGGAAGATAAACAATCTAATAAATAAATGGATAAGGCACCTAAATAGACACTTTCAAAAGAGGATATACAGAATTCCAAGAGACATATGAAAATATGCTCAAAGCCACTAATTATCCAAGAGGTGCAAATCAAAACAACAATGAGGTACTATCTCACACCTGTCAGAATGGCTAGCATCAACCAATCAACAAGTGCTGGCAAGGATATGGAGAAAAAGGAACTCTCTTGCACTGCTGGTGGGAATGCAAACTGGTGCAGCCACTGTGGGAAATAGTATGGAGTTTCATAAAAAAAATTAAAAATTTTCCATTTGACCCAATAATCCTACTTCTAGGAATATATCCCAAGAAAACAGAAACACAAAGGATATATGCACCCCTATGATCACAGCAGCACAATTTACAATAGCTAAGATTTGGAAACAACCTAAGTGACCATCAGCAAATGAGTTGATTAGAAAACTGTATACATCTACACAATGAAATACTATGCTGCTATAAAAAAGAAGGAATTCTTAACCATTTGCAACAGCATGGGTTGGACTGGAGAGCATTATGTAAGTGAAATAAGCCAGTCAGAGAAAGATAAATATCTCATGATCTCACTCATTTGTGCAATATAATGAACAACATAAACTGATGAACCAAAATAGAGCCTGAATCATAGAAGCATCAAACAGACTGTCCAACCTATGAGGGAAGGCGGGGAGTGAGGGGGTAATAGATTAACCGAAGGACCTTTATGTATTCATTTTTGCAAAACAAATGAACACAGACAGGAGGGGCAGGATGAGGGCATGTACTGGGGGGTAGGGAGGGGTTAATGGGGGAAAGGAGACTTATGTAATACTTTAAACAATAAGGAATTTAGATTTTTTAAAAAAAATTTAAGCCCATTTTATGTCAAATAGTACTTCATCCCTGTTCTGGATTTTAAAAGTAGAAGCTCAAAGCAAAATATCCTGGAATGTAGAGACAGTTATTTGATATAGAAAATGTGTAGTCTAGCCAAGAAGCGATTACTTCAGAAATCCTCATGGAGAATAAAGGATTTAATGTGAGATTTGATATTTTGGAAAAACAAACTGAGGATTAATAATATCCGGGTGATGTCTCCCAGTAACACCAAAGGAAACAGTGAAGATGTCTTAAAAGAATGGTTTCCAGATGCCTGGTAAACCTTGTGTCTCTAACAAATGAGAAAATGGCTAAGCAAAGATATTACTTATTTTGAGAACAGAAGCATTCTTCGGGTGACTAGAATATTGCACTTCAACTCTGTTCTATTATTAAAAAAATAAAAACATAGAATATTATTCTTTTCAAATAATGAAATGATAGATATAATTGTTTGCAATGCAAATCAGTTTTACCATTCAGTGTGATTTATATATGTAAGAAATAAATTAAGGTTTTATGGTGAGATTACTTGTCTATTTAATTGAATGGAATATATCTCAAAGTCTTGTAAAATTGATGATTTCTTTCACATAGGAACATTTTCAGATACATAAATTTTAGAAAGAATGTGGAATCTAGAAATTGATTTTATGTAAATCATCCACACTCATATACCCTTTGGGAAGAGTTCGTGGATTCCCTGATTGGGAACCCACTTACTTGGTTCATTAATAGAGTTTCCCACACTCCTGTGCTCTTCTAGGACTAGGGCCACTCCCTCCGATATACCCGAGAATGGTTTTGTACCAATAAAAATGTCCCAGAACCCATTAGCTTTATGAGTTTCAGTCACAAACAGCACTTAGCAAGGTCATGACTTTCATTTTCCATATTGAAGTCTTCCTTTGACTTTTTTCTGTGTATAATTTTCTTTTCCTTATAAAATTACCTATCAAGTATTTGTGCTTGAGCAGTTTTTCTCTGGGTCTTGTCACTAGATTGAAAAACAACAGCAAAAGTAGAAACAAAACTAGTACTTATATATCATAAAGACATTGTAGTCAGATATTATAGAATAGAAATTAGAACATGTGCATTCTCTGAGGGATAGTCCAATTAATTAATTTAATTTCCTATAGAATACAAATGGACTATGTAGCAGTTTCCACTGACATTAAGTGCTTAAAATAGAAAAAAGAAAGGCAGTCTAAATGAACCAAATTAATCTTCTATTTCCTTCCTAACTAGCAAGTCAGCAGAGACTAAGAGACAGAAGCATAGATGAATAAACCATATGCAATATATTGCCACTTGTCATTTTAGAGAACTATTTTTTTCTGTCATTTTGATTACCTAAAGGTTATAATAACATCACAGGAACACTTTGGGATTAGGAAAGCCATGATGATTTCCCCACCTCCTTTGCAAAAGTGTCTACTTCCTTAATTTCCACAAACTCATTCTAGCCAAGATTAGGTTTCTGGTGTAAAAAACAGAATGGTGGCTGATAAAAGACAGAAATGTATTACAATGGCATAGAGTGAGCCTATAAGGTTTACAGCACAGTGGTCCTACTCTGCAAACTCTGGAGGGACTGAGGCTTCTCCACTGTACAGGGCCCACATTTCCAAGATCTGTTCCATCTCCAGCCATCATGACAGCAATCCAGCCAACAGAAAGGAGGAAAACATTAAGAAAAGAGGCAAAGGACATGCACTGGCTTTTCTTTTCTTTTTCTTTTTGAAATTACCATACTATAATTCTACTTATGTTTCACTGGCCAAAATTAATCAGACAGAAAATTTTTGCTTTTTATATTTTGAAGCTATCTGAACAAGTACATAGAAGTTTAAATGTGTTGTATTTTCATAGGGTTTGACCGTTTTATTATAAAACTAGAGGCCAGTGCATGAAATTTGTGCATGGGGGGGTGATCCTCAGCCTGGCCTGCTCTCTCTCCAATCTGGGACCCCTCAAGGGATGTCTGAGGATTGGGCCTAAATCAACAGTCAGACATGCCTCTCACAATCCTGGATTGCTGGCTCCTAACAGCTCATCTGCCTGCCTGCCTGATTGCCCCTAACCACTTCTGCCTTCCAGCCTGATCACCCCCTAACCATTCCCCTGCCAACCTGATTGACACCTAATTGCTCCTCTACCAACCGGATCGCCCTAAATTGCCCTACCCTGCTGGCCTGATTGCCCCCAACTGCCCTCCCCTGCAGGCATGGTCACTCCTAACTTCTCTCCCCTGCAGGTCTCATCATCCCCAACTGCCCTCCCCTGCTGGCCATCTTGTATCGGCCATCTTGTGGTGGCTATCTTGTGACAACATGAGAGCGGCCATCTTGTGGTAACCATCTTGTGATGACTTCACAAGAGGGCATCACACCACCTAGACTTTTATTATATAGAATAACCATGGTTTTCTTCTAGTAATGATTTTAAGCTACACCTTTCTCTACCCCTGTGGGGCTTGATAGGGGATCTCAGGCTGCCCCCCCTCCTGGCAGGACTTGACAGGGGACCTTAAGGTATGCTTCCCATCTTGGTGCTGTGCTAAGGGACCTCAGGCTGCTACCCCCACCCCAGCACCAGGCCAGGGGATCTCAGGCTGTGCCCCCCCCACACACGACAGGGCTTGACAGGGGACTTCAGGCCACGCCCCACTCTGGCACCAGTCTGGGGAACCTCAGACTGCACCCGATGCCTGGGTGGGCTTGACATGGGACCTCAGGCCATGTCCCCCACCCAGTGGGGCTTGATGGGGACCTCAAGGTGAACCCCCCAGTGCTGGGTCAGGGGAACTTAGGTCTTGCCCCTGCCCAGCAGAGGTTGATGGGGGACCTGAGGCTGCCAGTGGGGCTTGACAGAGGACCTGAGGCAGTGCCCCCCTGCCTAGAAAGGCTTGATGGGGGACCTCAGGCCATGCCTCCCACCCAGCGGGATTTGACAGGGGAAAGTCACTGAATGGGAGAACATATTTGCCAATAATATATTCGATAAGGGGTTAATAGCCAAAATATAAAATACTCATAAAACTCAACAATAAGAAGATAAACAATCCAATTAAAATATGAGCAGAATATCTTATAGACATTTTTCCAAAGAGGACTATGAATGGCTTAGAGAGACATGAAAAAATTCTCAAAGTCACTAATCATCAGGGAAATACAAATTAAAACCACAGGATATTACCTTACACCTGTCAGAATGGCTATCATAAAAAAATCAACAGATAGCAAGTGCTGGTGAGGATGTGGAGAAAATGGAACACTGGATCCTTGCTGGTGGGAATGCAGATTTATGAAGACACTACGGAAAACAGTAAGGAGTTTTCTCAAAAAATTAAAAATGGAACTTCTGGTTGACTCAGCAATCCCACTTCTGAGAATATATGGGGGGAAAAAACAAACAAACAAACAAACAAAAAACATAAAACCACCATTCAAGAAGAATATATTCCCTCCCATGTGTTCATAGCAGTATTATTTTTGGAAACAGCACAAGTGCCCATCAGTAGATGAATGGATAAAAAAGCTCTGGGACATTTACACTAGGGAATACTATCCTAATATATAACAAGCCAGGGGCCATCACTACCTAAACGACCAGATAGATGACTGGACAGCAGGCTGTGTGGGGCAACCTGGCTGGCGGGGGTGGGGTGGGGGTGGATTATGGGGGAGAGGGAGGAAGGTTAGTGAGGGACAACCAAACGTCTGAACATCAGGCTGCATGGGGCAACCAGGCCAGCAGGAGGGATAGTTATTTCATTGGTCAGCTAATTTTGTTCATTAGATTCTACAAATAACAAGATCATGTGATAGTTGTCCTTCTCAGCTTGCCTTATTTTATTTTGCACATCCTGAGTAGGAGGTGCAGGAGGCTGTTGATCAATGTTTCTCTCTCATTGATGTTTCTAACTCTCTATCCCTCTCCCTTCCTTTCTGTAAAAAAAAAAAAAAAAAAAAAAAATCAATAAAATACATGCGGGGGCCTGAAGCTGCCGGGATCTCCCTTTTCCATGTCCCGCATGGAAAGAGAGATGAACGAACTGGTTCTAAGTGGAGGTGCCCAGGGATTGAGAAATATTAGAAATAAAGAGAGAAGACATAGAAATAGATTACAAACTGGGAGCTGGGAGGGCCGCTGACCTCTGCTGGAGAGACAGACTGACAACCTCCTGAGCCACACAGCATATCTATTTATACTCCAATCCAACAAGGAGTTTCACAGGAAAACAAGGAGCCTTGGAGAGCCCAGGTTCCACCTACTCCTTCCTCTTGAACAAACACATTAGTCAGGAACTAAGAACATCTCAGCACTCCCAGGGCGGGAGTGCAACTGACATGATTCTGTCAATATCCAGGGCCCAGTCAGCAACAATCTAAAGAATGTCCAGGTGTCTTTCCATTTGGCCCTCTACAAATATATTTTTTAAAAAGAATATAAAAGGACCTAATTTGTAGTCTAGTCCTAGGTAAATTTTCCATTTCCTGAGAAAATGTCATAGTCTTATTAAAACTGGAAAGTTATGACCCTAAATTTTATAACAAGTGTGTAAGTCTAAATATTGTGCAGAATACATAATTATTTATTGTTTATATGTCATGAAAACAATCTTCTAGTTTTTAAAAATTTTTTCATCATCTAATGCTAAACATTTATTAAGCAACCTCTATGATTATTTACACTCCAAATAGTTAACATGATTTGTGTGTTATTTGGCAATATGCAAGTAAAGTGTCTACTAAATTCTAAAATTTCCTTTACAAAAGTATTTAATTAACTTAATTTCATACATAAATTAGTACATACAAAGTCATATAAGGTATGAAATTTGGTAAGTAAAACTATGTTTTAGAAAAACAACACCCTAGTGAGAAAATTTGTAGCTTTTCATGCTGACAGCATAATCAGATAATTTTTAACTAAATTAATTTACTCTGATCAAGAATAAAAATATTTTAAAAAATGCTTATATCTGTAAAAGTTGAAAGAGTAGGTATTTCAGTCAAGTCTCCTTAAATATGGAAAGTGACAGCAATAATCCTCAACAATTTACTTATTGTCATATATTTGTCTCCAGGAATATCCCTGTAACATATTCAATGAACTTTCAGCCCTGAGAATAGAATCCCAAATATTCACTGTATACATATGTCTGTGATTACTTCTGAGCACAATAAAACTTGCAAGTAAAAGAGAAGTAAAAGGATATAAAAGTTTTGTTTGTCCACCTTGCATTTTTGTTTATAACATAAACATACCCATTAATATCAGATTTACAGAGCAGTACACAAAATTGTATATACTATGATTAAAACTATGTAAAAATGCATGTGAAAAAAATTGGTAGCCACTCAAATTGTACTAGTGATTATGTGAGAGTTACAGAACCATGGATGTTTTGCTTGCCTTTCTCTTGAATTTCCAAATGTTCTGTAGTGTGGTTATCCTACTGTAATTCGGATGCCTACTGTCCTCTTGTCTTCTATGTTGAGCACCCCCAAATAAATTTACTAAAAAAATTAGTGATCAATGTGCAGTTTATTGACAATTTGGTAGGGGAAGAGGAGAAATGTTCACCACTCATCCTACATCAGAATTTGAAAGCCCCTTGGACCTACTCTTTTTGAGAATCTCTTTTGTGCTGTGGTTTCAAAAAAGCTATTCCTTCCTTCCTTCCCTCACAGAATCACATCCCTGCAGGACCAGTCATACTGTTCCAGGCTTTGACCTCCAGAATTTCATACCTCTCTTTTCAAGTTTCTTTCTCTTGAAATTATTCAGGTAAATTTAATTTTGCCTCTAAATTTGTTCATCAAGCTCATCCCATTAAGATGCTCAGAAAACAAGAGGATTCTGCAATGACCAGGAACCATCCTCATTATGTTTCTATGGAAGTAGATTGGCATGATTTTCCAAGAGGATAATATAACAATAACTATGAACATGTAAAATGTACATACCTTTTGACCCTGAAATCCTACTGCTAGAAATGCATCCAATGAAATTAGTCAAGAAAGGTCACTGAGGGAAAATGTACATGGATGGTTTTTGCAGCAGTGTTTGTCATGACAAAAACTGGAAGTGCTAAAGTGTCCACCAATATGGCACTGATTTAAACAAATACAGTGTCTCTATGTGAAAGACTACCACACAGATATTTAAAAGAGAGGTCACATAGGCCAGCTATTTTCAACCGGTGTGCTGCAAGATTTTTAAAAACATACAAAACCTGATTATTTAGGGGCACTGACCTATTTTCTCTTAGATCATCAAATAAAAAAAAAATGACAATAGCCAACACAACCATAGCTGTCTTGTATGAATGAATACACATAAACCATACCTATTTTTTGTCAGATCAGCAAAAAATATATTTTTGGTGTTCTGAAGAATTTTAGTAATTAGTTTATGTGTTCCATGAGATGAAAAAGGTTGAAAATCACTGATCTAGACTGATATAAAAGGTCTTGAAATATATCGTTTTCTAAAAAGTCAAGATATTAAAAAATCTTTAAGTATTTTTCAGAGGGTATAATCCAGAAACTTGAAAGATAAAAAAGTCTTTGTTTAGTTGGTCCAAAGACACAACTCAACAATCAAGTCTGTTCGTGTTTATCAGTGCGCAGGTTTAAAAAAGAAGCATCCTAGAGAAGTCTTTGTCACCTTTCTGGCCCATGTGATCTCCTTTGTGGGGGAAGGCATTGGTGATACAAGTGGCTGATGTGACCACCACAGCAAGTAGCCACAAAAGCAAGTAGCTGCCTCCTCTGCAATATACATGGGGCCTTGTTATGATCTACATGGGGCAGTATTGTGGCCAGGACAGGGGCAGACCGGGGCCTGCCACAGAGGGAGTGTCTGGTGAATTCTGGCATGCTATGCACTTTTCACTGCCTTGGCCTCGTGTATTCCTATTTCTTGTAGAGCCAGATGGACCTGATTTTTCTGGTAAGTTACATCAAATATGCGACCTATGTTCTTCAGTTTCTTTCATTATATTCCTCAGAGATGTTGAAACATCAGTCCTCTACTTTAACAAATAGCACCTGGACTTTCTCATCTTGTTTCTGTCTGATGCAATCACAAAACATTTTAGTAAAAAAGATTTATGACAACTCTTCTATTTCCTCCCCATTTTATATGTCCGCTAAATTCCAATTTTTAAATACTATAGAGAAAGCCACTGGTGGAATCACAGTGTCTAAAAATGTTAACTTTTCTGTAAAAACAAGGCCACTCAAATCTTGTTAAATTGATATTGTATTCATTGTGCCTCTTAATGCCCACGTTCATTCCAAAGGACTTGTAAAATGAAATCATCAAAAAGTTTCCAGCTGCACAAGTCTTTTGAAACATTTCTGTTGTAACCAAGACTGTGTTACACATTACAAAAACACGCAAGGGGGCTTAAAGATAGTTTAACAAAAAGACTCAAAAGAGAGACTATCCAGGTGGCTTTTTAAGTGTAGAACATAATAAAATGGTATTTGTAAAGTATTATGCCAGGATGTAATAACTAGAAAACAAAAGAGTCCATTTATAAGCTCACGTGTAACTTTAAATGATAAATAGAAGAAATGTTGATAACGCAAGGGGAAAATAATGTGATTAAATGTAAAACTAAAAACCTTCAGGTATGTAAAAGCAATATGACAGTATATTTTGGACCCTTCCTTTTGAAGCTCTCTACTAAGTCTCTGAGTTCGATGCTGTATTAGTCAGGATCTTCTCAAGGAAATAGAGTATTTAAAACAGGAGCCTGATTCAAGAAACCCATTACCCTGGGGAAGGCATAGCTGAAATGCTGGATAGCTGATCGGGAGACAACCCACAGATTAACACTAGCAGCCATCACCATTCCTGGGCCAATGTGAGGAGCAAAGGTGAAGGTCATTGGAGGGGAGTTGAAAAATCCTCAACTATTGCATCTGATATTGCCAGGAACAGTTAGGGAGCAAGAGAAATCCCCTGGCTTCTCCCTCCTTCCTCCTCCATCTCCCATTAGTGTCAATCCTGGCCCTTCCCAGCTTGGAATTAGACTAGAGCGTTCATGGCTTCTGGGGTGCAGAGTGGGGCAGGGGAAGGAATTACTGCATTAGCACAGATATTGTCTGCATTAGCATGATGCCCTCCTTAGATCATGTTCAGATGAGAACTACTCACTGGCTCACACTGGGATGACCAAGGGACTCTCTTGTTGTACATGCCTCTGCTCAAAGCAAGGAGTAGGTTCACCCCGACTATTCCTTGAGTCTTGACAGTGTTGCTCTGCCTCAGTATTTGAGGTAATATTTCATTTTGGCCTTATACATTTTTTTAAAGGGCCCACTTGGCTGATAGTCTAGGCATCCTACTGTAATTCATCCATTGGCCTTTGGGCAGAGCACACTTTATAACATCAGAGACAGGTTAAGTGGAAGTCCAGTAGGTTAGTTGGCTGTAGCACCAAACTATGAGGGGCTCTAAGATCATTGGGGCATAAAAGTATCTCTGGAAATGTCACTGGCTGGAAAAATAATACACCACAAATCCTTGAATTTCTAAAATTCCACTAAAGGAGATATGCACTTTATCTGATTGAACTTTTAAATTTACTTTTGACACTGACTCCTTCCATGACCCAAGCAAAAGGCTGCTCTTTTTATCTTTTTTGAAATAAACAGAAAACCAAATCCAAACAGTACAGGAAATTTGTTGGCTCACATAATTATGAAGGGTTATGGTGAACTTCAGGCAAGTTTTTATCTACGGCTCCATCATACCCCCAAGTCCCCACCGTCTTCACTGTTGGTCAATGACTGCGGGACAATGATTAGCAGCATGCCCAGGAGGACAGAGTCAGTCTCTTCCCTCAACACTAGAGCTTAAGGATCTCCAAGAGTTAGTTACTGGCCAGGCTTGAGAATATTTGGAAATACAGTTTCCTTAAAAATTTGGTGATCCTTCTCCCTCTTTATCTGGCTGCTAATGCAAAATGTAAGGTGTTTGAAATGGATGCAGTGAGTGAGGATGCTCAGACCTAAGCTTACTCACAGTTAGGGGAGATGTTCCACCTTCTTGCTTTCTCTGGCACCAATGTTGGCTTGCAAAGGAGCATTAAGCTTTTCTAACATTGAAAGGCTTCAGATTATTAGGCCCTAACATACTGTGGATAGTCAGTTCCACAGAAAAGTATCTGTTAGCAAAGCTATACAGTAGAAACAACTTAACCACCATGGTACAACTGCTTGTTAGTCAATTTAAATTAAAAAAAAAGAAAAACAAACAAACAAAAAAAACCCACCAACCATACACATCTATATATATAAAAACCTAAGAGACTGAACAACTAGAACATCCAGAATGACCTGAATAACTGGAACAACTGGTGCTATGATGCGCACTGACCACTGGGGGGGCAGATGCTCAATGCAGGAGCTGCCCCCCTGGTAGTCAGTGCACTCCCACAATGGGAGCGCCACTGTGCTTACCTGCAGGTCCAATCTCCAGAAAATAGGCCAGGCACCAATAAATCAGCACCACCAGCACAACCCTGACAGCGCCAACAGCCTCCTGGAAGTCAGCCTTGGATAACGTGGCTGCTTCCCCTCTTTAGATGCTCCCCAAGGAAGAAACAATATAAAAGTGGCCATTGGGTGGCTCCCAATAAGCAGTGCAAATGTCAGTAGGATGGTTTGGGATCCCGGGCTGGCAAGGGCATCCCACCGCAAGCCTGGAGGGCCAATCATGTCCACACACCCCTGGGGGCCCCACCCATGCACGAATTCACCCACCAGGCCTCCAGTATATTACAAACATTTTATCTCATCATTCACACTGTCTTGCTGTGAAGCCAAGGCCTCTTCTTCAAGTGTGAGTCATAAACTTGAGCATAATGCATTGATTTATATTTTTTCAAAATGTAGGGCAAGAATTTAAAGACTTGTGAAGAATATGACAGAAATCCTTTTACATTTTTATAATTTATCCTAATTTTTATAATTTGAGATAAATATTTTGAGCAATTGACCTTTACCAAATCTTTCCAAAGCTCCAAAGCATGCAATTTAGCTTTTATGGTGTGGGGGGAATCCCTAATGTTTTATACATATAGTTGATTAGTTCCTGAAATTCTGTAATATTTAATTAAATTGTATAATTACAATAAGCATACTTGGCATAAATACCTTTAGGGAGAGAGAGAAATAAAATGGGGGCTACATAACTCAGTGGTAACAGATGTGCTTGGTGGATTAAGGGCAGTACCATAGCCATGAACATTCTCAGCACCATAGGCTTCAGTCAGGATGTTTTAAGAAGAATGGAGCATTTTAAGAAGCAGAGGTTAGTTAAGACAGCAACTATTGCATTATGTTCCCTTTCTGCTTTCATAAAGGCTAAATTTCTATTGCTTACATAAGATTTAATTCAAGGCCACAATATAGAGAGTGTCCCCAAAAATGTATACACCAACTTTGAGTAATTATCAAGGCAGTGTTTATTAAAATATATTTCATTTTCAGTTGTTAACGTGTATATATATATTTTGGGGGGACACACTATATATTCAAAACCTTCAAAATTTTGCTATTTTTTCCCTACAAGATGTCTTAATACTGTAGCCTAGGTAGAAATGCAGAGAGTCCCAAAGTACAATAATAAATGTTTTAACCATTTCTTTGCTGCAACATGCAAAAATAGCTTACTTCCCAGCTTGGGATAGAATCATCCTTACTACTTTCCAGCCTACCTTCTCAGCTGAAACAATTCCACATTTTAGAATCTATTCTTTTTAACACTCCATTTTCTGATAGGAAATTCTGTATGAGTAGTGCTACTTTTTGTTGCAACTAATAGAAAAGACAACTGGTTTAATCAATGAGAAAAATGTATTATTAGCACATGTAATAACTTCAAAGGACAAGGATGTCTCAGGCAAGGGTCAACGATCCAGTACATACTTGTACAGTTGTGTGCTGCTCAAAGGTGCTTGAGCAAGGGAGCAAATGGGAGCTCAATCCAACTCACCCCGCAATATGCCAACACATAGAGCTGGGTCTACCTGGAGGAAGGAGTGCCGTCACACTCGTGGAAAGGAGCCTCTAGCAGCAAAGCCTGCTTCTGTAGGCTGGATTTGCTGTTTATCCACCCAGAAGTAACTTCCATGCTAATAGCAGGAGCCTTCATAGCTGATTCTTATCAACAACATCCATAGGTTAGCTCCACTCGAGCTTAAATAAAAGCCAGCATCAACCAATTTTTATTTTTCTTATTGTGGGCCGCTGAGGGCCTGAGAGGGTATGTGAACATGGGCTGTGGGGTAACCTTGGTGGGATGCCTTGGACTTCATTGGGAACTGGCTCAGGCCCCAGTGAGTCCTGGGGGCAAGGTTACACTGGGTCTGCCTTGGAAGGCTGACTGGAGCTGTAGTTGAAGTGGGCTAGGGTAGCAGAGAGTCGCAGGAGCAAGCTACACTAGGCCCAGAGCTGTAACTGTAGTGGGCTAGGTCATGGAAAGTCCTCAAAGCAAGCTGCACTGGGGTTAGGAGCTGTGGCTAAAAGGGGTGCACGCCACAGGAAATCCCAGGAACAAGCTATGTAGCTAGTATGGGTCTGTGCTACATTTGGGTAGCCTTGGGTGGCTGGCTAGAACACTTTGATCATGTTCTTGCCTGTGCAGTCTAACTGGTGGGCTAATGCAACAAAATGGCACTCTCCAGTGCTTCCCACCTGGGAGAGTGTTCTTGTAGCTCCCCTCCCATTTTTCAGATATTCTAGGGTTAGTAAGTGGATTTCCTTACCATGTAGTGCAAGTTCCCTTTAAACCACTATCTTTTCACTATACCCTGGGGTGGATGTGTCTGTCTCAGTAATCCCATACAACTGCAGGTTGGTGCATTGGTGTGAGTCCCTACAATACGGTGTTCCCATTTCCCTTACCCATTTCTATGTAGTTTCTCTCTTTGTTGTGCATAAGCTGTTTGCTCAGCCCTTAGTTTTTCTTCAGGGGGGATTACTCTTTCTTTTGGCATAGATTTGATGTGTTCATGGGAGGAGGTGAGTTCTGGGCCCTCCTATATCTTGGGCCTCTCTTTTTATATTATGCAGTTACCCTTATCAGTGTTCTTTATTGCAAGTAGATTTAAGTTATTGTTTAGTGTTCTTTCATTTTAGACCACATTTTACAATGTATTCCTAAAAGTGGAATCCCTAGGTTAAATGGCAGTTCATTATTTAATTTTTTGAGGAAATTCCATACTGTTTTCCATAATGGCTGCACCAAATTGTATTCCCACCAGCACTGTATTAGGGTTCCCTTTTCTTCACATCCTTGCCAGCATTTGTCATTTATTGATTTGTTAATGATAGCAATTCTGACAGGCGTGAGGTAATACCTCATTATTGTTTTAATTTGCATCTCTCTGATGATCAGTTTCTTTGAGCATTTTTTCATGTCTCTTGGCCATTTGTATGTCCTCTTTGGAGAAATGTCTATTTAGATCCTTTGCCCATTTTTAAATTGGATTGTCTGCCTTCCTGCTGTTAAGTTGTATGAGTTCCTTATGTATTTTGAATATTAATCCTTTATCAGATGTATCATTACCAAATATGTTCTTCCATACAGTGGGCCTCCTTTTTGTTTTGTTGATGGTTACTTTTGCTGTGTAGAAGCTTTTTATTTTGATGTAGTCCCATTTGTTTATTTTTCTCTTTAGTTTTCTTTTTCTAAGAGTTGTATCTGCAAACCTATTGCTATGAGAGGTGTCTAAGATTTTGCTGCCTATGGTTTCTCCTAGGATTTTTATAATTTCATGACTTATATTTAAGTTCTTTATCCATTTTGAGTTTATTCTTGTGTTTGATGTAACTTGGTGGTTTAATTTCATTTTTTTTCATGTATTTGTCCAATTTTCCAAACACCATTTATTGAAGAGACTGTCTTGACTCCATTGTATGCTCTTGCCTCCTTTGTCAAATATTAATTGAATATAATGGCTTTGGTCAATTTTGGGTGTCTCTCCTGTTCCATTGATCTATATGCCCGTTCTTGTGCCAGTACGAGGCTGTTTTGTTATGGTGACTTTGTAGTATAACTTGAAATCTGATATTGTGATCCCTCCAAATTTGTTCTTTCTAAAGATTGTTGTGGTTATTCAGGGTCTTTTTTTTTTTTTTTGGTCCACATAAATTTTTGGAATATTTGTTCTAGATCTGTGAAATATACTGTGGGTATTTTAATAGGATTGAATTGAATCTGTAGATTGTCTTGGGTAGTATGGCCATTTTAATAATGGTTATTCTACCAATCTATGACCACCGTATATTTTTCCACTTGTTTACTAGTATATCTTTTATCTCTTTTTTCAGTGTCCTAGAGTTTTTAAAATACAGGTCTTTGCCTCCTTGGTTAATTTTATTCCTAAGTATTTTAATTTTGTTGTTGCTATGATAAATGGGATTGCTTGTTTAATTTTTCTTTCTGAGAATTCATTATTGGTGTATAAAAATGCCATCAATTTTTGGGTGATGATTTTATATTCTGCTACATTTCCAGATTCATTTATTAAATATAATAGTTTTTTTTTTTTTTGGTGGAGCCTTTAGGATTTTCTATGCACAATATCGTGTCATCTGTGAATAATGTGAGTTTTACTTCCTCCTTTGCAACTTGGATGCTTTTTATTTCTTCTTGTTGTCTGATTGGTTTGGTGAGGACTTCCAGTACTATTTTGAATAAGAGTGGTGAAAGCAGATCTCGTTGTCCTGTTCCTGTTCTTAGGGGAAATGGGTTTAGTTTTTGTTCATTGAGTATGATGTTCACTGTAGGTTTGTCACGTAAGGCTTTTATTATGTTGAAGTATGATCCATCTATTCCCACTTTGTTGGAGGTTTTTATCAAGAAAATTTGTTGGGTTTGTTAAATGTGTTTTCTGCATCAATTGATATGCCTATGTGATTTTTATCTTTCAATTTGTTTATGTGATGTATCAAGTTTATTGATTTGCAAATATTGTGCCAGCCTTGCATCCCTGAGGTAACTCCCACTTGGTCATGGTGTATGCTCTTTTAAATATATTGCTGGATTACATTTGCTTATCTTTTGTTGAGAATTTTAAGTATCCAGGTTTACATGGATATTGGCCTGTAATTGTCTTTGTAGTGTTTTTATCTGGTTTTGGAATTAGGGTAATGCTGGCCTCATAGAGGTTGGAAATGTTTTCTCTTGTGATGGCCTCCATTTTGAAGTCTAGTTTGTCAGATATGAGTATTGTTTTTTGTTTTTTTTTTAACCAATCTTTATTGTTCATATTATTACAAAGGTTCCTCATTTCTTCCCCCCTCCACCAGGTTCCCACCCCACCCTTCACCCCCTCCCCATCCCCCATTGTCCTCATCCATAGGTGCACAATTTATGTTCAGTCTCTTCCTTCCTCCCTTTCCTTGATAGAAAATCCCTTTTCAGATAGTAAATCAGTTACTTAGCATTTTCTCATATCAATAATACCTCCACATGCCCAATGATACACTTCAGACAAAAGACATTTCCAAATAGGTCAACCAACCTCATTCAGGCCTCACCCAAGGCACTCATAGATCAACACCCCAGCGCTATACTAACTCAACACATCCAGATCTAAGCCTTCATCACTTGATTCAGCAGACCCTCAAGTTCCCTCAAAAGTTTCCAGCCATGTCTGAGAGGCAGCCTTGGGGCGGGGGCAGGTGAGGAGCGAGCTGTTTCGGGCCTGGCTGCACCGGGCCTGGCCTCTGTTGCTCTGGTTCGTACCACAACCAGCTGCTCCAGGTCTGGCTACTGCCGCTCCCGACCTAGTTGCTCTGGACTTGGCTGCTGCTGCTCCAGGCCTGGCCACACCCAACCCGGCTGCTCTAGGCCCGGCCGCTCCGGGCCCGGCCACTTCAGGCCTAGCCGCTCCCAGCCTGGTAGCTGCTGCTCCGGGCCTGGCCGCTCCCAGCCTGGCAGCCGCTGCTCCGGGCTTGGCCGCACCCGACCTGGCTGCTCCGGGCTTGGCCGCACCCAACCCGGCTGCTCTGGGCCCGGCTGCTCCGGGCCCAGCCGCTCCGGGCCTGGCCGCTCCCAGCCTGGCAGCCACTGCTCCGGGCCTGGCCGCTCCCAGCCTGGCAGCCGCTGAGATATGAGTATTGTTACTGCAGGGTTTTTTTTTTCTTTTCCATTTGCATGATAAAAAATTTTCCATTCCTTCACTCTGTGTGTCTTTTGTTCTAAGGTGGATTTCTTGAAGAAAGCATATAGTTGGATCATGTTTTTACATTCTTTCAGTTACCCTATGCCTTTTGATTGGAGCATTTAATCCATTTACATTTAATGTTATTATTGATCTGTTGCTGCCCTTAAGATTCTCTGTCTTTAAATTTTGGCATTTTAATTATAATGTGTCTAGGTGTGGGCCTGTTTGGGTTCTTCTTGTTTGGGGTTCTCTGTGCCCCCTGGACTTGTGTGACTTTTTCCTTTACCAGGTTAGAAAGTTTTCTACCATTATTTCTTAAAACATGTTTTCTCTCCCTTTCTCCCTTTTCTGGCACACCTGCTATTCAAATATTGTTGTGTTTTATGATATCTGACTGCTTCTTTAAGCTGTCCTCCTGTTTTTAAATTTTTAATTCTTTTTGGTTCTCCAATTAAGAGGATTTTGCAATGCTGTCTTCTAATTCTCTGATTTGATCCTCAGCTTCCCCTAATCTGCTGTATATTCCTTCCAATGTGTTCTTTACTTGAGCTATGTCATTATTTATTTCTGTTTTCATAGTTACAATATCTTTTCTCATGCTACTGAGCATTTTTACCATTACTGTTCTGAACTCTGTATCAGATAAATTTCTTATAAATTTTCTCTGCTTCATTTATCTCTTCTTCTTGAGAATTCACTTGTTCTTTCATTTGGGGGTTGTTTCTTTGCCTCCTCATTTTGGCTGCATGCTTGGGTTTGTAATTGTGTGTTAGGTTGATCTGCTATGCCTCTCAATTTCTAGTGCAGGACAATATCAAATGCTATTTCTGACTAATTATATCAGTCAAAGATTTAAAGCCTCCAGAGACTACCTCTGTCTCCACTGATAGGATCTTGCTTCTACCTGTAGGCTAGGCAAGATTGCCTGTATAGCAAATGCCTATTATGACTGCATTGCTGTCAATATCTCCCTTGATATCTTCCAGGAGTTTTTTTTTTTTTAATGTATTTTGGTGCTCCTGTCTTGGGTATATATTTGTTTACCAGAGTTATTTCTTCTTGTTGGATTGCTCCCTATAGTATTATGAAGTGGCCTTCCTTATCTCTTGTTATGTCCTTCACTTTGCGATCTAATTTGTCTTATATAAGTATTGCTACCCCAGCTTTTTTTTTTTTTTTTTTTCCATTTACCTGGAAGACCTTTTTCCATCCCCTCAGTCTTTATGCATCTTTTTTTTTCTGAAGTGGGTTTCTTGTAGACAGTAGATATATGGGTCTTGTTTTCTTATCCAATCTGTTACCCTATGTCTTTTGATTAGGGCATTTAATCCATTTACATTTAAAGTTATTATTGATAGGTACTTATTTGTCTCCATTTTTATTCTTTACCCCTGTGTTCCTTATCCGCTTCTTATTTATTTATTTATTTATTTATTTATTTATTTATTTTGCAGCAGACCCTTTAGCATTTCTTGCATTGCTGGTTTGGTGATAATAAATTCCCTTAGTCCTTTTTTGTCTGTGAAGCTCCTGATTTCACTTTCAATTTTGATTGATAGCCTTGCTGGGTATAGTATTCTTGGATTCAGACCCTTCCTTTGCATGACTTTGTGTATTTCATTCCATTCCCTTCTGTCCTGATGTGTTTCTGTTGAGAAATCAGTTGCTAGTCTGATGGGGGATCCTTTGTAGATAACTTTCTGTCTCTCTCTGGCCGCTTTTAAAATTCTTACTTTATCGTTGGCGTTTGCCAGTTTAATTATAATGTGCCTTGGCGTTGTTTTTTTGGGGTTCATTTTGTTTGGGACTCTGTGAGCTTTTTGGACTTGTGTGAGTTTTTTCTTCCCTATAACAGGGAAGTTTTCTGTCATTATTTTTTCAAACAGGTTTTCTATTCCTTGCTCACTTTCCTCTTCTTCTGGCATCACTTATTATGAGGATGTTGTTTTGTTTTGTGTTGTCTCAAAATTCCCTTAGGCTTGCCTTCAGAGACTATCTCTGTCTACACTGATAGGATCTTGTCTTGAATTACCCTCCGGGAATCATCCATAGGTTTGGCAAGATGTTTTGTTTGTCTGTTTGTTTGTGTGTTTTTTTGTTTTGTTTTGTGTTTTCCAAGGTGGGGCGATTGCTTCTGCCTGGAGATTAAGGCAAGATTGCCTGTATAGCAAATGTCTGTCTGCCTACTGAGCTCTAAGCCAGAAGCCCTGATCCTGGCTTCTGCTCATGCAGCTCAAGTCAACACTGCTCTTCCTCTGCCAGAGCACAAGGTGGGTGTCTTCACAGGAAATTTTGTGCATTGGCCCTTTAAGAGGGTGCCTAAATTTTTAGCTCTCTCTCCCTGTCAGACAGCAATCTTGCTGCTTTTAGTAGTCAGATGTTATGTGGGTATCCTTCTCAATTCTGGTGCTCTCTGCTGGTGGGGGGTGGGAAGTTGGGGTTAGACCCTAGAGTTCTCAGATCAAACCCCCACACATGAGATATCTTTCCAGAATTTCAGTTGCTATCTGTGGGGTCCAGGCCAGCCCTTTCGTGCTTCCACCCCTTCTATCAGTCACTATGCAGTTTCCACTTTCAATTCTTGGTTAACTCCAGTTAGTCTTCTGTTCATTATTCAGGGAATTTTTCTATATTTTAGTTGTAATTCCAGTTTGGTCCTGGGGGCCTGTCTGTGCAGTATCCACTTATTCTGCTGGCATTTTTAATCTCTTAATGAGCCTGAGCAACTCTGGCAAGTTACTTTCTAATAGGGTGGATCAACTGTCTTCCCCCTAGGCAAGGTCGCTCTATATAGCAAATGCCTGTGTGAGGAAATGACCTCCCCACAATGAGGGAATGACTCAGCACAGGAATGTTTGATAAAACTCTCCTGCCGAGCTGTCCAGATCAGGACTTTGTTTTGCTTGCAGTTTATTTATTTTATTTTTATTATTTTTTATTACAGCTTCAATTTTATTTTTTGTTATTGGCCTATTCAGGTTTTCTGATTTTTCCCGATTGAGTTTTGGAAGATTGCATTTTTCTACAAATTTCTCAATTTCGTACAGGTTGTCAAACTTGTTGGCATATAGTTGTTCACAGTATTTTCTTAAAATCATTTGTATTTCTTTGATGTCAGTTGTTAAGTCACCTCTTTTATTTCTGGTTTTATTTATTTGTATCCCCTCTCTTTGTTTCTTGAAGAGTCTGGCTAATGGCACATCAATCTTGTTTATCTTTTCAAAGAACCAGCTCTTGGATTCACTGACCTTTTGTATTACTACTATTATTATTATTATTATTATTATTATTATTATTTATTTTTAGTTTTAGTTTCTATTACAGGAAAGCAAAGGTTCCCTTTAGGTCACTGCTGGGTGCCGCTCACTGGCCCTTTTGTACTCTGGAGCGACACACTAAGGCAGAGTCTTTCTAGCAGTCAGAGCCTGGAGTGAATTTCTCCTGGGGCTGCCGCCAATAGGCATGCTTTTTCACTGGGAAAGTACGAACCCCACCTCACACGCTGACTATTCCTTTGGATCTCTCTGCCTCATACTGCAAAGGCTCTCCTTTCTGTCTCCATTGCTCAGGGTTTGACATCCTTGTGTTTGAATGCCAGTCCACACTTGGGAGCTTTACAACCACTGTTCCTTTGGCCTCTCAGCCAAGGACCGGCTACAGGGGGTGGGCCTCCCCTTCTCTTACCAGTCTCTACATTGTTTCTTCAGTGCTCTTTAGTCAAAATATGTCTAATCAGCTATGCTTTTCTTATTTTTCCAAGCTCACTATGTTGTATTTGAGCTGTGAATCCAGTCCGTGGCTGGGAGCAAGCTCAGCCTCTTATTAAAGAGTACAGCCATCTTTGCTCTCTCCCTTCTAATGCATTCTTTATTTCATTTGCTATATTATTCATTTTTATTGGTTATTAAAGTTTTCTACATCTTTATGCTTTCTTTTCCTTTTTAAAATATATTTTTATCCATTTCAGAGAGGAAGGGAAAGGGAGAGAGAGATAGAAACATCAATGATGAGAGAGAATCATTGAGTCTCTGTATGCCCCCAACTGGAGATTGAGCCCACAACCCAGCACATGCTCTTGACTGAAGTCGAACCTGGGACTCATCAGTTTTCAGTCTGATGTTCTATCCATTGAGCCAAACCATCCAGAACTATTTCTTTTAGTTGAAGTTTTGAGTATAGCAATTTCTCCCTAAGTTCATTGAGCATACTTATAACCAGTGTTTTGAACCCTGGGTCTGATAGGTTGCTTGTCTACATTTCATTTAGTTCTTTTTCTGGAGTTTTATTCTGTTCTTTCATTTGTAACATCTTTGTCTACTCATTTTGGGGATCACCTGTGTTTGATTTTTATGTAGTAAGTCAATCTGCTACATCTTGTGGTCTGGGCAGAGTAGGCTACATCTTGTCGTCCTGGCCACCTGAACCAGGTGCTCCAAGAATGTCCCTTGTGTGAATTGAATGAGCCTCCTGACTTGATTGCTGTGAATACATCAGTGGATCTGGTTGACCCTCAGGCTGATTGGTTAGCCATGTCTACAGCAGACAAGCTATTGTGCAAGGGCTGACCCTATGGAGTGGGAATCACTTTTGTGGAGCTCTGGCACCAGCCACATCTGCCTTTTAAATTTATCCCTTGTGGAACTTGTTGTTGGTGCTCTGGTTTGGTCTGAAGTTGGCAACTGAGTTTGTTGGTTCTATGAGTGTCTACGGTGCAGAACAAGGTCAGTCACTGCTTATGCCAGACTTATGACTCTGTGAGGATCACCATGATGTGAGCTGAGGTCAGCCACCACTTGTACTAGACTTGTGACTGCTTAATTGAAGCTAGGTTCCAAGCTAAGACTGACCACCATTTATGTAAGGTTGGGGATCAGCTGTTGGTAGTACATTGCAAGATGCAACCGGTGGCCACCTGTGCTGTGCTTGGAGTCACTTAGCAAGAGGTACAGGGCATACTGAACCAGCCATTCCCTTTGGAGATTTTAGTAAAGCCCACAGAGTTAGCCAAACTAGGCCACTTGTGTGAAAACTGCTGAAAGTAGCTCAGGGCAGAGTGAATGAGGAAGAAACACTCAACAAAAGAACAGTGGTGCTTGCCAGTACTTCCCTCCTCAGAGAAAGCTGCCCTGCCCCTGATCTTCCCACCCTTCATTCCTCCCTGTAGGTACCTGGCACTTTTCAAGCTGCTGCCCCAGAACTTAAGTCCATGCATGAGCCCCTCAGGAGGAGCACCTCTGTCTCCAGCAGCCTTCTATCACTCAGATGCAATAGTCAGTTTTTCACAGCCATATGTTATAGAAACTCCTCTCCCAGTGCAGGTGCTCCAGGCGAGGGAGCCCACTGTGGGGCTGTGACCCCTTCCTTCTTAGGGGAGACCTCTGCAGCTGAGATATCCCTTCAGATTCTTCACAGCCACATCATAAGTATGGGACTTGCCAATTTAGCATCTCCACCTCTTTCACCAGTCTTGACGTGGCTTCTTTGTATCCTTAACTATAGGAATTCTGTTCAGCTACTCTTCAGGTGATTCTCAATGATGGTTGTTCTGTAATTTAATTGTAATTTTGATGTGGTCTTGATAGGAGAGGAGCACAGCCTTTTCATACTGCTCCATATTGACTAGAAGTTCTGGACAGAGCATTCTTCCCATGGCTGTAACATTAGACATTCAGTAACCATTTTTCTTCAAGGTCTAATACAAGTGTTGTCAAGATTACCAATCAATGTGGTTTTGTTGATGCGATTTCTCATCTTTGCTGTATGCCTTTGATAAATCTTCCTTTTGTGGCTAATACCATTGATTATTAAAGTATGACTTTTGACCCAATTTATGAATATTGAGTTCAACTTTAATATTATTGTACTCTATTCTTTCTCTATATTTGCATCTGCCTGGCTTATTGTTGACAATCCTGTTACTTTAAATGTTTCTCTTCTGGAAGTATATGATTAGCTTCAATTAGCTTGATGTAGGTGAAAATTGTTTTTTTTTTTTAATAGACAAGGATATGCCACTTAAATCTGTATTAGAAGATCCATTTAGTCCTGTTTCTATCATCCTGTTTCTATCATCTCATTTAATGGGTTTTCTTGTAATTCTTCTTTGTATTTACTTTAACCCCACAGGTATTGCCTTCAAACTAATATACATATATATAATTTAACTTATATTTAAGTACATTTGTATTGTTTCTTTCCCTATTCCTTCCTCAGTTGTTTTGGTATCAATGCATTCCTAATAGCAACATGTTTTCTTAAGTCATTAATTTATGTTATATAACTTTTTTCCCTTAAACATTGATCTTTGGTCCATCTTACAGGTTCCAGAGTGTTTTAAAGTTCAACCAATGTGTCAAGGCATGGCATATGACAGTTGAAGGAAAAGGCAACCTTTGGTAAGTGAAAGTAGATATTGAGATAGGCTCAGTTGCTGTTGGATATGGCCTTACAT
This sequence comes from Nyctalus aviator, assembly GCA_036971965.1. Classification (NCBI taxonomy): domain Eukaryota; kingdom Metazoa; phylum Chordata; class Mammalia; order Chiroptera; family Vespertilionidae; genus Nyctalus; species Nyctalus aviator. The sequence continues at coordinate 88,176,306 of CM072922.1, read as the reverse complement.
TAAGAGTGCTTCCAGCAGAAAGTATACAGCCAGACAGTGACTTAAACTAGCAAAACATTTTTTTGCAGTTTTATTGATATATAATGGACATATAACATATGTAAGTTAAGGGATAAAGTGTGATTTGAAACATGTATATATTGCAAAATTACAATCAAGTTTGTTAACACCTCCACCACCTCATATAATTATCTTTGTGTGTGTGTGTGCATGAGAGAGAGAGAGAGAAAAAAAGAGAGAGAGAGAGAGAGAGAGAGAGAAGAGAAAGATAATACCACATTCTCTCAGCAATTTTCAAGCATGTAATACAGTATTAACTATAGTCATGATGCTGTACATCAGTACTTATCTTCTAACTGGAAGTTTGTACCGTTTCACCAACATCTCTCCATTTTCCCCACCTTCTAGCCCCTGATAACCATCATTCTACTCTCTATTTCTATGAGTTGTCATTTTTAGGTTCCATATGTGAGAACACACAGCATTTGTCTTTCTCTGTTTCACTTTGCATAATACCCTCAAGATCCATCCATGTTGCCACAAAAAGATTTCCTTTTCTTAATGGGTGAATACTATCTCTTTATTCATCTGTTTCCATGTCTTGTCTATTGTGAATAATGCTGCAATGAATATGGGGGAGCAGTTACATCTTTGACAGAGTGATTTTTTTTTTCCTTTGGATATATAACCAAAAGTGGAATGGCTGGATCATATGGTAGCTCTATTTTTAATTTTTTGAGGAACCACCATACTGTTTTCCTTCGTGGCTGCACCAATTTATAGTCCCACCAATAATAGTGCATAAAAACATTTATTGTTTATTCAGCAGAGGAAGCAGTCCCAGGAATTTTATAGCAGTTCAATATTATTATAGATTTAGAATCTTTTTCTTTTTCTACTTGGCCATCCTCCATACACTTGCCTTTATCATCCACTGGTTTGGGACTAGGATTGTGGCTGTCTTTTTGGCAAGCATGGCAACATAATTGAAGCATCTCAAATTGGAAGGATCAGGACAGAGACATAGAGATTTTCACTTCAAGCTGATGTTTGTTTAAGTCAGGGAAACAAGTCTTTCTTGTAGATCCTTAACAGATATTTCCCAGAATGGGGTAGTAGTATGACCAACTCAGCTCAATCACTGCAAAGAGAATATTGTCATAATTGACAGACCACTCATGATTCATCACTAAGGACTGGGACTCAGGAAGACCAAACAGAAAATTGTATATTCTGCTAGTGTTTGTGTGCTTCTTGTAATAGTCACTGTTTGAAGATTAACCCACTCATACAGTCATTGAAACATCAAGCTATGGCTGATTAATGCAATAGTGTTCTGAGGAAACATTTAAAACTATATATGAGTATAGTTTAAAATGTATATACACCTTAACAGCTGATAACTCAACTTTGAAAATGAAATGTATTTTAATAAACACTGCCTTTATAATTATTTAAAGGGAGTTGGGGGCGATCCGGCCAGCAGAGGAGGGAAGTTGGAGGCGATTGGGCCAGCAGGGTAGGGCAGTTGGGGATGATTATGCTGACAGGGGAGCAGTTAGGCATCAATCAGGCTGGCAAGGGAGCTAGATTAGGAGGCTATCAGGCAGGCAGGCAGAATTGTTAGGAGCCAGCAGTCCAAGACTGTAAGAGGGATGTTCAACTGCTGGTTTAGGACCGATCAGTCCTAAACTAGCAATTGGACATCCCCCGAGGGGTCCAAGATTGGAGAGGGTGCAGGCTGGGCTGAGGGACATCAACCCCCATATACGGATTTTGAGCATTGGGCCTCTAGCATATATATAGAAGATAAACAGTCACACTGATTACCAAGACTTGATTACCAAGTCTTGCCTGTTTCCAGCTTTGGCTCAAGTTAGAGCAACACCAGGATGCACAATGCAGTGAAAACAGCATGGAGTTGGAAGAAGCTAGACATGATTCAACTCTGATTCTACTACATGTCACCTCTGTCACCTTGGGCAAGGGACTTAACCCCACATCTCAGTTTTCTCAACTGTAAAATATGAAGACATATTCCATATAAAGTAGTTGTGAGGATTAAATGAGATAATGTATGGAAATTGTACAGATGTGTGATGATTAATAAGTACAGTCTGGTAGTGATTAGGCCTTTGTAGATAGATAGATATATATGACAAATATTATAAAAGAAATATAATTAAGCCCTGCAGGTTAAGTAACTGAGCAAGCATTTGAAAAGAATGGTAGCAAATGAAAGAACATTAATACAATGGTGAGACATTTCTTTCAAATTGATATCAACTATACTGCATACCAGAGGCAAAAAGTAAAAATTGGATCACTTTCATATTGAGGGTTACCTAATGATTTCCTGATCACTTTCATATTGAGGGTTACCTAATGATTTCCTGATGTAACACTTGGAATAATGGAATTTTTTAAGACAATAAAGCTTATAATATAAATTATTAGGAAGCTTCCAGTGACTTAACTAACAGGGAAACTATTTAGGTAGGGCGATGAGAACATTTGTTAGCTATTTTTTAATTATGTTATGTGAGAATGATCATTATAAAACAGGAGCTCACAGTTAGTGAATACTTCAATTCCAAGTTTGGTTCCTGTACTTTACATGGATCAGTTGTTTCATTTCATGCCTACAACAATCACATGAGGTAAGTACTATTATTTTCTCCATTTTTCTAATGAGAAAACAAGGACTAGAGAGATTAAACGATTTTCTCAAGGTTGGGAAGCTAGTAATAGGCAAAAACTCAACAATTATGCTCTTTACTGCATCATTGTATAGCATTCATATGCATAGCAGGATAAGTTTAGCTTTTTGCCTATAAGGAAGAGAGGGGGAGGGGAACTAGTATTACCACCATGGCAGCCTGGATAGAGCATCCCACTGCATTTCTCCACAGCACTGTAAGAGCAAGACTAGTGAATTCCATCTCCCAAAAAGCTTGGTGAACCCAACAAAATGTTTGAAACAAATATGAAATTTAATTTTAGACATAGCAAGTTCAAATCACTAGATATCAGCAAAGAACAGAATTTGTTCTACCATTGGAAACAGTGTAATCTCCAAGTGAAAAAACAATTTTCAAGGAAGTAGACACATAATTTGAAGATACTTTATTAAGATCAAAGGTTTTCCATTACATTTATTTATAAATTTTTACTAGTCAAAAAGAAAATAAATAATAAAAATCTATTTTCAGGAATCTTTTAACAACATTGTTTTGTAAATCTGAGAAGTTTCCATGTTCGTCAATTTTAAATTATTATCATTTAGATATATCACATAATACCAGGAATGTCAGCCTTAAAGAATAAAAAACATCTATATTGATAGGTAAAATAATGGTAAAATATTGTATTTCAATTCCACCTTTTTATTTTTAACTGACTCTCATTTTTAATCATGAGGATATACAAATATCTTTTTGACCTTGGATTAAATATATGGATTAAAAAAAAACATTCCTCTTCTCTCAAACAGTGGCTGACACTCTGTTTTGGGAGCAAGTTACTTAAAGAACTAGTACAGTGAGGTGCACAGCCCATCGCTTCCTTACTGGAGGAGTTGGGGTGCAGACAGTACAGAATCAAGAGCCTGTGTGATAGTTATCAACCAGCCCCTTGGAGCTGGCACTGTCTTATTAAATTGTAACCATATCCTTTGTAAGCATCAAGTGGCTATGTAAACTTCACCTGCCAGACCATGTACTCTACCTGGATAAAGGAATTCTCAAGTACCCCCTTTACACTATTTTCAAAAATATTATTTAGCTCTAGTCTAAAAGGAAGAAAGGTTTGGACAGTTACATTTTTATAACACCTCCAGTCCCCAGAAGAAAAAGGATTCAGTCTCCATCATCTTACACTATCTCTACCCCCACAGTAAAGAACTGAGACAGTTATCTGAAAAAAAAATCCATGTACATATTTCAGAAAAAAGAACTTGAATTGCCAAATTATTTATATGATTGCCTAAATTATATATTTCCCATTACTCTTAGGATATTGTTATCAATAGTCAAACCATTTAAGTAAGACTTGACCAGCACACAATTTTGAGTATGGCTTTAGGATTGGATTTGGCAATCCTTCCCCCTCTTTTTAAAAAGCATATTGCTTACTATTTAGTTAATAAACATAGAAATCATTGTTTGAATTATGTTGTTAAGTGATACTTAGTCTGATTATCTAAATATGTTGGTGTGTGTGTCAGGATCATTTTGTCTCTGTTTCTAAAATGAAATCTGACATGTCTGAAGGAAATCCAGTGGATAATGCTACCAAATGTCCAGTGCACACATAACACACTAGTAAGTCTATCTGTGTATTTGAATAAAGGTCAAATATTTACATGGAATGCTGACCCTGACTTATAAAACTATTTTAAGTTATGCCATCTATACATATAATTTATTTTATGAATATCCCCATTTAATAATTAAAAATATGCATCATATAGTTCACAAATATATAAAATTTTACTGCATTCTATTTTTCTTTAAACATGACATCTAAATTCTCTTTTATAAATCAACAAAAACCTTTCTTTTTTTCTGGCTGAAAGTCACAGATGCAAAGATTTTTTGATTGGCAGGATCTGACTGCATGCAAGAATGACAGGACATATTCTAATATAACTTATGAACATTTCTACTATTTTGAGCTATATAACTTATTTGCTGGAGATCAGTAGTATAAAAGAAAATAAGAGGTTCCATCTAAAAACTTATAACAGCCTTTTTAAAAATTCTTAAAAAATGGCAAGATTAGGGTGGTATCTGGCCAGTGTTAAGAATTATTTTGATGAAGAAATAAGTTAACAATATATGACAAGTTTTCTGAAATACATCTTCGTACAATTTAAATATATGATTATAAACTGTGCATATTTAACATTTTTGTCTTTAACTGTATCTTCTTTAACTATACCAGAAATATGTCAAACCCCTGCTTTTAGAATAGGAATCACATTCTTATAATTTATTGGGAAAATCCAAAGCCAATTAGAAAAACAAAACACTTTTTGGTGACTCTAGAAATGATACCTAAGGATATACAAATAAAAATGTCCTTTTGTAATCATTTCTTGCATCAAGATATAAACATTTTATAATCAATTCTATAAGTAAAAATTTTAGGTTACATATATAATAAAATTTAACCCTATCTTCCCTTATTAAATATGTATTGAGTACAGATATGTACTCATAAGTCCTCTTAAGCTATAACAAGAAGGCCATAAGACAGGTTTTCACTAATTCTTTTAAGAATGATTTTTAAATACACACACTGGTCCTCAAATAATGTCCTTTTGCTCAACATAAGTTTCACTATAACATTGATGAGATGCCATAGGAACTTAACTCCTGCTTATATCAATTAGATTATGGTAAAATTGGTTTCCTTATAGGTCATTAAACACCCACTATCAATGACATTAAATGAGGACTTACTGTACAGCATATCCATAAGAAAAAGCTTGCACTTTTAGAATACAAAGAGGACCCCTATGATGATCTATCCAAAACCTAGCAAAGCTGTCCTGTCTGCCCGGAGCTGCTCAAGGCTGCTGAATTGATTCTTTGCAAGTGCTAATGAGCAGACTTGATGGCAGCAACCATATTTGAGACCAGCTGATCTCTAATATTTATTCTCTAGCTGTGTCTCTAAAAAGGTCAACCTCATCTCAGAGACAGAGCTATATGTAAAGACAGAAAGTTCAAAACTGCTCAGAATACAGTACTGAAATTTCAATTTTGGATCTTATATTCAAACATTGTGTTTGAAATAAGGCTATAAAAAGATACAAAACAAAACCAACATTCAATTTTAACCAAGATTGCACATCTATGACTGATATAGATTTTTTTTAAATACCCTACCACCCAAATGGTAAATGATCTAATCATTACTCTACAATCAATGGCTATTTCCCTTAGTTATGAATGTAACCAGCTCACTGGGACCCAATGAGTCTCTGTCTCCAATTTGTCAAAGGTTGTTTTTAGTTCTTTGAATGCCATGGTGAGATCATCATTAACTATAATTTTGTCAAAGAGATGACCATACTGACTTTCCATTATCTGCGCTGATTTAATCATTTCTTGGAAGTCTTCTTCCTACAAAAGGAAGTATTTTTTTTAAAGTGGTTAACCAGACAATTACATCACATCAATGCAAACATTCTACCACTGGCTTATATAATGCTGTTTTGTGTCCATTCTCTCACGTCAGCCAGAAATGAAAATTACGCTTTTTAATTACAAGTTCTTCAGAAGTCATGTTTCCTAACATTGCTTCTCTGATTTGCTTGTACCTAAACTGATCTGACAAGGGTCAAAACTTCTGTCTTACCTGAAGTTCAGGATAATCAGTTACTAACTTATTATAAGGGTATCTCAGTGTCAAAATAGTTATGAGGGAGGGAGGGAAAGAACCATTTATGTGATGCTGCATTATTTATGCTTATTCATCGCAAAGAATTTAGAGCATAAACTAGTTTTTCAGAGTTGGATACATTTATAAAATAATAGTTATCAATCCTTCCTGTGCTTCATTGGAAGTGGGTCAGAGGCTCATCATACTCACATTTTTGAGCCAGGAAATATTTAATTATGTAACTCATAAATGTATGCTAAATCCTAAGACTATGCTATCATTTATTATCTCTACTGAGAAATGTTTAAGTTTATAAATAGTACAATAACTCTTTATATGGCAACATACAAATTTCAAGTCCACATTTCAATGTCACAGGATATTTCACAACAAAAATTTAACTTTAGTGTTAATCTAGAGCCCTCAGTAATATCATATGATGATACTTATTTAACATGGATATGTATTGCCAGTATTTTGTAAAAAGATACTTATCAAATACTGGGAATCAAAAGTATAATCTGTGTTTTGTTACCACAATTTATAGTGTACAAATTAACATAAAGTTAAAAATGAGGGAGGAGGAAGTTAAGAGAGAGAGAGAGAAAAAAAGCTCTTGACATTTAATTTATTTGCTCTTTACTTTTTATCCTAATGTAGAATATATTATCATAAAGATAGAAACAAAAAGCAGGAAATGAAAGGCTTTGCCAGAAATCATTGTAGTCATTAACATAGCGCCCTTGCAATTTGTAATAACATTCATAGGAAATACAAATATTGAATAATTACATGAGTCTACTATGCCCAAAATGATGTTTTTTCCTTTATTATGCTAAATATGCAAGAAGACAAAAAAGGAAAATTATTAAAATTTTCATCTAGATTATTAAGGATTAATAGTAATTCAGTTTGGCATTTTTTCCCTTGAAAAATAATAGTAGTCTGAAAACCAACCCGTCTAACTTTTATATAAATGGCCTACAAAAAAATGTATAAGTATGCCAAATAGTTTTGAGTCAATTTAATATGAAGATCTATTCATGGAAACACAAAAAGCAATTACAGTACAATCACTCAAAACCTAAATACAATTCTATAGTGTAGATTTTTTGGATCATACTTCATCTATTATAGTTTTCCTAAGATGGTCGCTACTGCGAAAGTGATTTTAACCACTGCTTATGAATTTTCACTAAAGCATCATCATACTTACTGTAAAAGGCTTTGCAGTACCCTGGTCATCTCTACTTGAAATAATTTTTGCATTTTTTCTTGTCTCCCTCAAACGCTCTATCGATGGAGGCTTTATAAATATCACATAGGGCTTAAATTCTAGTGTCCTTAAATGCTTCACTGTCTGCAAGGAAGAGAAGGTTGTTTTTATATTTCTCCGTAATGTCATGAGCAATTTTTACAATAAAACAAAATTTTCTAAGGAGAAAAATTTCTTAAAATTATTTCCTAGTCAAGGTCAGTCGAACTTTCAATATATTATTCAATCAGTTGTTGACAATTAGATGTAATAAATCCCCCTGTAAAGATGATGAAGCATGTAACTTGCTTTCAAAAAGGTTTTGAAATATGCCTGAATTAATATTGAACTGAAGCGGCTAGAAATACCATAAAACTGACTTTTAAATCAAGTCCCCTAAGACTTGGGTAACGTTCTGCACTCAAAAAATCTTCCAGCCATTCCAGTCTCTTCCTGACTTCAGGGATAGGTTCTCCTCTTTCCTTCTACTCTTCAAAGTGCCCCAAAAGGGCAAGCCTCCTGCTTTCCATGAAGCTTGTCAACACTCCTCCAGCCAATATTTGGTTATTTACACTGTGACAGGGGACAGACAGGGCTGGTTAGGCCCTGAGAATTAGAGTTTAAACCCCACAGAAGGAGTTGGGAACACTTGGCCCAGGATACCAGCAGGGAGGTTCTGCTCAAGCAAGAATGAGTTCCGTTCATCGCTGGTGCTGGAGTCTTCTGCCCTACTGACTCCTGACTGAGTTGCAAAGGCCTTCCCCAGGCCATCCTGGCTGGTCCTTGCAGGCTTTTCACCCTGGGGTCAGCCATCCCTGAAGTGAGAATCTGGCCCCTGGTGATGAGGACAACACTGTGGGCTAGGTTTCTGCTGGAGGCAATATGCTGTGACAATTGAATGGCTTTGTCCACTGGTACCCGCAATCCACAGTGTTCCTGCGACCTCCCAGGTGCCAGGCAGAGACCTGCCTGACAGCTGCAATAGGGCCTCATGCCATGGAGCTCCTGTGGAATGCCCTGCAGCTCTAGTTATACCCAAACCCCACATCTAGGATGTATACAGAGCCTAGGACCAAAATGGCCGTTGTTAAAATTATAAATATTTACAACATATAAGAATACATATAATGCAACATTTTTAAAAAATACAAAATATAGAAAAGAAAGTCTAAGGGACTTGGCAAAAACTGAATATAAACAAGACTTGCAAACAGATTTGGAGGCTTTTCTTACTCCTCTTTCTAACAATAATATGGGCTTTCAGTTCACCCAAAATTTCTCAAATCGTTTTGAAATGCTTTTGTCATCTTAGCAAAAGCACATCTATGCCCCAAGGGAGTAAACTTCAGATTCACCCTTGTAGTGTTCGCATCAAGCACAGTGGATTGCATGGGCTGGAAGGGTAGTGAATAGCTCACTGTTTACTTACATGAGGTTGAACATCCAACAAGCAAACTTTATTTTTAGCTAGGACAGACCGAACTGAGTCTATACTTGTGCCATAGTAGTTGTTTTTATATTCACCATATTCAATAAACCTGTAGAAAATTAGAAATGCATCAGAATCATTTATGAATTCAATATAACTCATATATGTAAAAGATATTCTTGCTGAACATGAAAATTTTTTACTGTGTTTAATAAAATAAATAGAGCCAAGTACTCCGGAATGTCAATTTAAAAAATCTTTTATTTTACATTTTTCAAATCAGTAACACTTGCTTGTATTACACTTAAGCAGACAAAAAGTATTTTAGTCCAGCAGTACACTAATGTTTTCCATCACCTCTTTTTCAGAACTAATGCAATGCTATAAAACAGTGAATAAGACAAACAATAGAAACTACTGAAATTTCACTGTGCACTACAGAATAACCAGCTTTAGAACCAGAGGAGAAACTGGTTGGTGGCTAATGGAACCAGGGCAGCCGATTATGTGCTATAAAAACATAATCGCTGTGCCAAACACGAAAAAAGCATTTTGATGTTTCAATAAAATTCCACACTCCTGTATTAAAACACACATTGCTCTCTCTAGTACCCTAAAGTAGTTCAAGCTTAAGCAAATGGAAGACCTGGGGAGAGGGCATGTAGGGCTAGCTAGAGGATATGCTTCAAGCAAGATGATTAACATTATTTCAATTTTTTGAAAAGCCAAATATTTATATAGAGAGGTATATATGTAGGAAACTGTGGAACTAGGGATCTATTACATAGCTGTTAGTTTTTAAAATAAAATTGAATCCAAATTGTATGTTAAAATTCAAATAGCAGGGGGAAAGAACCAAAATAACACTAGAGCAGTGGTTCTCAATCCTTTTAATGCTGCGGCCCTTTAATACAGTTCCTCATGTTGTGGTGACTCCCAACCATAAAATTATTTTTGTTGCTACTTAAAAACTGTAATTTTGCTACTGTTAATGAATTGTAATGTAAATATCTGTGTTTTCCGATGGTCTTAGGCAACCCTGCTAATTGAGAACTGCTGCTGTAGAGTCTCAGCATTAGAAAGACTGAGGACCACTGCACTAGAGCAAGCTTCCCTTATTATTAAAAACAATTCCTATACATTTATCTTACCAGAAACATAGCAACTCTAACCTATTAAAAAATTACAACAAAAGATTGCTAATAAGTACTAATTACTACTAATTACCATCTTTTAATTGATTTCAAAAATTATAAAAATTAAAATATATTTCAAATGAAAGGGAACCCTCAATTGTCTAAAACTGGATATATATATGGACATACTGAAAAATAGTCACACAACCCAGCTGGTGTGGCTCAGTGGGTGAGCATTGACCTAGGAACTAAGATTACTGGTTCAATTCCTGGTTAGGGCACATGCCTGGGTTGCAGACTAGATCCCCAGTAGGGGGCATGCAGGAAGCAGCTGATCAATGTTTCTCTCATTGATGTTTCTATTTCTCTATCCCTCCTCCTATCTTTCTCTCTAAAAAAATTAATGAAGCCCTAACAGGCTTGGCTCAGTGGATAGAACATTGGCCTGTAGACTGAAGGGCCCCGGGTTTGATTCCAGTCAATGGCACATGCCTAGGTTGTAGGCTCAATCCCCAGTAGGGGGTGTGCAAGAGGCAGCCAATCAATGATTCTCTCTTATCGTTGATGTTTCTATCTCTCTCTCCCTCTCCCTTCCTCCCTGAAATCAATAAAAAATATTAAAAAAAAATAAAAAATCAATAAAATCATATATTTTTTAAAAAAAACAAGTAACACAAAACTATAAAAAATGTCCACTTACTTGTTATTTTGCACATCTGTCTCAAACAAATGCTTGGAGATGAAAATATATTCAACACCATCACTCTCCTGGCTTCTTCTTGCTCTGGTAGTATCTGTGATTTAATTAAGAAAAACTTAGAAAAGTCTACATCAGCCACCCTAAAGAAAATACAAAAAAGAAGCCATCCTATATTTAATTAAAGTCATTTTCTTAAATAAGATTAAAACCTTATAAAAGGCAAATTAGTTAATAAACTATAGCAAAATGCCATTAATTTAGATTTTCTACTAATATTAAAATTATATTGATTTGAATGTGTATTCAAAATTAAATTGTATTATACCTGTACTATTACTCATTATTTTGAAGGTACTCATATGTTAATTAAATAAAAATGCCACTTCCACCCTTGAGAAATAATTGCTGCAAATAATATACTTATTATTTCTATTCACTGGTCTTTACTTATTGAAGCAAATCTAATGCCCATTAGGGTTATAAGATAAACTCTGAAATCATTTTACTATCTTTCAGATATATCATTGTTTTATTTTACTAACTAAATTAAGTCATAGACTTCTATGTGCTATTCATTCCTCCTTTGCAAAACTAAAAACATCTTCTTGGAATACTACTGAACTTCCAAACTTTCAATAGCTTTGGTTAAAATATTTTCTACTTAATTATAATGGAGTAGGAAAATACAGGATTAACTTGAAACAAAACAAAACAAAAAATCTAAGGAATTGCAGTGCTGACAAGGCAAGTGGAAAACAGACTACTGAAACATTGCTGCTGATTACAACTAAAAACTGGACCCAAAACAACTATTGAATCCTCTAAAAATAAATACAACTGGTAGATTGTGAAGGAGAGTCAACTTGCCTGGGGAAGAATTTTACCATTATTTCTTTTTCTTTTTTGAAATATTTATCTTTATTGTTGAAAGTATTCCAGATGTTCCCCCTTTCTTACTACATTGACCCTTCCACACCAAAAGTGAGATCATGTGATACTTGTCTTTTTCTGCCTGGCTCATTTTGCTTAGCATATCACTCTCCAGGCACTTCCATGCTGTCTCAAATGGTAAGAGATCCTTCTTTTTTACAGCTGCATAGTGTTCCATTGTGTAAATGTATCTCAGCTTTTTTATCCACTCATCTACTTGATGGGCACGGTTGTAAATGACACTGCTAGAACACAGGGGTGCATATGTTCTTTTGAAATAGTGTTTTGGGTTTCTTCAGATACATTACTAGAAGTAGGATTGTTGGGTCGAAAGGCAGTTCCATTTTTATATATTTGAGGAAACTCCACAAGCTGTAGCTGCATTCCCACCAGCATTCTACTAGGGCTCCCTTTTCTCCATATCCTTGCCAGCACTTGTCATTTGTCGGTTTGTTGATGGTAGCCATTCTAGAAGGTGTGAAGTGATACCTCATAATCGTTTTAATTTGCATCTCTCTGATGATTAATGTTGTGGAGCATATTTTCATGTCTCTTGGCCATTTATATGTCCTCTTTGGAGAAGTGTCTATTCAGGTCCTTTGCTCATTTTTTAATTGAATTTTCTGTCTTCTTTTTATTAAGTTTTATGAGTATTTTATATATTTTGAAAATTAACCCCTTATCAGATATATCATTGGTAAATATATTCTCCCATACAATGGGCTCCCTTTTTATTTTATTGATTGTTTCTTTGCTGTGCAGAGCTTTTTAGTTTAATATAATTCCATTTGTTTACTTTTTCCTTTGTTTCTCTTACCCTCAGTTATGTATCAATGAAAATTCTGCTACGTGAGATGTCCGAACTTTTGCTGCCTATTTTTATGAGTTTACAACTTAAGTCTCATCCATTTTGAGTTTATTCTTGTATATGGTATTAGTGGTCTAGTTTCATTTTTCTGCATGTATCCATCCAATTTTTCCAACACCATTTATTGAAGAGACTGTCTTAACTTCATTGTATGCTCTCCTTCTTTATCAAGTATTAATTAAACATAATAGCTTGGGTCAATTTCTGGGTTCTCTGTTCTGTTCCATTGATCTATATACATGCTCTTACGTCAGTGCCAGGAAGTTTTGATTACAATGGATTTGTAGTATTATTTGATATTTGATTTTGTGATCCCTTCTACTTTGTTCTTTTAGCTCCATATACATTACTGAAGTATTTGTTCTATATCTGTGGAATATGCCATTGGTATTTTAATAGAGATTGCTTTGAATCTATAGATTGCTTTGGGTAGTATGAAAATTTTAATGAGGCTAGTATTTCCAATACTTGAACATGGTATATGCTTTCCACTTGTTTATATCTTCTTCTATTTATTTTTCCAACGTCCTGAATTTTTTTCAAGTATAGGTCTTCTACTCCTTGGTTATATTTATTTCTAGGTATCATAGATTTTTTGTTACAATGGTAAATGGGATTTTTTTTTAGTTTCTCTTTTTGAGAGTTCATTATTAGTGTATAAAAATTTCATTGATTTCTGGATGTTAATTTTGTATTAATGCTACTTTGAATTCATTTATTAAATCTCATAGTTTTTTGGTGGACTAGGTAGGATTTCCTAAGTACAATACCATGTCATCTGCAAATAATGACAGTTTCACTTCCTCCTTTCCAATTTGGATGCCATTTATTTTTCCTTCTTGTCTGATCGCTATGGCTAAGAGTTCCAGTATTATGCTGAATAAGAGTGGTGACAGCAGGCATTCCTGTCTTATTCTTATTCTTAGGGGAAACGCTTTTAGTTTTTGCCCATACAGTATGATGTTAGCTATAGGTTTGTCACATATGGCCTTTATCATGTTGAGTTATGATCCTCCTATTCCCACTTTGCTGAAAGTTTTTTTTTTGTGTTTTTTAAAATCAAAAATGGTTGCTGGATTCTATAAAATGTTTTTCCTGCATCTATTGATATGATTATATGTTTTTTAACTTTCATGTTGTTTATGTAATGTATCACATTTATTGATTTGTGAATGACTAGAACTCCTCACCTACTTCACTCCTCACCTACTTCCTAACAAAAACATCAACAAGGAAACAGTGACCCTAAATGTCATACTAGATCAGACAGATTTAATTGACATTTACCGAACATTTCACTTCAAAGCTACAGAATATACATTCTTGTCAAGTGACCCAGGACATTTTCAAAGATAGACCATATGTTAGGACACAAAATAAGTCTTTACAAATTCAAGAATAATGAAATCATATCAAGCATCTTCTCAGATCACAATGCCATGAAGCTAGAAATCAACTACAATAAAAACACTCAAGCCCAGTCATCGTGGTTCATTGGTTGAGTATTGACCTATGAACCAGGAGGTCATGGTTCATTCCTGATAAGGGCACAAGCCTGGGTTGCGAGCTCAATCATAGCAAAGTTTTAAGAAGTGAACTGAGATTAGAATACACAAGTATCACCTTACTCTATGAATAACAGAAGAACAGAACATATCCAAACCAATATAGTAAAGGCTTAGAGAACTGAGCTAAGAGTTGAAGTATGCACACAAGTATGACACTAATTCCTGAACTACAGGTGATAGGGCAGACTCAAACCAACAAAGCAAAATTTAGAAAACTAAAGTGACATTTAGACTACAACTCACATAAGAGGACAGAACTTACAGCCTAAACACAAACTGATTATTTGCTAAAATAAAACATAACATTCTCCAGAATATTATAACAGGATCTGGAGTTATTGATATAACATTGAATTCATAATATCCAGAATGCGGTTTAAAATTATTCAATATAAAAATAAATAAGAACATATGACCAATTCTCAAGGGGAAAGATAACAGATGGCAACTCTCATAGACCCAGAAATAAGAACCATCAGAGAAAAACTTTATTTTTTTTTCAACTTTTTATTTATTTATTTAAATTAATTAATTAATTTATTTTTTTGATTTTTTTTGCCCCCCTCCCTCCCCAGAGTTTTATGTCCATTTGTTGTACTTATATGCATGTATACAAGTCCTTTGGTTGATCTCTTATCTGCCCCAGATCTCCCTACTCTCCCCACTGTAATTTTACAGTCTGCTTGTTGCTTTACTGTCTTTATATCTGACTTTTGGTTTGTCAGTTTATAATGTTATTTAATACCCATAAATGAGTGAGGCCATGTGGTATTTCTCTTTCATTGACTGGCTTATTTCACTCAGCATGATGTTCTCTAGTTCTATCTAGGTTGCTGCAAATTATGAGAATTCCTTCTTTTTTATGGCAGCATAGTATTCCATTGTGTAGATGTACCATGGTTTTTGGATCCAATCATCTGCTGACGGGCACCTAGGCTGTTTCCAGATTCTAGCTATTGTAGATTTTGCTGCTATGAACATAGGGGTGCATATATCCTTTCTGATTGGTGTTTCTAGTTTCTTGGGATATATTCCTAGGAGTGGGATTACTGGGTCAAATGGGAGTTCCATTTTCAGTTTTTTGAGGAAACTCCACACTGTTCTCCACAGTGGCTGCACCAGTCTGCATTCCCACCAGCAGTGCACGAGGGTTCCTTTTTCTCCGAAACCTCGCCAACACTTGTCGTTTGTTGATTTGTTGATGTTGGCCATTCTGACAGTTGTAAGATGGTACCGCATTGTTGTTTTGATTTGCATCTCTCAGATAATTAGTGACTTTGAGCATGTTTTCACGTGCCTTTTGGCCTTCCTTCTGTCTTCTTTTGAAAATATTCTATTTAGGCCCATTGCCCATTTTTTAATTGGATCATTCATCTTCCTTTTATTTAGTTGTATAAGCTGTTTGTAGATGTTGAAGATTAAACCTTTATCAGTGGTAACATTTGCAAATATGTTCTCCCACACAGTGGGCTTTCTTGTTGTTTTGTTGATGGTTTCTTTTCCTGTAAAAAGTTTATTTTGATGTAGTCCCATTTGTTTATTTTCTCTTTAGCTTCCATTGCCCGAGGGGCAGTATCAGTGAAGAAGTTCTTTTGGCATATGTCTGAGATTTTGCTGCCCGTGGATGCTTCTAGTATTTTTATGGTTTCCCGTCTGATTTTTAAGTCTTGTATCCATTTTGAGTTTATTGTGTATGGTGTAAGTTGGTGATCTAGTTTCATTCTTTTGCATGTATCTGTCCAATTTTCCCAACACTATTTATTGAAGAGACTGTCTTCACTCCATTGTATATTCATGCCTTCTTTGTCAAATATTAATTGAGCATAGTGATTTGGGTTGATATATGGGTTCTCAATTTGATTCCATTGATCTATATGTCTGTTCTTGTGCCAGTACCAGGCTGTTTTGAGAACAGTGGCTTTGTAATACAGTTTGAAGTCTGGTATTGAGATCCCTCCTACTTTACTCTTCTTTCTCAGAATTGCTGTGGCTATTCGGGGTCTTTTATTGTTCCAAATGAACTTTTGAAGAGTTCTTTCTAGGTCAGTGAAGTATGCCCTTAGTATTTTAATAGGGAGTGCATTGAACCTATAGATTGCTTTAGGAAGTATGGACATTTTGATGATGTTGATTCTACCAATCCATGAACATGGTATGTTCTTCCATCTGTTTACATCTTCCTCTATCTCTTTTTTCAGTGTCGTGTAGTTTTCCATGTATAGGTCCTTTACTTCCTTAGTTAAGTTTATTCCTAGGTATCTTAATTTTTTTGGTGCGATGGTAAATGGAATTGCTTTTTTAGTCTCTGTTTCTATAAGTTCGCTGTTGGTGTATAGAAATGCCATAGATTTCTTGGTGTTAATTTTGTATCCTGCTACATTGCCAATTTCATTTATTAAGTCAATTAGTTTTTTAATGGAGTCTTTTGGTTTTTTGATATACAATATCATGTCATTTGCAAATAAGGATAACTTTACTTCTTCTTTTCCAATTTGGATGCCTTTTATTTTCTCTTCTTGTCTAATTGCAATGGCTAGTACTTCCAGTACTATGTCAAAGAGGAGTGGCAATAGTGGGCATCCCTGTCTTGTTCCTGTTCTTAGAGGGAATGGTTTTAGTTTTTGCCAATTGAGTATGATGCTGGCTGTGGGTTTATCATATATAGCTTTAATTATGTTGAGGTATGATCCTTGTACTCCCACCTTGTTGAGAGTTTTTATCAGGAAAGGGTGTTGGATTTTATCAAATGCTTTTTCTGCATCAATTGATATGACTATATGATTTTTATTTTTCAGTTTGTTTATGTGATGTATCACGTTTATTGATTTGTGGATATTGTACCAACCTTGCATTCCTGGAATAAATCCTACTTGGTCATGGTGTATGATCTTTGTGATGCTCTGCTGGAGCTGATTTGCTAGAATTTTGTTGAGGATTTTGGCATCTATGTTCCTGAGGGATATTGGCCTGTAATTCTCTTTCATTGAGTTGTCTTTATCTGGTTTTGGTATTAGGGTGATGCTAGCTTCATAGAAGGAGTTTGGAAGTGTTCCTTCCTCTTGAATTTTTTGGAATAGTCTGAGGAGGATAGGTTTTAGTTCTTCCTTGAATGTTTGGTAAAACTCTTCTGTGAAGCCATCTGGCCCTGGGCTTTTGTTTGCTGGAAGCTTTTTGATGACTGTTTCAATTTCTTCCCAAGTCACTTCTCTATTGAGATTTTTAGATTCTTCCTGATTGAGTTTTGGAAGGTTGTATTTTTCTAGGAATATGTCCATTTCCTCCAGGTTGTTCAGTTTGTTGGATTACGGTTGTTCGTAGTATTTTGTAACAATCCTTTGTATTTTGGCAGGGTCTGTTGTTATTTCACCTCTTTCATTTCTGATTTTGTTTATTTGGGTCCTCTCTCTTTGTTTCTTGGTTAGCCTGGCTAAAGGATCATCTATCTTGTTTATTCTTTCAAAGAACCAGCTCTTGGTTTTGTTGATCTTATGTATTGTTTCTTTGGTCTCTATGTCATTTATCTCCGCTCTGATTTTTGTTATTTCCTTCCTTCTGCTTACATTGGGCTTTTCTTGTTGCTCTTTTTCTAACTCTTTGAGTTATAGAGTTAGATCATTTGTTACCATTTTTTTCTAGTTTTTTTTGCAATAGGCTTGTAGGGATATGAACTTCCCTCTCAAAAGTGCTTTTGCTGTGTCCCATAGATTTTGGATAGTTGTGTTTTCATTGTCATTTGTTTACAGGATGTTTTTAATTTCTTCCTTGATTTCCCTGGTAACCCAGTCCTTGTTTAATAGCATGCTGTTTAGTCTCCATGTGTTTGATTTCTTTGGATTTTTTTCATTGTAGTTAATTTCCAGTTTTATGCCACTATGATCTGAGAAGATGCCTGATATGATTTCTATCTTCTTGAATTTGAAGATACTTTTCCTATGTCCCAAAATGTGGTCTATCTTTGAGAATGTCCCATGTGCGCTTGAGAAGAATGTATATTCTGTGGCTTTGGGGTGGAATGTTCTGAAGATGTCAATTAATTCCATCTGGTCTAGTGAGTCATTTAGGATTGATATTTCTTTGCTGATTTTTTGTTTAGATGATTTGTCGAAGGGTGACAGTGGGGTATTAAAATCTCCTACTATGATTGTATTGCTATTAATCTATCCCTTAATGTCCTCCAGCAGTTTTTTTTTTATATATTGGGGTGTTCCTGTATTGGGTGCATATATATTTACCAGGGTTATTTTTTCTTGTTGGATTGTTCCCTTTAGTATTATGAAGTGGCCTTCATTATCTCTTGTTATGTCCTTCACTCTGAGATCTAATTTGTCAGATATAAGTATTGCTACCCCAGCTTTTTTTTCATTTCCATTCGCCTGGAAAACCTTTTTCCATCCCTTCACCCTCAGTCTGTGTGCTCTATTTTTCTGAGGTGGGTTTCTTGTAGACAACAGATATATGGGTCTTGTTTTCTTATCCAATCGTTACCCTATGTCTTTTGATTGGAGCATTTGGTCCATTTACATTTAAAATTATTATTGATACTTATTTGACGCCATTTTTATTCTATACCCCTGTGTTCCTTTTTTTCTTTCTATTTAATTTTACAATAGAACTTTTAGCATTTCTTGCATTGCTGGTTTGATGGAGATAAATTACCTTAGTCTGTTTTTGTCTGTGAAGCTCCTGATTTCACCTTCACTTTTGATTGATAGCCTTGCTGGGTACAGTATTCTTGGATTCAGACCCTTCCTTTGCATGACTTTGTATATTTCATCCCATTTCCTTCTGGCCTGATAAGTTTCTGTGGAGAAATGAGTTGCTAGTCTGATGGGGGTTCCTTTATTTGTAACTTTCTGTCTCTCTCTGGCTGCTTTTAAAATTCTTTTTTTGTCGTTGGTGTTTGCCAACTTAATTATAATGTGCCTAGGGGTCGGTTTTCTGGGATTCATTTTGCTTGGGACTCGGCGAGCATCTTGGATTTGTGTGGGTTTTTTCTTCTCTATCTCAGGAAAGTTTTCTGTCATTATTTCTTGAAATACGTTTTCCATGTCTTCCTCAATTCCCTTTCCTTCTGGAACCCCTATTATTCTAATATTGTTTTGTTTTGTATTGTCCCAAAGTTCCCTTAGACTTTCCTACTGTTTTTTAAATTTTTTTTCCAGAAACTGTTCTAATTGGGTATTTTTTTTCCATCTTGTCTTCTAGCTCGCTGATGCGGTCCTCTGCTTCTTGTAATCTACTCTTGATGCTTTCTATTGAGTTTTTTACAGTAGGGATGTCATTTTTCATTTCTTCTTGGTTCTTCTTCATTTCCTCTTGGTTCTTACTCATATTGTCAAATTTGTCTTCCATTCTTTTTAGCCATCTTATGATCATTACTCTGAATTCTTGCTCTGGTAGGTTGCTTGCCTCTATCTCGTTTACTTCCTTTTCTTGTGAAGCCTGCTTTTCTTTCATATGCGGGCTGTTTTGTTTTTTTTTCTCCCCATGATCTCTGTAGTTCTCTTTCTCCTGCTTTGATTTAAAGGCACAAAATACAACACAACCAGGTACAACACACAAGGCACTGAATAGAATGTGTTTGCAATATTAATAACCACCAATAAAGGTGACTAGAACCCAGCTAACAAAAACATACAATCAAACAAAAAGAATATGCAAATAAATCTTATAAAAAAAGCATACAACTTTAGTATAGTTAACAGTCAACATACAACTTCAAAGAGTTAGAGAGAAAGACTTTTTTTGTTTTGTTTTGTTTTGTTTTGTTTTTAGGACAACTGCGAGGGAGGTGTGAATGGGCTTGGAGTAGGGAGTTGGAAATTAGATATATACAAGTAGGGTGAAATTTTAGGAGCGGGTAGACAGAAAGAATGGGGAAAATCTAGAGCAGGAAAGGGTTAAGATAAATGGGTACCAAAGGAAAAGGTTGGAAATAGAGTGAAGGCATAAAGGTAGGGTTGAGATAGAATAAAGCGTTGGAGAAGGAAAGATAGATAAAGACTGTAAAACAGTAATCATGAAATTAAAAAAATATATATATATAATAAAGGAAATAAAAATAATAAAAATAAACAAAAGAAAATAAGATGAAAAAGGTAAATTAGTAGTAGTAATAATGTTGATTACGTATACAATGTAATAATTATAAAGATAAAATCAAGTGAGGAAAAAGAAAAAAATAGTTTCTTGAGTAAACATTGCAAATAATGAAAACAAAAATAAAAAACAAAAATTTAAAAATTAAAAAAAAATTTTAAAAATTTAAATAAAATTTGCAGTAATGAAGGTCATTCACTTCCTCTATTGTTATGATTCAGTCCTGATTTTTAGGCAGGTTTTGCTTTGTTTTTATTATACTAGAGTCAATTGTGAATTAGCCTCTGGGGGCAGTGTTTCTAGGTTGACTTCCCAGACTCTAGAACCTCTCCAGCTTTTTTGTTTTGTTTTGTTTCGTCCTCTCTGCAGCAGAAAGTATGGAGGGGAGGAGGGGGCAAGTCTGAGCAACTGCAATCTCCCACAACTGGTGAAAAACTTTAAAGCAATGGTTATCATAACTGTGCTTCACTAGGTAAAGAAAACACTGAAATAAATTAAAATATGAATTTTAACAGACTATAAAAAATGAAAGTTTAGAACTGAAATATACAATATCTTGCAGAAACATCATTAGAAAAATGTTTCTAAACTGATACCTTAGTTTATAATGAATATATTTTTTTAGAAATCTCAACTGAGGTACTCTGAGGACAAAGAAATATACTTTGAAACCTATGAAAACACTTCAATGTGATGAGTGCCTTCCTGCAAAACCCCGAGTGTGGTTGATTGACAGTGCCTAAACCCAAACTATCAAGTTATGAGAATCCACCAAGTATTTGGTATTTACTGCAATACCTTATAGTTAGCTATTTTAATTTCCTTTTGAAAGATTGGTTATATTAATGGTCAGTTAGATTTGTTGTTGATAACCTCTAACCTTAAAACAATATTAATGTAGCTTTCTCTGATGAAGCTTATCAAGGATGAAATTTCCCACAGAGAAGCAAGCAGGGGCTTCGCCACCACTTTGTTTAAAAGCAACTGTGAATGTTTAATATGGCCTCAAGGACAATTTTAAAAGATCATATAATTTGTTCAACCATTTTGCCCAAGAGAAATAGCATTTAACTGATTTAGCGCCCCTTTAAATAGCCTTTTGAAATTGAAATAATTATAGAGTCACAAAAAATTGTAAAGAATGGCACAAACCACCCCTTAGCTTCCTCCAGTGAGGAAGGCTTTAGTCTTCCATAACTGCAGTGCATGTCAAGACCAGAAAATCAACATCAGAAAATCAAAAAATTGTAAAGAATGGCACAAACAACCCCTTAGCTTCCTCCAGTGAGGAAGGCTTTAGTCTTCCATAACTGCAGTGCATGTCATGACCAGAAAGACAAGAGATGAGTTACACAGTAGGAAATTAATAAAGTCATTGTTTTCTTTTGTAATATAGACTAAACTACCAAGAATTTCTATTTAACATTTAAAAACCTTAAGTATGATAGACAGAAAAATTCTCACGTAAGCTTTGATGACTTTTCAGATCGAACACACCCAGATAACCAGCACCCGAGCAATAAGCAGATTTGCCAGCGCTCCAGAATCACCCTTCCCGTCTGCCCCCTCAAGATTTCTAACAGCACACAGGAGCACTGCTTTTGTTGTTTTTATAAAACAGAGCCATACTGCACATTCTCTTTTATGTCTGCCTTCTTTCATTCACCATGATGTTGGTGGGGTTCATACATATCATTGCATGTAGTAGCATATTGTTACAGTATCCCAGAATGTGGAAATACCATCATTTATTTAACCAATCCCCTACTAGTGGGCATTTGGGTAGTTTCCAGTTTTGAGCTTTTATGAATAGTATTTCTAAGAGTATCCAAGTATACATAATATGTATTTCTGCTGAGTGTGTAATAGGAGTGGAATTACTAGGTCACTAGATATGTGTGTGCTCAGCTTTAGTAAATAGATATGGCCACTTAATTTCTCAAAGTAGTTGAATTAATTTACACTCCCACCAGCAATGTATGTTGAGTTCCATTGCTCCACAATATTTCAGTTTACCCATTCTGGTAAATGAGTTAAGAATCCACCAAGTATTTGGTATTTACCAAAAATTACTGTGATTTTTCTCTAACTAATCAAAACTTTATCTAAAGTATTTTATAAAGCAAAACAATCTAAAATTCCAAAAATGCTCTTAAAATAACTTATGTGATTAATTAAATCACACTGAGTTGTTGGTGTGGCTCTATTTGCCAAAGATATCTGATATTATGAATTGCCTGGGATGACTGCTGAAAGTACAGATTTTCAGACAATCTGTGTGATCTCCTGAGGGAGAACCTCTTTGGAAAGACCTTGGCATCTTTTCAGAAGAACTCCAAAGGGATTCTATTGTTAGGCAGGTATGGAAAACACTGCCATAGGGGAATCTTTTGACATTAACTGTTTTAAATTACTACTTTGGGGATTTCTTTGGGAAGTCCCAGCCTCAGAAACTTTCTGCATGTTGTCAAGTTCTATAATAACTTTAGAGGCAAATATTTTAATAAACAGGCCAAAGTGCCTTGCCTTAGGTCCTTTAGTAATAGCAAAACCATCAGAGAAAGTTATGTTTGATAGACAGCATTATGTTTGATAGACAGTTCCAGTCTTCAAAAGAAAACAGTTTTCCCTACTAACTGGGCTACAAGAAAAGAGAATTTGTAGTTTGAAAGGATCGCACAGTATTATATAGGAGGCAGAACATGAAAAGTGGTTCAATAAAACCTGGTTTCAAATTTAAGTGCAACTAATTCCTACAGAACTCTGAGTGAGTAAAAGTACCCTTTCTACCCTGTTTTCTTCTCTAAAATGGAGATATCAGTTGTCTTTACTGCTGTTGGCAGCACAAAATAAAGACAAGAGATGAGTTACACAGTAGGAAATTAATAAAGTCATTGTTTTCTTTTGTAATATTGTTTTCCATTCTCTTTTGTAATTGCTTACCTATAAGCTTCACTAAGGGAATGTTTTGTAAATTTTTCTAATGACCCGTATATTGCAACTCAGCTTTTGTAAGAAAGGTGAATTAAAGTAAAAAAAAGAAAGAAACTGTTTAATTCCACATTTTCCTTTACTTTCATCTCTGTTGATGGAAACTGTCAGTCCTATAACTTATGGCTGAAAATCATTACAAACAATAATTTGGAAAAATGTAGTAACAAGGAATAACTTGAGGTAATAGAGAACTATAATTTTAAAATAAAGTTGAACTCTTCCAAAACTAGAGAACATTGCTGAGGGCTATATACAAATGGCTTTAAAAAACAGTACTGAAACCATTTGAAGAAAGCCAACATTTCAGTTTAGTCTTTTAGATGACTTTCTAACATCAACATATTAAGTAGTCAAATGGCATTTATTCTGATGATCAAAATGCTTCCATAGTCACATTTTATTTGCAAGAATGCCTGTGAAAACAAAACCGCTTTCATAAAAATAGATCTAATTCTATGTACAGAAAAGAAGCTTACCATATTTGGCTTATATGGCTATGAAAGGCCCATTTCACACTATCTGCCAATTACTACATATAAAAAGTAATTAAGAAGGTTTATATTATAAGAAGCCTCCTTCAGCTCTGTGCGGTTTGGTCCTTCTAATCTTAAAACCGGGGAAAACTCTGGAAAACATTAGCACTTATTTTAGGAAATAGAATAGCTAGACTTATATTTTTAAAAATGTTGTAAATAATTTAATGTCATATGTGTATTAAAATTAATCATAAATATTGAGCATAAGAAAGCTATAATTAACAAAAATTCAGGTCAATGATCTGTATAAATCTGGGGCAAATCCTTCAACTGTTATCTTGTGCCTCGGTTTCCTTCTAAGTCAAAAGTGGGTAATGTCACTACATACTTCATAGGGCTGCTGTGAGTCTAGATGGGAAATGCTTAGGAGAGTGCTTGGTGCCATGCTCTGTGGGCACTGAGTGGTTGTTAGTAGAGCAGTCCTAGTAGCTCTGAACAGGACAGAACTTACGGGGCACTGTCACACCATAGTGCTGTGTATCACTCATCAGCAGCTTTCGTTTCAGCTCATTCAAACCTACACCTACAGGACCTGAAAAACAGAATAATATAAATTCATTACTAAACAAGATAGCATGTGAACATTTCTATACTTAACACGCATCCATAGACATAGAACGAGGTTCTTCTTTACACGCATCCCAAATGAAGAGATTCTTTAGTTGATTTGTACTTAAGAAAAAGCTATTTGTTTTGTTGCTATTTTTTACTTTTAAAATTTTATCCTCCACCTTTCCATTAAAAGATTAGAAATATTTATGCTTTAAATGAAACATATGTAAGAATATCTGCGTATATTACCAAGTAATGGTATCCAAAAGAGACTAAAAATTATATGTTCACCTAAAAAAAAACCCAAAAAAACCCAGAATTTTTCAAACTATTATCTATCATCTGGATAGTGATAATTTCAATTTTTAATGTTTTTAGATCTAGTTAAATAAAATCTTTACATTTAAATTTTATTTTAGATGCAAATCTAATGATGCATTTTAAATCTGCAAAACTATCAGCCACAATTACATTTGTTAAGATCTTCTCCTACAATATGTATTTTCAGTTGGTCCTTAAACATTTGAAAACTTGTGTAGAGCTTACATATTTAAATCAAGCAATGAATATATACTAAACACTTATAATGAACCAGGCATATAGTAAATGCTGTGGAGAATCAAAGATGATAAAATAACTGGTTTCTTTCTTTTCTTTTTTTTTTAAATCCTCACCTGAGGATACTTTCCCATTGATATTTAGAGAGAGTAGAAGAGAGAGGGAAAGTCAGAGAGGAACATCCATGTGAGAAAAACACGTAGACTGGTTGCCTCCTGAACAAGCCTGGCCAAGGGCAGGGCCGGGGAGGAGCCTGCAACTGAGGTATGTGCCCTTGTCTAGAATCGACCCAGGACCCTTTGGTCCATAGGCTGATTGCTCTATCCACTGAGCCAAACGAGCTACGGCAGACTCTGTTTTCAAAGAAAGAAACTGAGTTAAAGGAGTAATAGGAAATTACTAAGAAAGAGACTAAGGCCCAAAACAAAGAGCAGCTTCAAATCTGAGTCAAATCAGAAGTTAGAAGAGCACAAGGCCCACATGGCCAGCTTCTCACACCTCTGCTGTGGGGGTCTATTTCATGATAGTGTCTTGTATTGGGCAGAATGCAAGCTGCAGAGCCAGATGGCCCTGAGTTCGAGTTCCACCTTTGTTACTTCCTTACCTGCTGATACTGAATGTTGTGATCTGAATGTGCGTGTCACCCTTCAAATTCACATGTTGGAATCCTAATGCTCAATGTGATGACGCATAAAGGTTGGGTTTTAGGAGGTGATTTAGTCATAAGGGTAGAGCCCTCATGAATGGGATTAGTGCTCTTATAAAAGAGATGTCCCAGAGCTCCCTTGCTCCTTCAGCCATGATGATACAATGAGGCATTTGTGACTTGGAAGAGGGTCACCCCACCATGCTGACATCCTGATCTCCAGAACTGAAAAATAAATATGTGGTATGTTGTTATAGAAGATGAAACAAACTAAGACAATGGACAAGTCTTTGAGCCTGATCAGACTTCATTCTAATTCTAAAAGTAACTATGCTTCCTTTTTGGGAAGGATAAATGAAAAATTATGTGTAGTGTCTAACACAGAATCCAGGTATTCAAGTGTTCATGCTCTTGTCTATTTCCTCTGGTAAGCTTTGAAAAGAATAAGGTTTCATGCCAGATATTGAAGAACATATACGTGTCAGAGAAGATGAAGGTAGATACTCCAGGTAGAGGGAAAAGAGTGAGCAATGATATAGAGGCCAGAGTTGGGGACTGTGCCTTCCTAGCTCTAATGCTATTTCTAGGCACCTGCCCTCTGTATCAAAGAATGCCCTCTGATGGCCATTCACTACCACCTTCTACCTTTCCACAAATTGTTCTCTGACAACTTCCCCTGCTTCTTGTCTAAAACAGCACTTCTCAATTCTCTCTTTTCATAGAAAATGCACTGCAATATCCCATTTGTATTCTAAATGGACTTCACGGCTAATATAACTTATAAGTACGTATAATTCCTCCTTCCAAATTAATATAATGCCCTAACTGTAATAGATGAAATATAAAAAGGTAATTTATGACAAAATAATCTGTATTTTAATATGTAAATGTTCAGGCACAACTGTATAGAAAACCTAGTGAAGTCAGATGTTTATATCTACTTATCCTATTTAATAAAAGTCTAATATGCTAAGTGTCTAGTTATCTGTTCAACCAATCAAAACATAATATCCTAATGAATATGCTAAGGCTGCTCAACTGCTCGCTATGACATGCACTGACCACCAGGAAGAAGACACTCCAACTGGTAGGTTAGCTTGCTGCTGGAGTCCAGCCGATTGGGACTGAGATGGGCCGGACATACCTTGGAGCCCTCCCACGGTCCCTCTGAGGGTGGGCAACCTCCCGAGTCTCTCCCTGGCCCCAATCATGCACCGGTGGGGTCTCTCAGCCTGGTCTGTGCCCTCTTGTAATTCGGGAACCCTTGAGGGATGTCAGAGAGTTGGTTTCGGCCCGATCCCGCAGGCAGGTCAAGGGATCCCACTGGTACATGAATTCATGCACCAGGCCTTTAGTAATATTTATTACTAAAGTTTTATTTATTAGTAAATAACAATAATAGAAAGATCAGGAGCTATTCTGCACAAAAAAGTACACAAAGGCTTCTTGTCAAGATGACAGTGTAGGTAAGTAAACACTGTGATCACCTCCCACAAACACATAAAAATTACAACTAAGCTACAAAACTATTACTGAGAACCCACCTGAAGTCTAGCTGAATAAAAGTTCTATAGCTAAAGATGTACAGAAGTCAAATCACGATTGGTAGGAGGGGCAGAGACATAGAATGGGCTGCTTCCACACCTACTTATGGCAGTTAAAAACTGGGAGGATATCTCATCTGTAGACACCCCCGAAGGACTAGGGGTCTCAGCCACACCCTAGGCTCCCCAGCCCAGGGTTCCAATGCCAGAAAGAAAAGTCCCCATAACTTCTGGCTTAAAAATCAGTGCGGATTGTGGCTGAGAGACAAAGGGTTGCTGGAGTCCCAGGTGTTCCTCTTAAAGGGCCCATGCATTGACTTCCTCAGACTCACTTGCTCTGAGCTCCAATGTTGGGACTGTAGCGCCAAAGGCACCAGGGACATAGGGGGGAGGAACGAAGTTGTCTGGCTTTGGGGCAAGAGCTGGAGGGGCAGCTATCTCCCAGACAGAAGGGCTGGCAGAAGCTACCATTCCTTTGTTGAGCCCTCCGATCCAGCTTGCCATTTCTGAGTTTTTATCAGCTTGGCTAAGATGGTTTTGCCCTACTCCGGTGATTTCCCATTCAGCCTTCAAACCCACTAAAGGTGCTTACAGTGGCATTTCCATATGAATGGCCTGTCTTGGTTCATGCTGCAGATTTTCTTAAAATCTCTCAAAAGTTCACAAAACTAAACAAGCAGCATCTGACCTTGACATGCCCTATAAATCTTGCTAAACATCCCCAAGCCTGGCACTGAGGTAGCCACCTCAATTTTCAGCTTAGCCTCTATCAGGCACCTCCAAGCTCAGCCAAGTGGCAACCATCTCCAGATCACTTAATAGCTCACACCAAGTGGTTCTGGGTAGGTAGGGCACAGGCAGCGACTGAACTAGGCCTGTACCAGAGCTCCTCTCAAGAGGCCTCAACACACTTGGTGGCCAGCTTCAGACCACACCAGAGCACCATCCAACCTCCTCCAGAAACAATATTACCAAAAGGCAGACTTAGCAGGCACCAGAGCCTCGCTAAAGTGAATTCTGTTCCATAGGGTGGCCCCTGCAAAAAAAAAGCTACTCCACTACAGTCATTGCCAGTTCTCACAACCAATGAGTCTGAGGGTTACTCCCTCCCATTGGTACCAACATCAATCAAGGCTCAATTACAACAGGAAGGTACAAACAACTCACACAGAGATACACC
The DNA here is from genome assembly GCA_036971965.1 of Nyctalus aviator. Classification (NCBI taxonomy): domain Eukaryota; kingdom Metazoa; phylum Chordata; class Mammalia; order Chiroptera; family Vespertilionidae; genus Nyctalus; species Nyctalus aviator. Next base: position 88,147,921 of record CM072922.1, on the reverse strand, counting down.
TGAACTACATGGATCAGGTGACCAAGACACTATGCCACAAGATACACACTATACTAGGCTACTTTACAAGACTGGGAGACATAGCAGCTCTGCATAATACATATTACAAAAAACAAAACAAAAGACAAAACACACACACACACAAAACAACAACAACAACAACAACAACAACAAAACCCAGAAGGTAGCCAAAAAGAGAAGACAAAGAAACATACCCCCTGAGAAAGAAACCTCTGCCCCAGAAAAGAACTAAACAAAATGGAGACAAGCAATCTCCGAGATGTAGAGTTCAAAACACTAGTAATAGGGATGATAAATGGTCTCAGTGAGAACTGAAAGAGATAGGACACATAAAAATGGAGATAAAAAACAAACAAAAAATAACCAGTCAAAAAATGAATACAATAACTGAAATTAAGAATACATTATAAGGAATCAACAGTAGACTAGAGGAAGCAGAGGACTGAATCAGCAATTTGAAAGACAAGTAGCAGAAAACACCAAATCAGAACAACAAGAAGAAAGAATTTTAAAAAATGAGGACAGCTTAAGGGACCTCTGGGACAACATCAAATGTACCAACATTTGTATCACAGGGGTACCAGAAAGAGCAAAGAATGGGAAACCTATTTGAACAAATAATAATGGAAAACTTCCCTAACATGGTGAAGGAAATAGACATATAAGTCCAGGAAGCACAGAGAGTCCCAAACAAGATAAATCGAACAACAACAACAACAACAAAAAACCACACAAAGACACATCATGATTAAAATGCTAAAAGTTAAAGGTAAAGAGAGAATCTTAAAAGCAGCAAGAGAAAAGCAGTTAGTTGCCTCCAAGGGAACACCCATATGACTCAGCTGATTTCTCAGCAGATATTTTGAAGGCCAGAAATGATTGGCATGAAATATTCAAAGTGATGAAAAGCAAGGATCTACAACCAAGATTACCCTGTCCAACAAAGCTATCATTTAAAATCAAAGGAAAAATAAAGAGCCTCCCAGACCAGAAAAAGCTAAAGGACTTCATCACCATCAAACCAGTATTACAATAAATGTTAAAGGGACTTAAGCACAATGAGATAAAAATATAAATAATAAGAGGGCAATAACTACACAGGTATCAAAAATTATTTAGCCTGACCAGTGTGGCTCGGTAGTTGAGCATCGACCCATGCCATAAGATGTCACCAGTTTGAATCCTGGTCAGGATACATTCCTGGGTTGCAGGCTTGATCCCCAGGAGAGGACATTCAGAAGGCCATTGACTGGTATTTCTCTCTCACTAATGTTTCTATCTCTCTCCCTTTCCTTTCTCTCTCTAAATATCAATAAAACCATATTAAAAATTACTTTAAATGTAAATGGATTGCATGTTCCAATCAAAAGATCCTGAGGGGTTGAATTGGTAAAAAAAAAATAAGACCCTACAGCCGAAACCGTTTTGGCTCAGTGGATAGAGCGTCAGCCTGCGGACTGAAAGGTCCCGGGTTTGATTCTGGTCAAGGGCATATACTAGGTTGTGGGCACATCCCCAGTAGGGGGTGTGCAAGAGGCAGCTGATCGATGATTCTCTCTCATCGATGTTTCTGACTCTCTATCCCTCTCTCTTCCTCTTTATAAAAAAAATCAATAAAATATATTTTTTTAAAAAGAAAAAGAAAATAAGACCCTACAAATGCTGCCTACAAGAGACTAACATCAGAATAATAGGCACTCAGAGACTGAAAGCAAAGACATAAAAAATGATATTTCATGGATGTGGGGAAAAATGCTGGTGTAGCAATAATTATAGATAAATAGACTTTAAAACAAAGGCTATAACAAGAGACAAAGGAGACCTGGCACTTCTCCTTTTGGATATTTGTGCAAAGAAACTCAAAATACTAATTAAAAAGCACACATGCACCCATAGGTTCATTAAAGCATTGTTTATAGTTGCCAAGATATGAAAGCAACTTAAGTGTTCATCAATGAATGAGTGGATAATGTTTTGAGCTACATTAATATTTCTATTATTCACTCTGTCCACTCCTTCATTTCAATGCACACTCCAGCTATCTAAGATTTCTGCTGCTTCCTGAAATGAGACAGGTTCTCTTTTGTATTGGGTCATCATCACATGCTCCTTGCTTTTGCAAGAACACTCCCTTCCTCTCTTCTCCTGTGCTCATTCTTTTTTTTTTCTTTTTGTTTTTAAATATATTTTATTGATTTTACATAGAAAGGAATTGAAAGGGATAGAGAGTTAGAAATGTTGATTAGAGAGAAACATTGACCAGTTGCCTCTTGCACACCCCCCACCGGGGATATGCCCGCAACCAAGGTACATGCCCTTGACCGGAATTGAACCCAGGACCTTTCAGTCCGCAGTCCGACGCTCTATCCACTGAGCCAAACCGGTTTCGGCTCCTGTGCTCATTCTTGCTTAAGATTCAGCTTAGACATCTGAAGGAATCTTCCCTGAAGGTTTAAATTTGGGTCATTTACCAAGTCCATGAGTTCACTAAGCTCCCACTCCAAGGTTATTCTCTAACAGAAGTGAACTCTTTGAAAAAAGGTTGTTTCTTGTTCACCAGTTGTTTCCCTACCTGGTGAATTGTAGGCACTCATTAGCTTGTTTTATTTATTTAAATTTACTTGGTTATTATCTCGTTATGTTGATATTTCAACTATTTGTTGAATGAACCAAGGAAGTTTGCAGTTAGAATACCTAGATACAATGGTTAGTGAGGTAATGTACTCAAGATCACTAAAAGAAGTTGGCAGAGCTCAAATGTGAACTTGGCTCTCTTAATCTTAAAATAAAGAAAAGCAGAGGGGATGGTGGTGAACAGGGATTTGGAATAGTGAGGCTAAGGGGAGGAAGTATATCTACCTAAACTCAGACAAGGACTGAAATGCAATAGGCTAGAGAGTTAAATATAGTCACATCAAGGTAAAACTTGAGACTGAGAAGATGAGATCTCCAAAGGAGCAGTGGAAAGTGGTGAGTATTTAGTAGCTGTCTACAAAATGCCAGACACCATCCAGGGGTATGTATTTTATATACTCTGAAGATGCAAAAATATTTAATGTCCAAAACTTACTTTTTAAAATAAATAGAAAACAAATGAGAAAAACAAGGGGTATTACAATGGAGCTGTACTCTCTGTACAGATAATACAAACACAATTAAATATGCTCAAAGAAAAAGATAGAAGCAAACAAAACACTGAAACTTAAATAGTGGGTCCTTGCTTACCACTCTCTTCCCCACCCCTCAACACACATACATACGAGGCACCAGGACAAAAAGGCATTTCTTCAGTAGGTATCAGCTCTGGAGTGCTTCCCAAAGTGAGACACTTTGCTGAGTGAGAATCTAGCTTTATCTTTTCTTTTCTTTTTTTATTTCTTTTATTACTCACGGGGGGAAAAAATCTCAATGATTTATTTGAATGCTGGAGGAAAAACTAGGTATATTTGAATTAGTGGAGAAAAGTGTGCTATCTCTACTGTGACTATACTCAATTTACTATACTAAACTTTGGCTATAATCAATTTTAGCTCTTATATAACCTAACTCTCTGTAGCGGCTTGCTTCATTGCGCACTCATGAAGTCCAAGAATGTTCAGTGCAAATTATTTTATTTGAAAATTTTCCCTAGGCTTGAGGTCTTCAACTTCAAAGGTGGAAGTATCATCACAAAAGGTTAAAAGAGGCATACAATTTCAGTCATTTTTACTACAAAATTACCCGGTAGGCCTACAAATAGCATGCTCCCTGACAGGCCCTTAGCTTAGTGCTGCCATTTACATTGGAGAAGTTCTACTGTTTCTCCTCATTAGAACTTGACATTAAGACCACAGCTTAGATTCACATTCCTATCCTGTATCTTTCTAAGTCTAGGCATAAGTTCCTAATTTTAGTTGGCCGATTTGCATTTGTAATACAAAATCTGTTTATACCACAGTCAATTTAGGATGCAAACTAAGTTCATTTGTGTGTCTCAGCTGTAGGACAGATTAATTTCCCCTTCAATATGTAAGAAGTTTTTATAACAACTGGTAAAATACATTTATGCACATGTACAATGGAAAACTATAAGTAAATTATAGTTTTCCATTGTGCTTGTTAATGATAAAGAGCAGCAAAGGAAATTACCTATCTAGCACGGATTTAAATCACAGTCTTTGGGATGATGATGGTGATGGTGATGGTGATGAGAATGACAATGACAATGGCGGCACTATGTATCATGTGTCATGCAGTTACATGGCAAGCATGTCACATGGCTATGTACACCATTCCTAATCCTCAAAACATCTCTGCAAAACAAGGGATTATCCTCATTTTACAGATGAGAAAACTAAGACAATCAAAGGTTAAATAATTTTTCTAAGGTCACACATCTAGAGTTCTGTTTAACTGGTATTTAAAGCCTGTCTGTCAGACTCTAAAGTCTACATTCTTTCCATTCTCCCTTTTACCTTATTAAAAGAATGCCAATGAAACATCGAACCGGGTAGCCAACTGCTCCATTGTCTGTTTCTGGCTAATCTATAACTTCACGGAGTTTTTTACCCTGTTCTAAGCTACCCCATATTTTAGGTAGTGATGACTATCTGTGCTTGTGGAATAAGAAAAGTTTCTGGCTACAAAACATGGCAGAAGCCCAATCTGGAGAATCTCAAAACTTATTCTGTGCAGAACCTCTGAGAATTCTAAACTCAGCTTCATGAAGATGGGGTGCACACCAGACCTGGCAATACACACTGGGCACATCTATCAAGATTCTTGATTCAGAACTAAAAAAAAAACAAAACAAAAAGCAAATACAACCATGAAAGAGAGGAGAAATATTGATGAAAGAGAACCAGCGATCGGTGCCTCCTGCACCCCCCCCACCAGGGATCAAGCCCACAATCCGGACATGTTTCTTGACTGGGAACCACCAGTGACTAGTGCATGGATGGCACTCAACCAACTAAGCCACACTGGTCAGGGAAAGAATGTTTCTATTCGAACCAGAAATGTATTTCTGTTACATTTTTAAAAATTTCATATAAATTAAAAAATCACTTTGCAAATTCTGGGAAGAATAAAGCCACATGTATCAATCCCTTTAGTTGAAATTCTTTTTAAAAAAATATATTTTATTGGTTTTTTATAGAGAGGAAGGGAGAGAGATAGAGAGCTAGAAACGTCGATGAGAGAGAAACATCCACCAGCTGCCTCTTGCACACCCCCTACTGGGGATATGCCCGCAACCAATGTACATGCCCTTGACCGGAATCGAACCTGGGACCTTTCAGTCCACAGACTGACACTCTACCCTTGAGCCAAACCAGTTTTGGCTAGTTGAAATTCTTATAAAAAATTTCAATTGGATAATTAAGATCATTGGAAAGGCATATTTTTAAATTACTTTTGTGCATTGTTAGTAACTCACTAATTAAATGCAACCATGAGAGAGAGAAATATCGATAAAAGAGAACCATTGATCAGCTGCCTCCAACATGCACCTCCAACCCCCGAGGGGTGGAGCCTGGACCTGGGCATTTGCCCCGCCTGGGAATCTAACCGTGACCTCCTGGTTCATGGGCTGACGTCCAATCCCTGAGCCAAACCAGCCAGGCATAGCTCACTCTTGAAAGTAGGAAACAGTGTTGTATGTGGTTTTATATAAACATTCATTTACTTCAACCAAAGAAACATAGTCCACTTAGGGTATCAATTAAATGATGCTAAAGTTTCTCGTTAAAAGTTTACATTTAAAAAAAATAGTCACATTAACTGCAAAAAATGCCTTTAATTTTATCTGAAGGAGAAAAAAATGTAAAAATCCATATGTAAATCCCTGGTCTTCATATAGGAGCATTTAGACATGTACTGCTTTAAAATATCACTATCATAATCCTAAATTTAAAAAAGGTTTATGACCAAAGTTTGTACTTTGGTGTTTTAATCATCTACTTATTTGTGTGTTAAGTGCAGATGCTGAGTGAGTGATTATGTACTAGAACAATAATGTATTACTACTGTGAATATAATTTTAATAAAATGTGGTATATACAGTATATATTTTTAATGGCACTCATACAAGTCTACAAAGAGTAATTTTTATTTGTAAATATCTGGCATAAAACTTAGTTGTAGTTTTTCTTAAGGCTGATGAGCATCAAACTGAATCTAATAATGTAAACACACATAAAAAGACAGTAACCATGCTGAAGATTAAAGTGTTAATAATCTGTTAGGAAAGGAACTTCTGAGAAAGGGAAATACAGTTAGGTGCAAATAGGCCAAGTTTGTTGTAACACACTAGATATTCATGTAACCGTCATAATGGATTAATGATAAAATACATTCTTATTTGGACTTATGTCCAATCTTCAATTATTTATTAGAAAGAAATCTGTTGTTCTGACCAAGCACTATTCATTTTTGCTACTGATCTTCATACATCTTGGCACAAACATAAAAATGGCATATTAGCCTGGCCAGTGTTACCCAGTGGTTAAGTGTCAACCCATGAAGGAAGAGGTCATTGGTTTGATTCTGATCAGGGTACATGCCTGCATTGTGGGCTCAATCCTCAGTAGGAGGCATACAGGAGATTTTTGTAATAATAGCCAGACTTGTTACTCTTTAAAAAAATATATATTTTATTGATTTTTTACAGAGAGGAAGAGAGAGGAATAAAGAGTTAGAAACATCGATGAGAGAGAATCATCGATCAGTCGCCTCTTGCACACCCCCTACTGGGGATGTGCCCGCAACCAAGGTACATGCCCTTGACCGGAATTGAACCTGGGACCTTTCAGTCCGCAGACTGATGCTCTACCACTGAGCCAAACAGGTTTCGGCCAGAATTGTTACTCTTACCATCCAGAGAAAAATACCAGAATTACTGAAATCTGCAATAAATATCCAAACTGTTTTTGTTAGCTAAAAAACACATTTACTCATTTGATTTACTGAAGGACAAATCAAGCGAAATCTCTAGGTATTACTCAGATCAGATACAAATAAAAAGTCTACTTATCATATTGTAGCACTATTTTTGTTGCTCTAAGCATAAAATAAAAACAACCATGCTATTACCCTGTTTCCCCGAAAATAAGACAGTGTCTTATATTATTTTTTCTCCCAAAGTTGCACTAGGTCTTATTTTCAGGGGATGTCTTATCTTTCCATGTGCTAGGTCTTATTTTTGGAGGATGTCTTATTTTTGGGGAAACACGGGTATATCTGACTTGCAGTCTTATAATAATCACGGTAATGGGTGGCTGTATTTTTGGACTGGAGAGGGACAAAACTGTTTACAACATGAAATTTAAAGTTCCCGGGGAATCAATCTGTATAGAAAATGTAGCAACTTAGCAACAAGCCCTGATAGAGGCTCAGATTTTCTTTCCTCTGTCGGGGTGAGGGTGGCGGGGATGGCCGGGGGCGGGGAGTGCTATCAATGAAGTATCACCTGAATGCTACTGTCAAAAAAAAGAAGAAAAAGGGAGTGGGAGCTTGTTGAAAGAGCATCACTTTTCCAAAGCAGCTATTTATTCTAGATTTACATAAACCAAGGCCTATCTCACTTCTTCTACCTCAGGGCTATGACAAAAGTGCAAAATTAAAAGATAAAGATAAAACCACCCATCTTCCTTAGCTAAGCAGAAGAGAGCATGGACAACTTCTTTACTTCAAGAGTCTGTTAAAAATTTTGACCTTTCCAATGAGGTACCAGGATCTTCTGATTCAAAATCACAAATTACTGATTCCTCCAAATTCTCTTGGCTTTAACTATCTTCTTTTTAATTTATTTTTTAATTTAAATTGTATTAAATTTTTTGGGGTAACACTTATTATTCAGCTTCTACAGCATATATCACACTTGAACAACTATACAACTGACTTTATTATTTATTACTAATTTATTATGAATTTTTGGTGTATCTCCTCCCGTTAGAATGTAAACACCACAAGGGCACGAATGTTTGTGTTGTTCACCAACAAACCCTCGTGCTGAGGAAGTAGCTGGTCCAGTAGGTACTACATAGAAATCAGCTGAATAAACATAACTGTAATTGGTGCCCAGAAATTAAGCTGGAGTATAAACACTTAAGACCAACCAATGTCATAAAGAGCCTATGAGATTCTAATAAAGATCATATTTATGTCTTATATGCAAGGATTATATTTTTAAATCCATCCCACACTCATAAATCCAATGATGACTCTGGGATTTACAGGTGCCTATATAAGTAAAACCCTCTAGAGCAGAGTAACTCCTACAAGCCTTCAATCAAAGGTCAACTAAAGCTTTGGGAACTCTAACAAACATTAACACTCACGTTTAGTTTTGAGTTTCTTTTCTCTCTGCTTTATGTGAGATACCTTTTAGTTTTGCTATAGTTTTATGGAAAAATTATGACAGTCTTATAAATGTCTATTCAAACCACCTCACAGTCTTTACCCAGCATATAAAAGTCAGCACAAAGGAGGCCAGAGCAGTACTTAGTGCTCAAACTAAGAATATGAAACATAAATAAACGTTGTGTGTGTGTGTTTGTTTTTTTTTGCTTCTTATGCTTTGTAACCAAGCAGAACAAGTCACAAATTGTCTGAATATCCACAGATGAATTTTTCTCTTCTATTGTCTGACAATATGTTTTAGTTTTTGAACACTAAAGCTTGCTTAATGCTCCTTCCCCTGCAAACACACATTACTTTACTTTTTAAAAGTTAAGTTTCACCAAAGATAAAACTTATGTAGAAAAATGTATTAATGTCTGACATTTGGTCTTAACATACTTTTTGGAAAATACTTTAAATGCAGAAGCGAATATAACACAAACTGTCACTGAAATGTTTTAGTGGCTGAAATGTGATTTTGGAAATGAAATACTTCTGATCAAGCTCAAAGTTCTCCACATATTTTTGCTGTGTTAATAACTTGTTAGATTTTAATTTCTTGAACATTAAGTCCAAGAATAAAAATAATGCAATACAGGGAAAATAAAAACTACGTACCTTCTTAACAATCTATATATACATAACCCTAAGTGACCAGTCTACCAGTTGATGTGTGTTTCACCAGCCACTATGACATGCACTGACCACCAGGGTCAACACAGAAGATGCCCCCTGGTGGTCAGTGTGCTCCCACCCCACAGCCCACAGTGGGAGCGCCACTCAGCTGATCAAGGGGCACCTGCCAGTGAGCGCCTGTGGCAGCATGAGTCTCTCTCACCTCCACAGGGGTGCTGCTGAGCAGCGGCAGAGGCAAGCCCTGTGGGGCGGAATGAGAGGGAGTGGTGCAGTGCCTGGCCTGGCTCAGGCTCCTCCCTGGCTATCTGCTGCTTCACACACTACTACATCCCCTAAGCCTCAGGGGTCCCAGATTACGAGAGGGTGCAGGTGAGGCTAAGGGACCCCACAGGCGCACGAATCTATGCACCAGGCCTCTGGTATTTATCTAATAGTTTCAAAGCAAACACAATTATTCCCAATGGCTTTGAAAACAATGAGAAAAACAAATTAGTCTTGAGGAGGACCAGGATGCTTATACACTTTCCATACTCTTACACCTGTTGTAAGAGCCAAGGAACTATTTCCTAAGTACAGTGTATGATTTCTACAATAATGAAAAGTTAATAGTCAATTCAGAAACAATCTAGAATTTCCAAAATTCAAGTCTACTGCTTGATTCCCTTTTAGATGATAAATTGCTAAATAATCTAATTTAATTTATGTGTTTGGGACACTAATGATCAAAATCAGCGGAAGCCTATTCATATTTTAACATTTCATGTTCAACTTATATTTTTAGTTAAAATAGAAGAGTTTTGTTTATTAAAACCTAATTGAGGTAGTGGGAATTGATCTCAGTCTTTGCAAATGCTATTTCATTTAACACTCAAACAAACTTATAAAGCAGATGCTCTGATTGTCCTAATTTTTCAGATGAAGAAAAAAAATGCCCCTCCCAAATTTGAAATGTTCAGGTGTCACATGGTTATGAAAGAGCAGAACTGGCTGGAAGGCAGCCTGTTTCTCACTGTCTCTTCCACCCACCTCACAGGATGTAATAGACTCTAGAAAATAAACTCTAAAAGTCTAATACTACAAATGTGCTACACAACCAAGCTAAAAGCTTTTCTGGACTACATAGAAAGAAGCAAATAACAGGAAGCACTTTTGAAGAAGAGTTACATATTACAACCCTGGCTGTCGCTTTTCACTATAGAAGATCATGCTCCAAAAAGGTCATAGGGATGGAAAGGATAGGATTAAAAACTGGCTGGGTGGCTCAGCTGGAGCGACATCCTGTGCACCAAAAAAATTTGTGGGTTTGATTCCCTGTTAGGGCACATGCCTTGGTCGTGGGTTTGATCCCTAGTCAGGGTGCATATAGGAGACAACTGATCAATGTTTCTCTCTCACATCCATGTTTCTCTCTATCATTCCCTTCCTCTCTTTAGAATCAATAAAAACATATCTTTGGGTAAGGATTAAAACACACACACAATTAAATCACTTTCCACTATGGAAAATCAAGGCCACAGTGATAAGGGTGGGATTAAAAAATTAAAAAATATATTATACCAGAAAGTGCTCCAAAATAGGGAAATAAAATGTTAGAGGCTTAAGGCTTTCTTATAAGAATCCTATATAATAAAGAGGTAATATGCAAATTGACCCTCACACCCTTGTACAAAAAGGCTGATCCCATTTGGTCAAAGATGGCTGGCAGGGGAGGGTAGCTGTGGGCAATCAGGCCACCAGAGGAGGGCAGTTAGGGGTGACCAGGCCTGCAGGGGCTGGGCAGTTGGAAGGGGACCAAGCCTGCATTTAACAAACAAACCCAGAAAGCAGGTGCTCTTATTGTCTTTACTTTTCAGATGAAGAAAAAAGTGCCCCAAGAAAATCTGAAATGTTCAGTTGTCACATGGTTTCAGAAGAGCGGAACTGGCTGGAAGGCAGCCTGCCTTGCCCCAGAGACCTATTTCTCACTGTCTCCACCACCTCACACCAAGGGCAGTCAGGGGGCGGGGGGAGGAACCAGGCCTACAAGGGAGGGCAGTTAAGGGGAACCAAGTCTGCAGGGGAAGGTAGTTGGGAGGGATAAGGCCTGCAGGGGAGTTGTGTTGGGGACAATCGACTGGCAGGGGAGCAGTTAGGCATCAATCAGGCTGGCAGGAGAGTGATTAGGGGGTGATCATACTGGAAGGCAGGCAGGCAGTTGGGAGCCAGCAGTCCCATATTGAAGAGGGTGCAGGCTGAATTGAGGGTTAACTACCCTCCCCCCACCCAGTGCACAAATTTCATGCACCAAGCCTCTAGTTTTATAATACAAGCTGAAAATATAATAAATCAATATGAAGCAGATATACCAAGTCTAAAATATCACTGAACAAATCCTGAACAGCAAATTAAGACAAAACTAAAGGCTTTAAAATCATCATTTAAACACATGATAACAAAGTACAAAATAAGTGTGATATCAAAATAAATTGCAGCCAGTTTACAGCCACCAACAAAAGAAGGTAATGGCAACTGAACCCATTTCAACAGAGTAACCAGGCTACCTGTGTGCACAGCCTCCCTACATTTGCTTTATAACCAATAATAGTAGTAGCTGAAAAGCAAAAGGCACTCCAGAATCAGCCTGCGTATCTGGGAATGTGGGAGAGATCAGAAACTATGCTAACAAGATGCCCAGCTGACTCAAAGTGTGTAAGTTTGAGAAGCCCTGGAGTTGAGGCTGGAGGCCGGTGGGAAAGGGGAGGGGCGGGGGCTCCTCCCTCTGAGCAGGGACACGGATGCTGTCTCTGCCATGAAAACCTACTGAGAGGCAGCCTGGAGTCTGAGCAGAGACTAAGGTCAAGCTGGCCTTTCCCTGGTGACTGGGAGGACTACCCCAGGTGGACTGCCCAACAAGTGAACCGAGTGGAGAGGGATAAAAAACAAGGAAAATCAGCCTGGGATACTTTGGAATAATTGGTGAATTTTAAGGAGAGCGAAAGTAAGACAGTAATGATAAGTGCAATGCGTAGCCATGCCTGGACAGTGCAGCAAAGGCAAAGCACGACCAACATCTGCTGATCTGCCTGAGGGAGGCGCTATGTGGAAATACTCAGCTTGGCGCCCTGAAGGGGGATGGGCTCTATGTGAACAGCGGGTGAGACTTTTTAGCTGGAAACTTCAAGTGAGATGTTCTTTGAAGTGAAATTTTTACTATCTCATTTGTTTCATCCGAATTACACACAAACACAGACACTTACCAACCAAGACAACAAGCCTGTATTTTTCATTCATTTGTCGCCGATATGGGGTTACTTCCTCATATGTGGGTACGTCAGCTGTATCATATTGATCACTCTTCTTACATTCATACATGGATTTATTTGTTTTCTTATCTTTTCTACTTAGACGGAAACTTCTTCTAAAGCCAGCTGTAAACAGGAAAAAAAATTATTTCTAGTAATAAGAACTAAAAAAAGAAACCACCTCAAAAAACAAAAATAAAAACCCCTCAAAGTTGGATCAGATTTTTGTTACACCATATTACTGTTATAAGTGCACTTAGTAAGAGAATAAAAATAGATGCTACACAATTTCATTAAAATAACAATTCATAAGAGAATTATCTAACATTTAAATATATAGCTATAATGACAAATTTTATTTGGTTCTAAATCATAAGAGTTTTCTTCAGAAAACAATGAGTAAAATAACTGCGTTATAAAGCATAATAAGTCAGAAAGCATAAGGATAATTTATCAGGGACTCATTGATGAACACATTTGATAAGAAAAAATTAAGAGCATTTTAAAAACATTTTCAATATAAATGATGGGTTCTCTCATTCATAAACACTGGAATATTTCATGTCATATTCAAAGCATAGACTAACAACATAGCTGGGGCACAGACAGGATCTACTGTTAAGAAAGAAAACTAAATTAGGGAAAGCACAGTGTCAAACAGGCCTATGTGTGGGATCAGGCTGATAGAAAACTATCCTGTTCCTAAAAGCAAGTTATTTAACTTCCATGAGATTCCAGGGGAATGGAACCATGGACCTAGCTGCCTCAGGTCTTCTTCTATGGAAGCTCTATGTATTAATGATCTGAAGCCTACTGAAATTTGAAAATGTTTCATAGTTTCAATTGTGTACTCATCAACAGGTCATATAATCTTTTGCTAAGATAACTTTTTATGTATTTAAATAAATATCATGTCTGCTTAAAACATCCTCTCAAACTCACTGCTATCACTTAAAGAGTTCCTTTCCGCAGTCAATTCCCATTTCATTCTGATTGATTTTCATGTTGCAGTATTCTGGTTTTATTTCTTTTCTAGAATAGTGACATTTATCATATGCATCATTCAAGAACTCATAAGCTGTGCAATCAACTCTTAACCAAACCAACCTTTATACTTTCTCAAAAATCCAGATTTTAAGAGAGAGAAAAGAGCCTACTTATCAAAACATATACTATCTAATAAAAGAGTAATATGCAAATTGACCATCACACCAAGACATAAAATGGCTGCCCCCATGTGGACACAAGATGGCTACCAAAAGATGGCCTGCAGGGGAGGAAAGTTGTGGGAATTTAGGGGTGACTAGGCCAGCAGAGGAGGGCAGTTGGGGGAAACCAGGCCAGCAAGGAAAGGCAGTTGGGGGGTGGGGGGGAACCAGGCCCGCAGAGGAAGGCAGTTGAGGGCAACTAGGCCTACAGGGGAGGGCAGTTGGGGGGGACCAGGCCTGCAGGGGAGAGCAGTTGTGGGCACTCAGGCCAGCAGGGGGGGGGGCAGTTAGGGGCGACCAGGCTAGCAGAGGAGGGCAGTTGGGGGAGATCAGGCTAGCAGGGGAGGGCAGTTGGGGGGGAGGGCAGGCCTGCAGGGGAAAGCAATTGGGGGAGACCAGGTCTGCAGGGTAGGGCAGTTGCGGGGGGGACCTGGCCAGCAGGGGAGGCCAGTTGGGCACCAGCAGTCTTGGATTGTGAGAGGGATCTCTGACCACCTGTTTAGGCCTGATCCCTATGGGGCAACTAGGCCTGCTCCCTATGGGATCGGGCCTAAATGGGCGGGCAGATATCCCTCAAGGTGTCCCAGACTGGAGAGGGTGCAGGCTGGGCTGAGGGACACCCCCAACCCCATGCAAAAATTTGTGCACTGAGCCTCTAGTACTAGTATATTCTGCATCAGCTCTATAGTACAAAACAATATATATGTATTATATATCTATTTTAAAGACTTTTTTTTACATTACTCTTTTTAAATTTTTTTTTTTTATTATTAATTTCAGAGAGGAAGGAAGAGGGAAAGAGAGAGAAACATCAATGATAAGAGAAAATCATTGATCGGCTGCCTCCTGCAAGCTCCCCCACTGGGAATCAAGCTGCAACCCAGGCATGTGCCCTAACTGGGAATAAAACTGTGACCTCCTAGTTCACAGGTCGACACTCAACCACTGAGCCACACTGGTCCTGTCCAAACATATTTTTAAATATATTCTCTTTAAAAAGAATATTGATTGACTGTGACACAGAGAAAACTTTAAAAATAAAGTTATTTTATAACAAAATATAAGACTATAATAACGAATCTATGTGAATTTTAGGGATCATACAGAAAAAGAATAGTTATTAGCATTGGATTTAAGAAGTTAATAGGATTCAAAATAAAGGTACTATTAAAAAACAATTATCAATGACTAGGGAGTTATATGACTCATAGAATCAGCTTAATAAAAATCAACCAGTATATTGAGAATAGAATGAAAAAGATTATCTGATAATATATTTCTGTGGACCACCAAGAGTCATTCTGATTTTGAGGAAATACTCAAGATTTATTTGAGGGGAAACATTTACAAAGGATTTTAAACAAGGAAGATAATTGCTCTAAAACTCTTTGATCAAAGAGAAGAAAGTGAACAGAATAAGTGATGAAACACATTGGTATTTTATATAAGATGAAATTTGAGATAAGCAGAAGGGGCACTGGGCCATCCTGCTCCTGAGAGGAAGAAAGGATGTGTGAATTCTAAAATCCCACATGCAGACACAATTCAGACTTCTGTGTAAGGGGTCAGAGGACACACTGCACATTAGTTTTTTTCTCTCTATTTTCTAGGATATTGGGAAAGAACCCATAAAAAGGACCCCTACATATATCTCAGAGTCATTGCAACACCACACCAGAAGTAACCGAGATTCTTGCTACTTCCAATGCTTTAGCAGAAGGGTTTCTAGTCAATGGTCTCTGGCTAATTTGCAGAAATTACTTATCCAATCCCAATCCCACCCTAACTTTGTTACCTATGACTGCTGGCCAAGACTGGAATCCAAGTAAAGGATTAGTTTTTGGTTTAGCAGAAAAATGACACATTAGTTTTCCTAACTTTTCTATGCTGGTATTTATTGTTCTAATTTCATGTTTCCATGGTTCTTATCTCCAGAAAGGCAATCTAATATGTAAAACTCAGGTTGTAATGACTGATCATGCCCGAACACTGAGGAACCCAGAGTCCTTAGTCAGCACTGGGTTGCCGGGGCAACCCAGCACTGACTGCCCAGGTGGCTGAGACCCAGAAAGTGAGTCAGGGTCTGATCTTCAGCCTCAGTGGAAGCCATTGCCTCTCTTTCTCTCCCTCTTTCTTTCTGAGCTTCATCAGCAGCTGAGCTTTTCCTTTTCTCCTGGCCTCTGCTGGGGCTGTTGCTAAGCCCCGCTGCTTTGATCAGACCTAGAGATATGTCAAGAGATGCTGACTGGCTTAGGAACTGACCAATCAGAACCAATGTGGGTGCTTTGAAGAACCAATGACTACCTATGAGACAGAGCTTTTGATGCTGACTGGCATAGAAATCGACCAATCAGAACCAAATTTGGGTGCTGTGGGGAGCCAATGGTTGCCTAAGAGGCAGAGCTTTTGATGCTGACAATGGAAACTGACTGATCAGAACCAAATTGTTGGCAGGGAAGGGCCATTGGAGGTGAGATCAGGCCAGCAGAGGGGACAGTTGGGGGCAATCAGCCTGTCAGGGAAGGGCAGTTAGGGGTGATCAGGCTGGCAGGCAGAGGCAGGGGCAATCAGGCAGGCAGGCAGGTAAGCAGTTAGGAGCCAATGGTGCTAGATTGCGTGAGGGATGTCCGACTGCTGGTTTAGGCCCGACCCCAGGATCAGGCCTAAACCAGCAGTCAGACATCCCCCAAAAGATCCCCAGTTAGAGAAGGTGCAGGCTGAACTGAGGAAACCACCTATTCCGTGCACGACTTTAGTGCACCAGACCTCTAGTTATAGGATAAGCAGGTAGAACTAGAAATGACCTTCACAATCATTCCTGGTATGGAGGGAGGGTTTTCTTTGCCACTACAACTTTTGGCACAGGAATAGTTCTAACTAGGTCATAAATGTCTCATCCAAAGCAAATAAAGTCCAAATGTGAAAATCTGAAATTTTTCTGATCCACAAATCAAAGATAAATCCCGAATTTCAATGAAAAAGTATTAATTTAACTGGGTCTTTATCATTATCTTAAGTTTTTGCTTTCATTGTAAGTAATAAAGGGATAATGGATAAAAGAAAGAAGTAAACAGATTTGTAATGTGAGGATCTTTGGACATCAAAGATGGGGACCACAGGATGGTTTGGTCATGTTAGCTGTATCTGGTTGTTACAGAACAGGTGCTTGGTAAAAGTTTACTAAATTAAACTTAAAAAGGCAACAACAAAAACCCTACTATCATTCCAGTTTCATTTTCTTATGTAAATTTCAACACAGAAAGGACACATTTGATATTTCACAAGAAAAAATTCCAAAAGGCAGACAAAAGGAGAGAACATTGCAAGCCCCAAGGCTTAGCTCTGGAAGGAACCCTGGCACCCTGCTCCCTGGCCAGCACACTCAGTACTGTCAGTGCACTGGCCCCCACACCATGACAAGGTCCTGACCTCATTCACATCCACTTTCTCGGTGGTGACTATCAAGCAGAGAAAAGCCCATGGTTATGAGCTTCAGTGCTGGTGCCTTCCCTAATATGCTCCTTTATAAAACGAAGAAAAGGCAATCAGATAACCACATGGATTCTATCACAGCAGCAACATTACTGGGTGTTGAAGCAAAAGACAAGAGGTAGACAAGTCTGCTCTGCTCTGCTGGATTACCAGCTGTATGACTTGCCAACTTTTAAAAAAATGTCTCTAGGCCCATTTTCTCAACTTTAAAATAGTCTCCACCTCACAGTGTTGTTAAGAATTAAACAATTGCCATAAACGATCTGACCCAGTACCTGGCATGTGATAAACACTACACACTACGGCTGTAAATTACTGCGTGATTATGTCTCCAACTTATTTAAAGTACCTTGAAGGCAGGAACATGTTAAACCTCCAAGTGTTCCCACAACATACTGTCTAGCAGGAAAGGGAAAAATAAATTAAGGGGCTTATTAGTAGGTTTTTAACTGGCTAGTGTTACAAAAGAGACAAAATATTAAAATTAAAGCCAGATTTAAATGTTAACTATTAAAAGTATCCTATTAAAGAAGTGAGGCATTTTATTTATTTTTAATAATCCTCGCCTAAGGATATGTTTTTATTGCATTTTAGAGAGATGGGAGAGAGAGAAGGGGAGAGGAGGGGTGGGGGGAGAGAGAGAGAAACACCTATATGAGGGAAAAACATTGATCAGTTGCCTCTCATATTCATACGCACATATCAATCCCACCTGGATGGAACCTGTAACTTGGGTAAGTGCCCTGACCAGGAACTGAACCCACCAGCTCTTGGTGTATGGGACAATGCTTCGACCAACTGACCATCAGACCAGGACAGTGAGGCATTAAAAAAAAAAAAAAACAACAGAAAGATTTAGTGTACCTTAACTATTCATGTTTTTAATTATTATTTCTAGGGATGTATGTTATTTCTGATGCCATATTTAAATTTACAATAAAAGACATTCTTCCCACTTTCACTGAAACCGGTTTGGCTCAATGGATAGAGCGTCAGCTTGGGGACTGAAGGGTCCCGGGTTTGATTCCAGTCAAGGGCATGTACCTTGGTTGCGGGCATATCCCCAGTAGGGGGTGTGCAAGAGACAGCTGATGGATGACTCTCTCTCATCGATGTTTCTAGCTCTCTATCTCTCTCCCTTCCTCTCTGTACAAAATCAATAAAATATATATATATATTTTTTAAAAAGACATTCTTCCCACTTTTATCGCAATCCTTTACTCTCCTGATAGTGCTCCATACTGACATCATACAATAGATACATACAAATACACATATGAATGGGTACACATGTATACATAGGTACATACGTATCTTATATGATAAAAGGCTAATATGCAAATAGACTGAATAGTGGAATAACCAAACAACAGGTAACTATGATGTATGCTGACCAGTAGGGGGGGCGTGTGGAACATGGTGGGTGGTGTTAGCTGCAGTGGGATGGTCAGCACAGGTGGTGCTTGACCAAGGCAGGACACCTGTTGCTGTCATCAGAGCGAGCCTTTGGTGCTTACTGAAAATTCTTTGCTCCTGCACACCGTGGTCCTGCCCAGCACTCACACCTGCTGCCGGAACTGGCCCCACTTGCACCCACTGCCATGCTGGAGCCACCACTTGCACTGGTTGCAGCCTCCCAGTGCTGGCTCTGATCGTTTGGTGCCATCAGTGAGTGCGAGCTGTGGCTGCCAGCCCCAATTGCTCCTCAGGACTTATCCACATCCCCCTGCTCCTGAGGGGTGATCAGGGCCAGCCGCTGCTGCTTGCACCCACTGCTGGCACCGGCTCCACTCACACCCACTGTCAGCACCAGCCCCACTCACACCCACTGCTGGTGCCCAGCCCCGGTCCTGATTGCTTGGTGTCATCAGCGGGTGCGAGAGGTGGCTGCCGGCCCCTATCACCCTGAGGGCTTCTCCACCTCCCCCTGCGCCTGAGGGGCTATCAGGGCTGCAGCTGCCGCTCACACCCTGACGGTGCCGGCCCCGTTTGCATCTGCTGCTGGCGCCAGACCCAATCACTCCACACCATCAGTGGGTGTGAGCAGGCCGGTGCCATTGGCATATGGGAGCAGTGGCATAAGGAACAGGGCTGCCCTTAGACAGGGGACCCGGGGCCAGAGCAGAAGGAGCTGGGTGAGGGTGAAGAGAATGGGCTGACCGCAACCTTGTGGCCCACAGTTCCTTTCAAGGTGCAGGAATTCATGCACTGGGCCCCATATAAACACAGATTAAAAAACAAAACAGCAATAACAAAGAAAAAATCTCAAACCCAGAGAAAACAATAACATAGCCAGAACAGAGGCTATAACAATACATATATAATCCAGAGTACTTGCCTATGATTATTTCTCAAACCAAAAACCAGATCATCTTATTTTCCTGGAATCTATCTGACATACCCTTCAAGGCAGTACAGATTGTGACTTTCAAAGTTCAATAACATGATGAATGATGTGTCATCCTCACACCGTGGTAAAGTCTAAGCTTAGAGAAAGTGAATTGTGTGACAGGAAAAGGGGTTAATATTTTTTGCCTTTATATTCTTTTGTTGTTAATCCTCATCTAAGGATATATTTTCCATTGAGTTTTAGAGAGAGTGGGAGGAATAGAGGGAGGAGGAGATACAGGGAGAAAGATCGATATGAGAGAAACACATCTGACTGGTTGCCTCCTGCAGTGCACCCATACCAGGGCTGGCTGACACTCTAACCAATGCACACACTGGCCAGGGCTCTTGCCTTCAGATCTTATGTGGTTCTCATTAAGAGGGCAATTTAAAACATTGTTCTTAAGCGGAAAGTAAGCCGAGGGTTCTTTCAAGTAAATGTTTATAAATAACCAAGGACCTGTTAAACTCCAGTTCATTTCCAGTCCCCAAGTCTTAGTAAGAACTGGCTTTTTAAAAAGAAGGATGGTAAAAAGAATAGTAACAAGGAATTTAGAGTAAGGGAATGGTTTTACACAAAATATATTTTTCCTTATAGTTCACATTTTTGTAATTTATAATTGGCTCAGCATTTTTATGGTCAGGCTTTTTCCAGGGCACATACCCACAGCTGCTAGAGATTTGTGTGTTTTAAAGGAACGGCAATTTCATGTTATTACAATAGGAAAGTGACTTCAGAGTTAGAGTAAGACCGCAGGTGCAGGTCAGCCCCTAATCGTAAGGAGACACTTATCTAATATTTTCCAGTACAGATCATTTACGATATGTTAACATATCATTTAATTGTATAGCTTTGTTTAAAGTCAAACATTTTTTTTTTTTACTATAAAATGTGACATTTAAGGTGTTTGTTATCTGCTCATTATTTCAGTAAGACTGCAAAAGACATCCATGGGCATTCCCTTCTGTTCATTTCACTGGTGACTTCATTAGGACAAGTTGCAAAGCTAGATAGATCTTGTCCAAATGCTTGTCCCTCAGACGGTTCATAACAGGGCACATTCCCCCAGCAGAAAGCAGGACTGCCAAATTACCGTTCTCTCGGAAGAGAACTTCTGATCACACTAAAGCATTAGTAATCGGACAAGAGAAAAAATGTAGAGCATTTCATTTTCATTGTTAATGGAGTTAGATTTTTTTTTAATGTTTATTAATTATTTGTATTTCTTATTCTGTAAATTGACGTCTGATACATTTTGACCACTTTTTGATTAACATGTTCATAAATAATGCACATACACACACACACACACACGTATCTTTTCAGGGCATATTCCTCAGCCCTATTGTTGCAAAGACTAAGATTTTTCAACTTTTCTTTTTGATGAAATGTTAAATGTTTACCCATTTGAATCTTTTGCTTGCGTTTCTTCCACTGTTTTGAAGACTTTCTTATCCTTAGGTCTGATATATATATATATATATATATATATATATATATATATATATATATTCACCTATATTTTCTAAAGTTTAAAAAATATGAATTTCATGGCTTTACATTTAATTTTTTTTTATTCCACCTGGAATTATTCACCTATAATCATGAGAGCAAGCTTGCAAGGTGAGGCTATAACTTTATATTTTTCTAAAACGTTAACCAATGTTCCCAGAAACACTTACTGAACAATCCTTTTACGACTTTATGTTGATACATACTTTGTCCTGGAGTACCAGATAATTTATTATATACTATGTGACAAAAATGTAATTCTTGGTCTGAGTTAAATAATTTTCTTATCAATAATAATAATAGCAAATTACGAGAAGTAGCAGTGGTGATAGTTGATGCTTATGGAGAACTTACTAGATGAAAGACACCACTGCAGTACATTATGTGGATTAGTTCATTTAATTTTCACAGCAACCCAATGAAGGACGTATAACAACCCATGAGTTTAAGCAGCTCTTCTTTTACCATGATAGTAATAACAATGATAAAATAAAGAAAGTCAAGAAGAAAGTTTTAAATGTTACTCTACATAATAGATACATAATAAAAAAAAAGTGAGCCTCTGTTACTTTATGGAAAAAAAATTATTAGGAAAAATTATCAAAGAACAGCAGTTTAATTAAGGGATTAAAATTATAAGTTTTTTTTTCTGTAAAGGACATTTTCAAATAGAATTAAAAATTTTTAATATGCCTCTGTATTCAAAATGATGTCTAAACTATATAAAACAGTGTCACTGCCCTCAAATAACTCCTCATATACCACAGGATATAAAAATTATTCACAAATACTTGTAGTTTGAAGGGTTTCACAATAGGCCAATGGCTAGAAACTAAGATTTTTTGGTAAATACTAGTACCCTTAACCTATCCAATTGGCTTTGACATTTCTATTAAGTAAAAATAAATAAATAAATAAATAAATAAATAAGTAAAGAAACTCACGCTGTGGTAGAGTCACTGATAATTTTCAAAGCAACTTCACTATAGTTTATTTCTATAAAACCATTCACCAAAAGAGCTTTAAGTTTAATGCTTACATATGTAAATTATGAACCATTTGTTATTAAAATAAGTTTCACATTGTAGATCA
Organism: Nyctalus aviator; assembly: GCA_036971965.1. NCBI lineage: Eukaryota > Metazoa > Chordata > Mammalia > Chiroptera > Vespertilionidae > Nyctalus > Nyctalus aviator. The sequence continues at coordinate 88,125,911 of CM072922.1, read as the reverse complement.
TTGTTATTACCTGTCAAACTTATAATGTTAGTGATTTTTTAACAGTAAAAAACTAGAAACATCCAAACTATACAGAACTATGGAAAATATTAAATTACAAAACACCCTTTCAAAGAAATTCAGTCGAAGCCATTAAAATTATAATTATAAAGTTATAAGGTGCCATAGAAATGCATTTGATATAGTGAATGGAAAAAAGGGACAGAATATAATAGTTTTACCTTATTATTAATATAAAAATTGGCATAGATATAGAAGAAAATGTACTATAAAAAGAGACAATTGTGTTAGAGAGAGCTGTGTGTAATTATTTTGTTCTATTTTTCAAACTTTCTATAATGTTACATAATTCTATAATTTAAAAGAAACCTACAAAACACTGTTTATAACATATGAACAACCAAATGAACTCCAGTATTGGCAGGGGTATTTATGTGGTTATATCAATCATGTAACAAATACTTCTGACCATGTCTCAGAGGCAGGTTCTTATACTTTTATAAAATGACTATGGTAACAGAACAAAGTTTTTGTATTCAAAATAGTTAAAAATAACTAATAAATTAAAATATTTAAAAAGCAATGAAAATGAAAACAATAGTGGGCAACAGGTTTTTTAAAAATTGAGACTATAGTATAAAAACTAAACATCAAAGGTCAAGGAAGATAAAGAATCAGCAATCTCACCTAAAATGTGAAGATAAAGAAAAGCAGTCAGGGTCCTGAAAACATACAACCAAACTATGAAAATGGATGTAAAATATTTTTAAAAATCACAAATCAGTATCATATTCCTTGGTTCCCATAAGTAACTTCAGTGTAAATATATAATGTAAATATTTATAATTTTAATGATGCTACTTAATAAAATTTTGACATTTATTTTATGAAATAAAAGTATTTTATTAAAAACACATGATCATTTTGAACAATCATGTACATTAACACAAAAGTCCCTCCGACGGAGTCAAGGTAACTCACTACCAACATGAACAACCTCAAAAACACACATGTGAACAAGAGTGAAGTGATACATGCTTTTCTTCTCTGTTAATTCATAGGAAAAACATATTCTTATGTAACCACCTCCAATAAGGCAGTTTCATTGGCTATGTAACCAATCTTTCCTTTATGCAACCAAACTGGTCTAATAATGTCAAATATTATGCATTCCCAATGTTTTTATAAATAATAAGCATTAAATATGAGTAAATTTTATAGATGTTTGTAAAGTGGGGAAAAAAAGAATCTCAGTGAAATCTGTTTGAGTCATAACAAAACAATATTGATCACAAGAATCTCAAAAATTAGAGATTTATAGATCCATTCTAAAAGTGTTCCCAATTTAAAAAGTACACTTATTTTATGCAAACACAATTAAGAAATCTATTTACTTTCTTAAAAGGAGATAACAATAAACATCTTAATTCTTTTTTATTGCCTTAAAATGCTAAAGTATGGATCTTTTTAAATTATGAAAACTACCAAAAATAGTGTATAAAAAAAGTGTTTTGGGTTTTTTTTGCATCTTTAAACATTGGATTAATTTGACCAAGCAAATATTTTATTAGTTCAATTGGTTCCTAATTACAAGGAAGAGAAATTTTTAATATAAATCTCACAAACATGTAGACATTAATAAAAACCAAGCAGCTAAAAACTATTATACAGTGTTAGGCTCCTGACAACAAAAACATTGAAAATTTCCATTAAAATCAACATTTTAATATAACGCCAATGTTGTTAGAATGACAAAAATCATAACAGACATGTGAAAACTATGTCATGTGATCCCAGGACAAATTATTGTTGAAATGATGTTGCTATAGTATGCCAATCATAAAATTATCTGAAAGGCAATGGAGGAGAATTAAGAACTACTTAAAGCAACAAATAAGTAAAAATCTTGGGAGGAGGTTTAAGCTGAAAAGTAATGCCAGTGCAAAGCTATAAAAGTTACTGAGAGCTGAAGCTGGTGAGTCAGCTTCTATATTCATCTATAACACAGTGTCAAGAAAAAAGAAAAAAAAAATCAGCAGAGAAACATAATGTTATCATGGATTACATTTACTAACAACCCAGATGCTAGGTTTGTATATGAATAGAAAAAGGCTTCTGACCAAACTAACAGAAAAGTCCTCTCTGGAATGTTATAGGTTCAAAATGGCTCTCATTAAAACTTAAATGTTGAAATGCCATAAATACCCTTGAATCATTCAACTCATCTCAAACTAAGAATAGAAATTCAAAGTACCTAGTTAAATCATGGAAGCTAATATAAGATATCAACTTGCAATTTCCAAGGGGAAAAATTTACTTCTTAAAAAGTTTTCCTGATGCCACTGACAATTTATTTTTAAAACATAGCACAACATTACCATAAAAAAGAAGAAGCCATATGAGGATTTAATTTTCTGCCAGGCAGCTAATAAAGAAATGAGTTCTTATTTACACTCTTTCAAAATTAGGAAAAAATAACAGTCTGCACACATAAACTTGAATATAAAAATATAGTTCTGATAAAAAGGAAAAATTGGATTTGAAATTTTAATATCTTTTTTTTTAAGTTGAGTCTATGTAACCTAAAATTCTCCAAGCAGTAATGGTTTCTTTCTGTCAAAAAAATAATAATAATAAAATAAAAAAATTCTAAGTAGTATTCCAGACATATTGAGAGATGCAGAGTTCTTTCTTGATCAAGAAAGAACCTGTACCATGTTGACAGAATGCTTCTAAATGTATTTATATAAATTTTAATTTTTGAAGCATTGAGGCAGTATATTTAGACATAGCTTTATTTACCTATATAATTTCTATAAGATTTAAAAATATAGGCAATGTAATTTGTTGAGGATCAGTAGTGCTTACACATAGGATTAGGAAGTAGAGATAGGAAAATTATAACATTTAAAAGAAATGACAGCAAATAGTCAGTTTTGTTTTTTGTTTAACTTTATGGTAAACACTTCAGTTAAATAGAAAGAACAGTCTTAACTCATATAAGTCCCAAAACTGATCTTGTTTGAAAAGAATGCATGAAGTACTCCAGCAAGGGCAGCAGTGGAGAAAACCTGATGATTTTTCAGGAAACCACTTGCAAGAAATTATGTTTAAGGACAGATGTATGATAAGCAGTGCTTTGTGAATTGATTATAACAAGATTTTTATAATGAGTTAACCAGAGGAGAAACAGTCTGTAATTCTTACTAATGTTAAAAAAGATTCCTCTTCATATAGACTATTCTGTACTGCATTAGGAAAAAAAGGAGAGAGGATCTTTAAAGCAGACCATGTATCACTGAGACAATTACCCTTTGGATTCCAACAGAGAGACAAACAGCTCCCCTTCCCGACCCCAAAATACACTACCTTCCACACTACCAAAGCTAAATGAAATATATATATATAATTAAATAGAAGTGAAATATATATCTGAAATATATGAAGCAAATGGACTGACTGACTATATATATAGGCAACCCTTGACTTACAGGAATTCAACCTTAAAAGGTGCAATTTTCTATAATTCATATTTGTAGCATACTATTAATCTACCTTCATGTCGTTATTTTAAAATTTTATGCAACCACCACACAATTTATATTGCTCACTCAGTAAGCTTTTTTCCATCCTTCCAATAATAATAGCCAAATATCTTTTATTGATAAATACACTGACATCTAAGAAATGCAGTATGCTACACTTTAGTAAGAACCATACCATAGTGTACACTGGTATCAGTGATTGCTTATTAAATGTGGTTTTAATATATAATTATTATACAAATAGATATTCAATTCTTAGAATATTATAATGTTATTTCTTTTAAAAGAGTCCACTTAGATAATTTTGAAATGGGATGTATTTGTCAAAAAATGTTAACTGTTCATCAATCAGGTTAAGGACTATTTATATATGCTGTTTTGTGCTTAATTTTTATGCATTTCAAAAAAAGTAAAAATAATCAATGTAGTCACTATTACCTAACTTAGATGGTTGTCATAGGTCTACAAGTGCATGCTGAGTGGTCCCATTTTTTGTTCAAGTGTATTCTGTGTGCAAGAGATATCAGTTCTGTTTTTCCTCCCCTGTGGATTCAGGAGATACAGGGTGTGAAGGTGGATGAGGGGTAAAGGTGAGATTCTAAAATAAGCCAGGGTCTTAGAAATTATTCTAAATAGTCCTTAGAAAAGGTGCCATGTGCCAAGGCTGGATACAGATGTATCCTGTGTACCTGGAAGTTCTTTAAAACCAGTGGCACTACAACATATCCGTAAAAGTTGTGGTATCTGCTGTGATCGGATGTGTACTAGAATAACTAAGGTCAGTTGTATCATATACAGTAGCTAATATGTTACAAATCCATTCCATTTTGTTCACATGTATTGTTTAAATTGCTTCTTTTAGTGAGAGAAACATTTCATGTAGAAGACATATCAAATCTCCAAAGGGAATTTTTCCCCTCAATGCAATAATTACCACAAATCTACTTAAAGGAGAGTAGGAGATTTATGTGTCAATTTGGCTGAGCTACAGTGCTCAGACATGTGGTCAAACATTACATGATTCTGTGAAGGTGTTTGTTTAATGAAAGAGATTAACATTTAGATCAGCAGACAGTACATAAAGCAGGTTACCCTCCAGAATGTAGGTGGGCCTCATATAATCAGCTGAAAAAAGATTAACCGCTCCTGAGCAAGAAGGAATTCTGCTAGCAGATGGCTATGTCCGGGTCCCCAGCCTCCAAATAGCCTATGCTGTGTATTCTGACTTACTCCACAATCATGCGAGCCAACTTTTAAACCTCTCTCTCTCTCTCTCTCTCTCTCTCTCTCTCTCTATATATATATATATATATACACACACATATATATAATTACATATCTATAACAAATACAGACATCTATACCTATACCTATTATGAGATCTATAGTATATATAGTACAGTAGGTCCTTGGGTTATGTCGGAGATTCATTCCTACATCGCGACATAATGCAATTTTCACTGTAAGTCGGAACCCACCTACATAAGCACCTGCATCACTCACACGGAGCACATACACAGCAGTAATGAAGTGAAACAGTAAAAAATAAAAAAAATTAAAAAAATTAAAGATAACAATTCCTGACCTTTACTTGTGGTAAATATATAATAAAAAACATAAAGTACATATGTACACATGTCAAAATGACGGTCCTTTTTTAAAAATAAGTAAATAGGAGATGGTAATTGTAACCACAAAACGAAGTATGTGGGGTCCAAGGTAACCCAAGGAATGCCTGTGTCTCTATATCACACATACCACATTCTGCTTCCTGAGTAATTCCAAAAATTAGGAGATAATGTTAAATTTTTAAAATAAAGGGACATTTCCTTATTAGTATAGAAACCAATGGTAACATTATAGTATCATTAGACTAGAGAAAAATCAATAAAACCAAATTTTTGTTGTCAAAAGAATCAACAAAATTGATAAGCCTTTTTCCTCACAGACCAATTGAATAAAAAGAGAAGACCCAAATTACTAACACTAGGAATAAAAGAGAAGATACTGCTAACAAACTAAATAAAATAATTACATGGAAATACTATGGACAACTGTATGCCAACGAATTAGATAATCTACACAAAATGGACACATTACTAGAGATTTACTACTGAAACCGAAAAAAGAAATACAAAGTCTGAATAGACCGGTAACAAGAAGTGATTGAATTGGTAATAAAAAAAAAACCTTCCCACAAAGAAAAGACCAGGACCAGATGGCTTCATGAGTGAATTCTATCAAACATTTAATAATTAGCATAATTATTTTACAAATGCTTAAAATAAAGTAGGGACCACTTTTCAACTCAGTGAATGAGGCCAGTATTATCCTGACACTAAAATCAGACAAAGATATCATAAGAAGAAAATCTATAGTCCAATAACCCAAATCCTCAAAACATTAGCAAACCAAATTCAGCAACATATACAAAGGATTAGATACTATGAGCAAGTGGGATTTATCCTAACAATGCAAGGCTGGGTCATCATATAAAAATAAATCAGTGTTATAAAACACATTAGCAGAATGAAGGAAAAAATCCAGGTGATAATTTCATCTGGATAGAAGATGAAATAATCTTCAGAGAGTTTTACTTTTCCAATCTAGAGGCCTTTTCTTCCTTTCCCTTGCCTGATTGCTCTGGCCAGTACCTGCAGCACCACATTAAATTAAGTGGCAAAATGTATAACTCTATTTTCTGATCCCAGAAGGAAAGCATTCAGTCTTTCACCAGTAAGTATGCTGTTAGCTGTAGGGTTTTAGTAGACGGCCTTTATTAGGTTGAAGAAATTCCCTTCTATTCTCAGCTTTTGTTACAAAGGATTTTTTTGTCAAGTGCTTTTCATCCCATTTGACAAAACCAACACTGTTCATCAAGGCTGCTGATAACTTCTTCATTGCTAAATCCAAGGTCAGCTCTCTTTGCTCATCTTATTTGACCTCCAGCAGCATTTGTCAGAGTTGATTACTCCTAGAAAATCACACTCCTAGTTTTCCTTCTACTTCACTGTATTTCTTGCCTCTACACTAGTAGCTACACTCATACCCTGGTGATCTCATCCAGCTTCAAGGAGTTAAATATAATCTGACTAACAGTTCTAAATCAATAGCCTGAATTCAAAGCCGCCTACCCAACTGCCTTTTTGACATCTCTGCTTGGATATTTTAAATTCAATATAACCCACATGGATCTCCCTCCCAACACTTTCCTCCGCAGTCTTTCCCTTCTCAGTAAATGATAACTCCATCCCTGAAGTTACGAAGTCCAAAAACCATATCCTCATCCTTGATCCTCTAATATGTCAGAAAATCCTGTCAATTCCACCTTCAAAACATATCTAGAATCACACTTCTTCTCACTGTCTCCATGGATAATATTTTGGTTCAAACCACAATAATTTCTTGCCTGGATTAGCACATGGATCCCTGCTTCTGCCCTTCTTCCTTACAGTCCATTTTCAACTGATTAGCCAGAGTGACCCTAAATATATGTCTCCTCATGTCAAAGCTCTGTCCAAAATCCTTCCATGATATCTCATCTCACACAGAAGAAGGGCCAAAGAATCCCCATTTGCTTCCCTCACCCTCCACAACCATTCTGCTCCTTCACCAGCCTATCCATTCCTCCCTGTTCACACTGCCCTGGCCACAATGGTCCTCAGACACAAAGGGCCTGTCTCAGCCTTTGCCCTCCTTGGCACACTCATTCCAAACGGGACTCCCTTGGGTTTTTGCACAAACATGATCTTCTGAGGGAGGTCTTCCTTAACCCCACACTAAAATTTGAAACCCCATTTCTGCATCTCCCCATCATTCAATTTCTGCTCTACTTTTCTTCATAGAACTTATTACCACATAAACAAATTAAATACCCCTATTTTTCATTTTCTACCCCTTTCATTAAACTACCCCTAATATGGAAGCTCTATGAAAGGGTGTTTGTTTTGCTCTCTCTTGAAGTCCAGTGCCTAGAACACTCTAGAACATACAAAGAGATCAATAAATATTAGGGGGGAAATCTAGTTATAGCATTGTAAGAAACTTATATTCTATATATGCCAGAAAAAAACTGAACCAAAGCTAAAGTGGTTTTCTCTTAAGGAAGAGTATAGAACTTCCATGATACCTCATCTCACACAGAAGAAGGGCCAAAGAATCCTCTGTTGGGTTTCCAGAATTGCAAGTAATACGATTTGACACTTTAAGTACTGTATTAAAAAGTCACATGAAACTGATACATTCTATTATTTCTTGACATATAAAATAGCAATTTCATAAGCTTCAAAATAATGCATATATTATTTTAATAGAAATATAAATTTAAAAAATATTTTCAAAAAATCTAGAGTGGAGAATCAAAAAGAAAATTTAGGAGATAGAAAGGAAATAAGTCAGAGATTTGGCTATAGACATGAAAATATCTCTCTGCTGAGAAATTTGCATAGAAAAAGCTAAAATAAACCAAGAGACCAGAAGAGAATGCATGCAACAGAGAGAATTAATACTCATGACAGAGAAAGAGCTCATAAAATTAACAGGAGACTGATAAAGGACCTGAGAGACAACATAGGCAAAGAAATTATTATTCAAGAATAATAAACACTAATAAAAATTCACAATAGTGCACTAAGTCCAAGTATATTTTAACATGTTTACCAAATAATAATTTTACCATACAAGTTCTGCTATTTATATTAGCATGTTGTTTATGAGACCTCTTAAAAATGCATAAAATATGTAAATATTTTGAAAATTGGCTTTTGGGGAAAAACAATGCCACAAAACAATGAACTGGTTTAAGGTATTAATAACAAAGTAATAATGTAATATAATTGTATAAAAATAACACAATAATCTTCCTCTTTCCCAGGAGAATATGTTCCAAGACTCCCAGGAGATGCTTGAAATCTCATATAATACCAAACCATGAGTATATACTATGTTTTTCCTTACACGTACATACCTATGATACAGTTTAACTTATAAATTAGGCACAGTTGGGAGAATATCAGAGGAATGGCGACATATGAAGACCCCCTGGTCTCTCCCCTAGAAGTTAAACAATTTGAACAGCTATAATTCAACAAATTATTCCCTGAACACTTCGGAGAGATTTGTGCATTGAAACATCCAAATGTTATGCTGAAATAATCCCAGGGATGGGTAGAAATACAGAGGTGAAGCCACTGAGGTCTGACAGTCCCCATTACTGCAAGAACAAAGGTGCCAGCCCAGCCCAGCCCCTCTCATCCTGCCCCTACTCATCACATCTGCACGGCTGGCAGCCTCTGGTTGCAGTTTACATTGCCCACAATGCCCACCATATTCCCTGCCAGGTTGGTGCCCTGAGACCAAGGAGGTCTGGTCATAGAGGGGATGCCTCCCTTCACTTGCCCCCAGGGAACGAGGACATCTTAAAAAGCCAGAAAAGTGTAAGAGAAATTAAAACATTTGTGCTTCTGTGCCACCTACTGGAACACAAAAGAAGGACTTAACTTACTACAGAAGCCTAGGCAGAGAAGGAGTCCATCAAATAGCATTAATAACCAAGGTAATGAGGCAGCTCAGGAAGAAAAGGAAAAATATCCGGGAATGGAAATATGTTATTCAAATGACAGCGAATTAAAGTTCTCAGTTCTGAAAAAACTCAATGAAATAAAGAAAACACAGGCAGGCAGTTTAATGGTCAGAAATAAAAATAACTAACAAAACAAGAACTTTACCAAAAAGATTGAAACTTTAAAAAACAAAACAAAAAAAACCACAACTCTGTGAGAATTATCTGACTCTATCAAAAAGAGAAATCTTATATAATAAAACCCTAATATGCAAATTGACTGAATGGCAGAATGATCAGTCACTATTATGTGCACTGACCAACAGGGGACAGACGCTCAATGCAGGAGCTGCCCCCTGGTGGTCAGTGTACTTCCACAGGAAGAGGGCCACTGAGCCAGAAACCAGGCTCACAGCTGGTGAGTGCAGTGGTGGTGGTAGGAACCTCTTGTGCCTCCACAGCAGCACTAAGGAACAGCAAGCCAAGTGGTAAGGAGCAGCAAGCAGGCAGGCAGTAAGGAGCGAGAGGTCCCGGACTGCAAGAGGGATCCCAGATTGTGAGAGGGATGTCTACCTGCCAGCTTAGGCCCCTGGGGTGGGGCCTAAGCTTAAAGGTGGGCATCCCCTAAGGGGTCCCAGCCTGTAAGAGGGTGCAGGCTGAGCTGAGGGACCTCCCTTACCCAGTGCAAGCATTTCATGCACCAGACCTCTAGTATAAGAATAATTGGTATACCTGAAGGAGATAGATACAGAGAGCTGATCAAAGAGCTGTGGTGAACTTCTTCCAAGACCTATGAAAAAAGCTAAATCCTTGAACCTAAGAAGCAAGCAGAACACCTAATTATCTCAATCTGAAAAGGTCTTCTCCAAGGCATATTAGAAATTAATGAGAAAGAAAGAATTCTCAAAGCAGCTAGGGAAAGGAAGACAGCAACCTATAAAGGAAATCCCATTAGATTATTATTAGACTTCTCAGCAGAAACCTTACAAGTTAGAAGGGAGTGGGATAAAATAATCAATTACTGAAATTACCAGCCAAAAATAATATATCCAAGCAAAGTTACCCTTTATATATGGAAAAATAGATTTTTTTCAAGTATACAGAAGCTGAGAGAATTTACCACCAGAAGACCTCCATTATAGTAAATACTCAAGGGGTTTTTTTTTTTACCTGAAACAAAGAACAACAGGATACAAAACTATAAGTAAGATTACTAACAGACAGACAGAAGCAGGATATTACAACCATTTTTCAGAATAAGGTACTATATACACTTAAATATCACATAAAGGTTAAAGGAGGTAAAGCGTTTAAAACAGTGGTTCTCAACCTTTCTAATGCCGTGACCCTTTAATACAGTTCCTCATGTTGTGGTGACCCCCAACCATAAATTATTTTTGTTGCTACTTCATAACTGTAATTTTGCTACTGTTAATGAATCGTAATGTAAATATTTGTATTTTCTGATGGTCTTAGGTGACCCTGCTAGTGATTCTCATTAAAAAGCTTCTGCACAACAACAACAACAAAAACACCATCAAAATGCAAAAGGAACTCACAGTATGGTTCTTGAAATATACAAAGAACTCATACAACTCAGCAAGAGGAGGACAAACAATCCAATTTAAAAAATGGGAAAAAGACCTGAATAAACACTTCTCCAAAAAGGACATTCAAACATATGAAAAAATGCTCAGCATTGCTAATTGTCAGAGAGATGCAATTTAAAACAATGAGGTATCACCTCACACCTCAGAATGGCTACCATAAAAAAATCAACAAATGGCAAGTGCTAGTGAGAATGTGGAGAAAAGGGAACCCTAGTACACTGCTCTGGGAATGCAGACTGGTGCAGCCATTATGGAAAAGAGTATGGAGGATCCTCAAAAAATTAAAAATGGAACTGCCATTATACCCAGTGATCCCACTTTTAGGAACATATCCTAAGAAACTCGAAACAAAAAATTAGAAAGAATATATGCACCCATATGTTCATAGCACCATTATTTACAATAGCTAAGATCTAAAAACAGCCTAAATGCTCATCAGCAGATGAGTGAGTAAAACGCTATGGTCCTTTTACACCATGGAACATTACACAGCTGTAATAAAGAAGGATCTCTTACCCTTTGAGACGGCGTGGAGGGACCTAGAGAGTATTATGCTAAACAAAATAAACCAGACAGAAAAAGACAAATATCATATGATCTTAATTATATGTAGAATCTAAGGAACAAAATAAACTAATGAAAAAACAGGACTATAGACATGGAAGCATGAAGCAGACTGACAGATCTCAGAGTGAAGGCAGGAAGGAGGGCTAGAAGATATTAATACAAGTACAATGCATTTATACATTGCACATGGACACCGACAATATACAGGTGAAAGCGTGGGGTGGGATGGGAGATGGGTGGAAAGAGGTGAAAAGGGGACATTTGTAATACTCTCAAGAATAAAATAAATTTTTAAAAAATCTCCCAAAAAGTAAAGTCCAGAACCAGATGGATCATTAATAAAATCTACCAAACAGTCAAAGTTTTATTTTAATACCATCCTTAAAGTCTTCCAAAAACTGAAGAGACAATATTTATTTATTTTTAAATGCACAAGCTTTAATATTATTATTAATTTAAATTATTTATTGTTTAAAGTATTACATAAGTCTTTTCCCCCCAGTGACTTCTTCCTGGCTGCTCCTACTCCCTGGCACATGCCCTCACCCCTACTGTTTGTGTCCATTGGTTATGCTTATATAGAAGATACAATATTTATTAACACATTTTATGAGGCCAACATAACTCTGATATCAAGACCTGGCAAGGTTAACACAAAAAAATAAAACTATAGACCAATATCTCTAATGGATGCAGATACAAAAATCCTAAGCAAAATATGAGCAAATAGAATACAACAATACATTAATAAAATAATATATCATGATCAAGTGTGGTTCCTTGCAGGATCAAGGATGGTTCAACATATGCAAATAAATCAATATAATGCACCACATTAACAAAACAAAAGATTAAAATAATATGATATTTTCAGTAGATGCAAAAAAAGCATTTGATAGAACAGAGCATCCAATTTAAAACACTCATAAATGGACAGAGAAAAAAAGTACCTCAAGAAATAAAGTCTATATATGACTAACCCTCAATGGTGAGAAACAGAAAGTTTTTTAAAATTCTAAGATCAGGAACAAGATAAGGATGTCCACTTTCACCCTTCTTATTCAACACTGGAGGCCTGGTGCATGAAATTCGTGCATGAGGTTGGGAGTCCCTCTGCCCACCCTGCATCCTCTCCAATATGGGACCCCACAAGGGATGTCTGACAGTCTCACAATTCAGGACTACTGGCTCCCAACTACTTGCTTGCCTGCCTGCCTGATTGCCCCTAACTGCTTCTGCCTTCCAGCCTGATCACCCCCTAAACATTCCTCTGCCAGCCTGATCGAGAGGTAGCTGCTCCCCTGTCAGCCCAATTGCCCCTAAATGCTCTCCCCTGCAGGCCTGTGTCCCCCCAACTGTCCTCCCCTGTAGCCTGATCACCCCCAACTGCCCTCCCCTGTAGCCTGATCACCCCCAACTGTCCTCCCGTGTAGGCCTGATTGCCCACAACTGCCCTTCTTTGCTGGCCTGGTCCCTCCCAAATGCCCTCCCTCCCCTGCTGGCCTGATTGCTCACAACTGCCCTCTCCTGCAGGCCTGGTCCCTCTCAACCGCCCTCCCCTGCTGGTCATCTTGTATCAGCCATCTTGTGTCCACATGGGAACAGCAAACTTGTGTGTTGGAGTGATGATCAACTTGCATATTACCTCTTTATTATATAGGATAGTATTCAAAGTCCTAGGCAGAGCAATTAGACAAGAGAAAGAAATAAAATGGGAAATGATGAAGTAGAATTGTCACTTTTTCCACATGACATGGTTATTTAAAAAAAAAAATTTAGTGAGGGCAGAAGAAGGAAGAGAGAGACAAAGAGAAGCATAGATGTGAGAGATATACATTGATCGGTTGCTTCCTGTGTGCACTGAGACTAGGAATCAAACTTGCAACCTAAGTATGTTCCCTGACTGGGAATCGAATCCACAACCTTCCCATGCATGATACGACACTCTGGCCAACTGAGTCACACCAGCCAAGGCTGGCATGATTCTTTTTTTTTTTTTTAAATATATTTTATTGATTTTTTTTACAGATCAGAAAAGAGAGGGATAGAGAGTTAGAAACATTAATGAGAGGGAAACATTGATCAGCTGCCTCCTGCATACCTCCTACTGGGGATGTGTCCACAACCAAGGTACATGACCTTGACTGGAATCAAACCTGGGACCTTTTAGTCCGCATGCCGACACTCTATCCACTGAACCAAACTGCTTTCAACTGACATGATTCTTTATACAGAAAATCCTAAAGACTGGACCAAAAAAACTATTAGAAAAAAAAATACAATAAAGTTGCTGGATATAAAATAAATGTACAAAAATCCATTGCATTTCTATATAGTAACAATGAAATGTCAGAAAAGGAAATGAAAAACAAAAACAACAACAACAAAATATAACAAATGAAAGCATTACTTTTGTATTTGCAACCAATGAATAAAATACCTTGAAATAAACTTAAAGCATTAGCTGAAAACTACAAAGCACTAAAAGAGATTGAAAAAGACATAAAGAAATGGATATTCTGTGTTCATTGATTAGAAGAATCAGCATAGTTAAAATGGCTATATTACCAAAATAATAAATAGATTTAATGCAATCCCCACAAAAATTCCAATGCATTTTAAAAATAAGTTAAAAAAATCACCAGATTTATATAGAACCCCAAAAGACCCCAAATAGCAAAAGCAATCCTGAGAGAAAAGAAAAAAAGCTGGAAATATCACATTCCCTATCTTCAAATTATCCTACAAAGTGACAATAATCAAAACAGCATGGTATTGGCAGAAAAACAGACTCACAGACCAATGGAACAGAGTGAGAGCCTACAAATAAAGCCAATAAATTTTTCCAAAGAAGCCAAAAACATACCATGGAGACTGTAGTCCCAGAGAAGATTTTATAAATTTGATCCCAAAGGCAAGGGAAGTGAAAAACAAAAATAAACAAAAGGGACTCTATCAAACTAAAAAGCTTATGCACAGCAAAAGAAACTACCAATAAAACAAAAAGGCAACCAACCAAATGGGAGAAGATATTTACAAACAACAGTCCCAACAAGGATTTAATATTCAAAATATATAAAGAACTCATTCAACAACAACAAAACACAATCAATTTAAAAATGTGCAGACACTACTCTCAAGACAACCAAATTGCCAAAATAATAAGAAAAGATGTTCAACTTCACTAGCTATTAGGGAATGCAAATCAAAACTACAATAAGATACCACCTCACGCCTGTTGGAATGGCTTTTATCAACAAGACAAGTAAAAAGTGTTGGGGAAGTTGTGAAGAGAAAGGAACCCTCATTCACTGCAGGTGGAAACCATATGATTTCACTTATATGTGGGATATAAAACTGAAAACAACCAATGAAAAAATAAAACAAACAAAAACTCAGACACAGGCAACAGTATGGTGGTTAGCAGAGGGAAAGGGGAAGGAGAGGTAATGAAGGAGAGAGGGATTCAAGTCTATGGTGGGTGATAGAAGGATATTTAGTTTTGGGTGGTGGATACACAATGCAATACACAGATGGTATGCCATAGAATTGTACACTTGAAACCTATATAATCTTATTAAGCCATGTCACCCCAATAAATTTAATAAAAATAAAAAATAAATTCTTCAGAGTAAGAGATTAATAGTAACCAATAATGAAATAAAACCATAATATACTGGATTAAAGTTTTGTAAATATGGCCACTCATTTCAGGGGATCCCTGCTGGCATCTTTGCAGAGGGTCGATGCTTTCTGGTGAAACATGTCGCCCTCAATCAAACACATTTCTGTTCATGTTTCTATCCACAAATTTAATGCCATTTCCACCGTAACTAAGAGCTCATCATGCACTATTGCCCGTAACTTTGGTCAATTTTGATGGGTAACAGCAAAACTAACACAAATTTCTTTTTCTTTTTTTGCAATCCCCCGATAGATTTGTTCTTACCATAGATCTCAGCAACCTCAGCATACAATATTTTTTCCTTATTAAGTTGAGCATGTTCGCCTGTCCCTAAATGAAGCACTTTATAGTTTCTCTTTGGCATATCCCAATTGCCAGCTCGACTACTCTTGCCCTTCAGGGCCATTACTACTACCCTGTTTCCCCCAAAATAAAACATCCTCCAAAAATAAGACCTACTTACAGGTTTCCTTCTGAGTGAAATATAAGGCATCTCCCCGAAAATAAGCCCCCCCCCCCCACAGAGTCTGTCTCAGAATGAAAATTAATTTACCATAAACTGATTGCTAGGGCCGCCCCAACTGGCGTCTAGCAACCAGTGACTTTACATGGAGTCCTGACTTCACTGCTGTGTGGAGGAGGAGCAAAGGTCAGAGTGAGCAGTGAGTGCGGGGCGGAAGAGAGGAGGAGACTTTTGCAGATGGGGGTAGAACAACAGGAGGATTAGAGCTGACAGGATGTGGCGAAGGTGGTGAGTGCTGGTCTGTCTCTGGTGACACTACCTGATGCTCACGGCTGCCCTCATGATGACTGAAGGTTCTCAGTCAGTGGCAGACCCTGCTCAGCCCAGATACAGGCCCCAGCAATCCCAGTGACAGTCCCCAGGCAGGCCCCAGGGGCTAAACGTCTGATAAAGGGGTAGGGGGGATGTCTGGTGAAGGTGTTCAGTGGCACAGGGGTGGGGGGACGGGGATCACTTAAAATGACATAGGAGGAACAGAGGGGGCAATCAAAATGACACAGGAGGATCAAAGGGGGTTACTAAAATGGTAATCCCCACTCCGATTCTCCTGTGCCATTTTGATTCCCCCTTCTGACCCCCCCTGTGTCATTTTAAGTGATCCCGCTCCCCCCATCTTGATACCCCAATTCCATTTTTTACCCATAGAAATGAGCGCAAAAAAAAAAAAACTACTCCACGGAGTACAAGAAAGGAATCATGGAAGACTGTTGGGGCCAAAATCTTACTGCTTTCTGCAAAGAGAAGATGTGGAGTATCTGATTGGTACGAAAATGGCGAGCAGAGTATGGTAACCTCATTGAACAAGTGGACAAGGGAAATGCTAAAAAGCGCAAGTGTGGATCAGGTCGGCAACCATTATTTTCCGAGCTGGAAGACCTGATCAATGGGTTGTTGACAGGAGAGCAAAGACTTTGGTTGTGAATAGGCTCAGATTCAAGAATTTGCCCTTGCAATGGCACCACAGTTTGACATAGCTCCCGAAGACTTCAAAGCATCACAACACTGGCTGGATAATTTCCTTCAGCGAAGTGAACTGTCTTTAAGAAGATCTACCTGTTTAGGTAGGAAGATACAACATTGTTTAGGTTGGAAGATACTCAAGTTATTAAGCGAGCACTTGCATTCAAGTCCTTTATTGATGATGCGGACTTCTCTAAATACAATCTTTCCAACATGATTGCTATGGATGAAACTGCCATGTTTATGGGCCAATCATCTCAAACAACAATTGAACAGCAGGGTGCCTCCTTAGTGTACATTCCCTCCACTGCTTACGAAAGTCCACGTGTTTCCTGTATTTTGGCAATTCGTCTGGATAGCACTAAAATCCCACCTTTAATCATTTCTAAGGGCAAGAAGGAAAAGATTGAACGTGTTTTGGGCATTTTTATTCTTGAAACTGAAAAAGCCTGGGCCACACAAGCAGTTATAAGGAAGTGGGTCAATTTAATGCTGCCGCTTGTTATGCGAGGGAGCCAAAGAGGTCTGCTAGTCTGGGATGCAGCCAGCACTCACCGCTCTAAAGACATGAAGACATTTCTTCATGAAAAAAAAATAGATCAGATAATGATTCCTGCAGAAATGATGGCCTATCTCCAGACTCTTGATATTGCAATAAACAAGCCATTCAAAGACAATTTGCACATGGAAATTAATGACTACATTGAAAATAGAATGGAGAGAAATCAGCGTGGAAACTTTGTGAAACCTAAACTGCAAGAAGTTGTGACTTGGGTGAAGAATTCATGGGAGAAAATCACTGACAGTTGCATTGAAAATGCACTGCAAGCAGGCTACCTTGACAAGAAGTACTCATTTAAAGACAGTGTTATTGCTAACCATGAGAGATCTGGTCCACTGATTCTGAAAGAAATGGAGTCACAAGAAATTCTCCAGGAAATTCAGGAATTGGATTGTTATGATGATGTTCCAGAAGATGATGACATGACTGTCATTGAATAAATGAGTAAATTCTTGATACTATAGGATTCACAGTTTGTCTGGTTTGTGTTGACAACTACCATACTACCGTACTACCGTACCGTATACAGGTAATAAATTTCCTTTATTTTCATTTAACAATAAATGTGTACCGTATTCTTCTTCATGGAAAAATAAGACATCCCCTGAAAATAAGACCTAGCGCATCTTTGGGAGCAAAAATTAATATAAGACACTGTCTTATTTTTGGGGAAACAGGGTAATTACAGTAAGTTACTTGAAGACAAGCACTGCAACACAGCAACAGTTGGTCTGATAATTGAAATGGCTACTAAGTGACTAATGAGGAGGTAGCATACACAGCCTGGAGACAGTGGACAAAGGGATGATTCACATCCCAGGTGGGACAGAATAGGATGGTGCAAGTTTCACTACTCTACTCAGAAAGATAAGAAATTTAAGACTTATGAATTGTTCATTTTAATATTTCCAATATTTAATATTGGAATTTCTCATTTAATATTTTCAGACTGTAGTTAACAGGAGGTAATTGAAACTATAGAAAGGAAACCATGAATAAGATGGGAGGAACTACTGTAATATAGTTTTTGTGGTTGTTGTTTAAATATATTTTTACTGATTCCAGAGAGGTAGGGCAGACAGTCAACTGATGGACCAGCCGCTATGATGTACACTGACCACCAGAGGGTAGTTGCTCTAACCAGTAGGTTAGCTTGCTGCTGGGACCCAGTTGATCAGGACTGAGTGAATGGGCCTCACATGCCCTGGAGCCATCCTGCAGTCCCTCCCTGGCTGGTCGACCCTGATTGACCCTGATCAGGACTGGGCAAGACAGGGCTGGATACATCCTGGAACCCTCCCGTGGTCCCTCCCTGGCCCAATCATGCACTGATGGGGTCCCTCAGCCTGGTCTGTGCCCTCTCGCAATCCAGTACTCCTTAGGGGATGTTGGAGAGCTGGTTTCAGCCTGATCCTGCAGGCCACTCCCATTTGGAGGGCACCAGATGCAGAGCTTATGGCTGGCCAATGCTCAGGACTGATGGGGTTCAAGCCCGCAGCAGGCAGAGTGGGGCTGAGATGAGCGGGAGTGGCAGGAAGGAGCTGCAGGCAGCGTTGGACTGCAGGTTTCAGTCCGATCCCTGCAGGCCTCCCAGAGAGACCCCACCTGTGCATGAATTCACACACCAAGCCTCTAGTTAACACATATTCTTTAAAACAAAACACACAAAATCTTTTCATTGTATGTTTCTCTTCCCAGGCACCTTCCTGTATTATATTCCCTGCCTTTGCAGCAGCTAAACCAACTTTTAGGTGCATGATGTGTCAGAACAAGCATTTAGACCAGAAAGGAGTGAGGCCATCATGCACATATATTAAACACATTGGCCATGTTTTGCCTTGGCCACAGTAAGGCAGGGGAAGGATAACTATTGTTTTTAAAATTAGGAGTTGGAGTGGATAACTATACAATATAATTAGGGCTTGCTAATTCAAAACCATATGCAAACTAGATAGGCAGAAAAATCTTGTATTCTGTCAACACTAATACTTCTATTTTTAGCTGTGTACTCTTTCAATTAAATGGTGTATGTCTATCCATTGGAATAACTATGGCACAAAGCTATCTAATGAGTGTCACATAAAATGCCATAATTCACAGGGAGATGTGATCATTCAGCCTAAGACAGCGAGGGACTCACTCCCATCAGAGGTGACATCTGGACTCTGGCTCCATGGATTGGCTGGAATTACAGTGCAGCGGAGGATGAAGGCAGCAGCAGTAGCATGGAGAGAGATGACTGTTGAGAGTACAAGGCATATTTAAGTTTAGGTGACAGGGCTGAGAAGATGACAGCATGGCACTTTTATGCTACTGCTTGCTGCCTTGGACTGAGATGATCACCTCTCCCTGTGAATTATGGCATTTTATATGACACTCATCAGATAAAGCTTTATGCCATACTTATTCCAATAGACAGACATACACTGCTAATTGACAAGAATAGATAGTCCTTAAAGTGAGAAGACCAAATACCCCTCTTTCTATTTTGAGAGGTAGTAGCTTACAGTCATAGCTGCCCACTCACCTCTCCCAGGACCCAAGCCCTCAGGTGGTCTCCCACATGGACTATGAGATTGTTTGGGCCAAGGAACCTGATGTGACTGAGCAGGGGATTAAACAGCACTTCCTTACCAGGACTGTTATCTCTGTTGCACCTGGAAGGCCACTAGAATGGCTAGATTACTGGAGGGTAAACAATGACAGGAGATAGAAACAGGTTCACCCAGCTGAGCAGCACTGCACGCACCCCACCCACCTCCCAGACCAACAGACTCCAAACTACCGGACTGCCAAGGTCCACCAAGCCAACAAACCGGAACAAACAAGCTAACCACAAAATTGGAAAAATAATAAATGCTTGCCATTTTAAGCTATTACAGTTTCTAAAGATGTTAGGGAAGGTGTTATTCAATATACAGAGTATTTGGCACACTGCAATGTTCTGTAATGATAAAGAATTAATGAAAGCTTAACTCTGATCATTGAATTCTCTTAGTAAACTAAAGTCTTTCTAAGCTAAAAATTGCAATACCCTATATTTTTTGCATGGGTTTTTGTTTTGTAGAATGAAAAACTAGAGGGCAGCATATCTATTTTTAAAATATATTTTTATTGGATTCATAGAGAAAGAAGGAACATCAATGATGAGAGAGAATCATTGACCAGCTGCTTCCTGCACGCCCCACACTGGGGATCGAGCACACAACCCAGGTATCGAACTGTGACCTCCTGGTTCATAGGTCCATGCTCAACCATCAAGCTATGTAAGCTGGGTGAGGGCAGATATTTTATTTATTTATTTATTTTTATTTTTATTTTTATTTTTATTTTTGAGGGCAAATATTTTGAAGGATAGAGTACAATTATTATAGTTACACAGATGTGGATCTGAAACTATAATGTGCCATTTACTGTCTTTAGGTCCTTAGGTAAATCCTTTAAACTTTCTCAGTTTCCTTTTTAGAAAGTGGATAAAATACCACCAATCTCACGGTATCCTATATAATAAAGAGGTAATATTCAAATTGACCCTAACACCATCACACAAGATGGCTGCCCCCATGTGGGCGATCAGGCTAGCAGAGGAGAGCAGTTAGGGGCAACCAAGCCAGCAGGGGAGGAGAGTTAGAGGTGACCAAGCCAGCAGGGGAGGGCAATTAGGGACAATCAGGCCAGCAGGGGAGGGCAGTTAGGGGCAACCAGGCCAACAGGGGAGGGCAGTTAGGGGTGGCAGGCCACCAGGGGAGGATAGTTGGAGGCGACCGGGCTGGCAAGAGAGGGTATTTGGGGGCAATTGGGCTGGCAGGGGAGCAGTTAGGCATCAATAAGGCTGGCAGGGTAGTAGTTAAGGGGTAATCAGGCTGGCAGGCAGGTGAGTGGTGAGGAGCCAGCAGTTGGAAACTGGCAGTCTGACATCCCCCAAGGGGTCCCAGATTGGAGAGGGTGAGGCTGGGCTGAGGGACACCCCCGCCCCAGTACACGAATTTTGTGTACCAAGCCTCACATTTCTTCAATAACCAAAAGATATTATCATATACAGCTGACATATGAACATGGGGGTTAAGGGCAATGACCCCTGCTCAGTCAAAAATCCATGTGTAATTTTTGACTCCCTCCAAATTCAGTTGTTTCTCAGTATTCATAGTGGATTGATTCCAGGAACCCTCCTATACATTGATAGCAAATGTTGTACATGATTGAGTCCTCATATAAAAGTAGAGGCCCAGTGCCTAAAATTTGTACACAAGGGAGGGTCCCTAGGTCTGGCCAGTGATCAGGGTCGTTTGGGGCCTCCCTTCTCTGACTGCTGGGTGCTGGCCAGGGCCACCCTTCCCTGGCTGCTGGCCAGGGCCTTCTTTCATTCTGCACCACCCCCTTGTGGTGATCAAATTGAAAGTGATCAAATTCCTGGTCTCTTGGTTGAACTCCTGAAGGGACATATTGCATATTAGCCTTTTATATATATAGATTAGAGGCCCAGTGTATGAAATTCATGCACTGGAGAGGGGTGTCCCTCAGACCACTCTGGGACCCTTCTCCAATATGGGAACCCTCTGGGGATGTCTGACTGCTGGTTTAGGCCCAATCTGTGTGGGATTGGGCCTAAACCGGCACTTGAGTATCCCTCTCACAATCCGGGACCACTGGCTCCCAACCACTCGCCTGCCTGCCTGATTGCCCCTAACCACTTCTGCCTGCCAGCCTGATCACCCCCTAACCATTTCCCTGCTAGTCTGATTGACACCTTACTGCTCCCCTGCCAGCCAGATTTGAAATATCTCAACTGCCCTCCTCTGCCGGCCTGGCTACCTCTAACTGCCCTCTCCTCCTGGCCTGATCATCCACAACCTCTCTCTTCTGTCAGCCATCTTGTGGTGACCATCTTGTGACCACATGGGGGCAGCCATCTTGTGTGAGGGCATGATGGTCAATTTGTATATTACCTCTTTATTATATAGGATGGCATAGAACAATGCATATACATCTGCCTATTCCCAATATTAAATGGAAAATACTTTTTTTGACCCATGGATGATTGAATCTGTGGGTGGGAAACCTGGGGATATGGGACTGATTATATATTTATTAAAAAAATATCCATGTGTAAGTGGAACCCAGGTAGCTCAAATCCATGTTGTTCAAGTGCCAACTGTACATAAATGTTAAGCAAATGAGCTTAAAGCAGTTCTCTCTAAATCTCTGTGTGTGTTTTTAATATATTTTTATCGATTTCAGAGAGGAAGGGAGAGGGAGAGGTAGGAACATCAATCATGAGAAAGAAGCATTGATCAGCTGCCTCCTGTATGCCTTCTACTGGGGTTGAGCCCACAACCAAGGCATGTGCTCTTGACCAGAATTGAACCCGGGACCCTTCAGTCCACAGGCCAATGCTCTTTTCACTGAGCAAAACCAGCTAGGGCTAAATCTGTGTTTCTATACTATTACCTCTTACGACTGAAAGAAGGGGACTAACAAGTGTGCAGATACATGGCAAGGGAGGGAAAGGTCTGAGGTGACTTGTAGACGAAGACAATTCAGATGCCTTTAACAATTGAAATATCTTGGCTTTTGTTTATAATATTCCTATTTTTTTTAGAAGATTTAAAAAATGTATTTATCATGAAAGTATTACAGATGTCACCTTTGCTTGTGTTTTTTCCCCCATTGACTCCCTCCACCCCATGCCTGCCCCTCCAGACATTCACCACTTTACTGCATGTGTCCATGAGCAATGCATATCTGCATATAAGTTTCCCAGTTAATTCTCCCCAACTACCTCTTTACCCCCTCCTTAGCATCTCTAAACTGGACATTTTCCCTTCTAATACAGATGACCAAGTTAATCATGAAGCTTAATATTTGGAATTGCTCATTCAATGGTTATTGGGGGGTGGGAGCTGTTAAGGGAATAATATATCATTAGAACACATAACCAAAAAAGATATTTAAAAAGATATAAATTGTTTAGAAACTTTGAATCATTCACAGCTAACCAGAATATTTAGAAAGGTCCAGACACTGTTAATGGAGTAAAATTACTTATCACAAATATATGCTTTTACATCCCTTCTCAAAAGAAATATATGTAATAGTTTACAAAAATATAATGACTGGAAAGCTTCTTGAATATTAATCAAAGCACACTGTGAATCTATGAGTTCCATTGAGCCTGTTTAATAAGGTTCATGCTACCACCCCTAGTCATCAGGCCATGCTAACGCAAATATGCTAATTTAGGATAAAATGATATAATAGTTTTGAAGAAAGCAACAGAAAGAAAGACATCCTCTTTCATGCCCAATTTGCTCACCTATATATGTTCCACTGTTGTTACCAGCATAGTCAGCATCTTCTGGATGGAGTGTAAAAGCATACAGAACAAAAGCCAAGAAATAAAGCAGAAGTTAGAAGCCCAGCCACAGATGCAAAAAAATAAATTACTTAAAACATTTATGTGAAGCACAGCAGAGAACAGCCCTCACAACGCCACTCTTAAACATAAAACATTTAGTTTTATATTTAAGTTTAAAGTAGCATTTCAAAACGTCATGCAACTCTTTTTCAACCTTCAGAGGTTCCTTGTTGCAGTTCCAAGAAGATTATAAAAGACTTGCCTGAGATGTTTATACTTTCACAGTTAAGGGAATGACAACACTTGACCCCCATTAAATTTATTTTTGTAAATTAGGCTCTTTGCTAATATGTAAAACACAGCACTTATTTGGCTCATGGGATTAGACAACAAGGTTAAGATTAAGATACAGCCTTTCTTTTGATAAGAAGAGATTTTTTGCTGGAAAGAAATAAAGGCATAATATTTCTATATTTATTTTGGTTTAAAAATGGACAGATGAGAACATTTTAAAATAACGTGCTATTATTTCTAGAAATTAAATACTGGTTTATTTATTAGAAGTCTTAAAAACTTCTAATATTCACAACAATATATTTCTAGAACTAACAGCACAGCTTGTGCAGAAATCAAGTAATTGAAAAGATTCTCCCCATATCCTTATGTTAAAATAAGTCTTTCAGTATATTTAAATGGCAATGTTTTCTTCATTCACCTTTGAGACTATGCTCAAAGAATAAAACAATGTACTATACATGAAATAACTTTCTGTATTTCTGCTATGTGAAGCAAAAAAAAAAAAAAAAGTAAATTCCTTTCTAAAACAAAGTCAAAGCATGACTTTTGATACTGTAATGTCAAGCTGGAAGTTTGGATGTATGATTTCTTCTATAAACTGCTTATTTTACTATATTTAATTTAACCCCACACATATGTGTACTAAATAAAATTACTAGACTATACATGTACCTTTAATTTCCTCTGAGAAGCACAAAGAAAAACGAGAAAGAAAATTATTAAATATGCAGAAAATACAAATAAAGTAGAAAGACACTACAACCAAGGGGAGGAAAAAAATCCACCTACCACACTCAACTGTTTCCTCATCTTAGAAGGGCCAAAGGAAAAAAACAATTGTACTGTAAATATTTAAAAATTATTAGTCACCAAATAAATAGAATTTATGAGAAACCACATTTTAGACTGCACTATAGTCTTGGTCTAAAAAAGAATGTATATACTTAAGCAATGAAAACAGAAAGCCTTTATATGGCTTATTAATACACCACTCGGGCTGGGGAATAAAAAAAGTTAGCATTTTGCAAACTAATACCCTCGATAAAGGCATCATATTTTTAAAAAATATATATTTTATTGATTTCTTACAGAGAAGAAGGGAGAGAGATAGAAAGCTAGAAACGTCGATGGGAGAGTAACCTCGACCAGCTGCCTCTTGCACACCCCTACTGGGGATGTGCCTGCAACCAAGGTACATGCCCTTGACCGGAATTGAACCCAGGACCTTTCAGTCCGCAGACCGACGCTCTACCACTGAGCCAAACCGGTTTCGGCAGGGCATCATATTTTTTTAATAAAAGAGTTCTGTCTGTAATCTAATCTTTTTGTTCAACATTGAAGATATTTCATGATAAAAATAGCAACAACAACAACAACAAAAAACAATACAAAAAAAACACACAAACCCAAACATTTTAACCAATTTCTCCCTAAAGTGTTTAAATATCTTATAAACTGAATAATAGTCTAACAATTATCAACTTATTACACATGTAAAATGAGTCAGGCAAAACCTTTTATATTTATTCTGTCCATATAATTTGATGAAAGATATTTTTAAAAGTAATCCTAAACAACTCTTAAATTACTAATAGGACAGTAAGTAATTTAAGAGTCAAATTTGACTTAGGAAATTCACCTTGAGGTAAAGGTGGAAAAAGAGCCGGCAACTTACCAGAAGCAAAATCTAACCACAAGTCAAGGTGGAACATATTTTTGCTTCATGACCTTACAGAGCGAATGGGATTGGTTATAACTGTTCTCTGCTCCCTTCTGTCTCCAAACTACAGACTGGCAGTCAAAGAAAACACTTAGGAGGAAGTGTGTACCATGTTATTTTTACTTTCACATGCCTACGCGTCCTCAAACTGTATTGGTTCTATTTGAACACTATTAGCAAAGTGACAAGCAAACCATTATTATTCAGGTTCATATTATGAGGTGCCCACATTGTGAGTTCACTCATACTCATTTCTTAAGTAGCTCTGAAAAGCAATGTGTATCTAACCAAATTATTAGAAAATAAGCAATAAACAATGTGGTATGGGTTAGCCAAGCCAAGCAAGTAGGATTATGGAAATAATCCAAGTGGTGCTTAAAATTGATCAATCTCAACCTTAGACACTCCGCCACAAAATAGACTTAAATAGTATATTTTCTGACAGGAACAATAGGATAGATTGATTAAAGAACCAGTGCCAGGTGAAGCAGATGATAAATGTCATACATACACACACACACACACACACACACACACACACACACACACGCATGCACAAAACCCAAAAATTAAAACAACAAAACGAACTCACAATAAAAATAAACATTTCTAATTTACATTACATATAAGTATATGTATATTTCATATTCTAAGAAAAGGTCACGAATATACTGCACAAATCCTCAAAAAGAGTATTTCCTCCATGTAATAATTAAGTAGGAAGACAATGGTATTTAGCTTAATAAAACACACATGCATATCTCCAATACAAAGTATCTTTGGATATTACCAGATATCCAGTAGGAAAAGCAAAGGAACATTTCCATATACTTACCGTCTTGAACGAAGAGGAAAACTACATAAAAGGTTGATCTTGGAAGAGAGTTGGGATGCTGGCATGATTCTTACTATGGTAAAGCACTTTTCTGTATACATTACATGCATAAACTTATTTAATTCTCCAACAACTCTATGAGGCAAATACTATTTCCCCCATTTTACTGAATCAGAGATATAGAGAAACAAAGGTCTCAGAAGTGGCAAAACTGGTATTTGGACTCATGCAGTCTGGCTCCAGACTTGAGTTTCAGTCACTATGCAATACTATCACATCAAATTCGCTTTTTAATTCCTTAAACTCAAGCTAGAAAATACAAGATGGAGGAGAAATCGAGGCAAATACATTTAAGTTTTCTGCCTACTCCCACTGCCTCCCACCACGCCAGCCTCTTGCCCCCCAACCAGGCAGCTTCAACCTGACAGGAGGGCGGGGCCCGGCCAGCTCCTCTCCCCGGCCTCATCAGGAACCCACTCTCTACATCTTCAAGCACTGAAGAGCAGGATAGGAAAATTATAAAAGGCAAAGAAAGGCCAACAGGTCACAAAGAACAATTTTGCTGTTGTCAAGAATGGAAAAGCTCTCATGAAAAATAGCTGGTGAGCTCTGTGAGGCAGACCAGGAGAGCTTCCCAAGCTGCTACATAGAAGGTGACTCGGAAGGAGACAGGGCTAATATCCTGGACAAGTAGGGAAATGGCACCTGGGTAGGTGTGACAGGGACAAAGTTAAATCCCCACCCTAGGTATGGCTTTCTTACACGTCCTTATGTTCCTGCACTGCAATCTCCCCTTTAGGTCTGCAATAATCATGACCACTGACCAGACCCCTAACCTTCATCACTTCTCACCTGCATAGCACGGCGTACCTAGACAAAAGACAAGAGACAGTATGACCTAGAATCCTTCATACGGAAAAGCTAAAGGCACATCCCCTGCTAGTGCTTTATAAGCAACATATTCATATACGTAAGAACACAGTTTACTGAGGCAAAATGTGAGCAATAAAATTAGAAAGGCCTTCACCTCAATCATCCCATGACATTAAGTAATCAGACATGCAATTAACAGCTCAGTTCATCTTGCCACACAAACTAAACGTTGGCATCTCCAAAGAGTCCAATTAGTGTTAGGGGAAAAATACTTTTACTGTTTTCTAGAAACCCTTATGTTTCTGCTACACAAAATCCCACCAATATTAAGAAAATATTTGACAATGCTTTAGACAAAAAAAATTAATATAAGAACATAAGCCATCTACTCTATTTGTTAATTTTTAATTTATGAATTAGATTTATGGGTGAACACACTAAATAAACATTATTTAAGATGCTAGGAGGAAGGAACTTACTCAACTTGAAAGTTGTATTAACAACCTGTAGAGTAGCGTTATATGTATTATTTGCAAATATTTGGCCTTCCAGGATATTGGAACTCATTTGTTTAGTCAATGTTTAAATTCGGTTGTTGGTAAATTGTGATCTTCAATCCACAAAATGCTTGTCTTTGAATGGATGACTTTTGGCTTCAGTTAAAGATCTTTTTTACCCACATGATATAAAATCAGCAGTGTTAGAAATTTTCAGATATTTGTATCTTGATAACTAAAAATGAAAGCTAAGTAGTATAAATATCTATGTGGGCAAAACTCATACCTAACTAAAAACTAAAACTTAAACTCTTAAATCGAACATTCCTAAATTTTAGAAGTTTGATATAGGGACTATCTGAATATTTTGCTATATGAATAAGAGCCTTTTCTGAATACCATATAACTGGATTTAAATGTAAATTACAGCCTATTGAAGTTAAAGTTGCATTAATATTTATGCTAGTAGGAAGACTTTTTAACTTAAATACTTCAATTTCAATGGAATGGAAATATATTTCAAGTAGTTAGAAATTCGTATTTCTTTTTAAAGATTAGGTGATATAATACTGCTTTATAAATGCAACTGAATTATAAAAATAAGCTTTTAGCAGAAAATCAGAATACTTTATATCGACACAAGAATTGCAAGTTACCAAGTTTGTGATGAAAACCATTCCTATATGCTACATAAGACATAAAATACATTGTTACTCATTTTCAAAAACACTTGTGTCTTTCATATAATAATCTAAAAGATGGTCATAAAAAACCTATCAGAGTTCTTAGTCTGCTCTTCTGTCTCTATTACTAATATAAATCTACCATGTGTGAGCCTATCATTAGATGAAGGCGGGAAGAAGGGAGCACAGAATTCTATTAATAATTTCTTTGTTAAGTAAACAATTCTTCAAAAAACAAAAACAACCAAAAAACAAAAAACCAGAGGAGGAAGAGTAGATAAGTCCCTATATCAAGCCTCTAAGATTTAGGAATGTTTGATTTAAGAGTTCAAGTTTTAGTTTTTAGTTAGGTACTAGTATGTTTCATCTTTAAAAGGCAAATTAATTTGTTTAAGAAGTCTATTTTCTGGGTGTGTATTAGATAAGGAGAGGAAATAACCAAGCGGCAAAGATGAACATCACCCACACTTAAAAGCTTTGCATAAGGATGGTAGTGTTAAGGTTGGCATTATCTCAGCTCTGGATTTAATTTATCGTGGAGCCAGGAGCCAGCACTCCGGAACAAATATAAATGAAAAAATATAAACAAAAAATACGAGTACTAGGATTCTTTTGTCCTTTTCACTTCTATATTGACATCAAATGAACTCCTATAGTGCCGAGCCCTCATCTATGAACTTTTTCTCCATGCAAACTTTAGTTACAACGATACACCGTGAAATGAAATAAAGGGTAAAATCATAGTAATACAAGCAACCACTTTGTGAAGTGTTAACTGCCCAATTTGATATATACTATTACCTCACTGAAGTCATTATTCTAAATTCTATGCCTACCAATATCTTCCTAGATTTTAAATACACTTAGAACATTTTTTATCAACATGAATATTTTTTTCATAAATGTGTAAACACCAACATGACAAAATTATTCTTTTAGATATTTTGCATTAAATTGTATACTTTTTAAAAACCTATTTCATGAATTATTAGAGTAATAAAAATAGAAGATTTTATATGCTCTTTGTTTTTATTCACAGCCTTATTCTATAATTTAACCCAGGGCATGATGACATGAATGTCTTATTCCAAATAAGGGCTAAATGTTGTAGCCTGGGAAGTGTTGAGTCAGATGGCCTTTATAAAATTTAGTTATATCACTATCAAATACACAGGTTGCAAAACACAGTGCTTTTAAATGTCTTTTAAAATGTTCAGAACCAGTACCATGAGTATTGCATAACTTTTGAGTTTAATGGTTTCTCATACAACAACAACAAAAATTTCAAATGAAGATTAGCCAGAGGACGCATATGCATAGACAACAGTGTGGCGGTGGCCAGAGGGAAGGGGGAAGGGCTTGGTGGAGGTGGGCAAAGTAGGGACATCTGCAATAGTATCAACAATAAAAATAAAGTAAAAAACACACGGTAAGATCCCACTTCACACCCATGCTGATGGCTACAATAAAAAAGACAAACAATAACAAGTGTTGACAGGGATGTGGAGAAGTTGGAACCCCTCATACCTTGCTGATGAAACGTAACATGGTGCAGCTGTTATGGAAAACAGTTTGGCAATTTCTCAAAAAGTTAAACATATAGTTACCATGTGTAACTTTGTTAGGGCATTGTAGGTATGTACCCGTGAGAAATTAAAGCATGTGTCCTCACAAAAAAGTCAAATATGAATGTTCATAGCAGCATTGTTCCTAATAGCCAAAAGATGTAAACAACCCAAATGCCCATCAACTGGTGAATGCTTAAACTAAGCGTGAAAGATCCAAGCCATACACTGGAATATTGTTCAGACATAAAAAGAAATTAAGCACTGACCCATGCTACAACATGAATGAACCTTGGACACATTACGCTAAATGAAAAAAGTCAGCTATAAAAGGTCATACGTTATATGATTCCATCTATATGAAATGTCCAGAATAGGCAAATTCATAGAGGCAAAAAATAGATTAATGTTTGCCATGGGTTAGAGGCAAGAAATCATGGAAAGTGACTGCTAATGGGGTTACTTTTGGGGGTGATGAAAATGTCCTAGAACTAAATAATAGTGATGGTTGCAGAAGCTTGTAAGTATACTGAAAACCACTGGTGGTACACCTTAAAACATGTATTTTATGTGAATTATATCAGACCCTGTTCTGAAACACTGTATTTATTCATGCTAGTTTGTTGATGCTAAAGAAGATGAGACAGGAAAGAAAAGAAACAATGAAGACTGTTAACTATTTTAAGCTAGTCTGTTAATAATAAGATTGTAAGTCCCTGGGAGTTGCAGAGGCACTCATCATGTACCCTCTGCCCCAACTGGCCAATGGCAAGCCATTTGAATGAATGAATGAATGAATTAATTAATTAATTAATGATGGCCATCCACTGTGGATGGTATTGTTACCTAGTACAATCTCACTGAGGGCAATTTGGCAATATCTATTGGAGTCTGCACTAAAAATGCTTATAAAATTGAATTTTAATTATCAGAATAAAGTTATTAGCTTTCTACTTAGTTTTCATAAAAATATACTATCTCTGAACATGGCTATATATATATATATATATATATATATATATATATATATATATATGTGTGTGTGTGTGTGTGTGTGTGTATACTCGTGATTTAACTGAGATAATATTGGCCAGGTTTATTTCTTTTCAAAATAAATAATATCCATTAATGAAAATAAACAATGCATTTTTTCAGTGAATCAGAATTTAATAAAAATTTTAAAAAGAGGTAAAGAGAAAGAAAAGAAAAAAACATAAGGAAGGAAGGTGAAAGGAGGATAAGTATTTTTATATAATACTAAAGAGGCAAAAAAAAGAAGAGAGAGAGAGAAAAATACTAAAACATCTAAATGAGGACATTTCAGTAAAAATAAATCCTCAAATAAATATTTCTCAAATTCAAATAATGAAGTAGTAACATAAAAAATTACACAAATTAACACAGAAAAAGCCTCCATTACAATTATTGCTTAAACATACACTCACACTCCCCACTTCACATTCATGCACATCTATACTGAAACCAGTCTGGGAAATGTATTATAAAGACAACCTATTCAACTTACATAGTTCTTTAAAGAAATATTTATCAACATTTTTAAATAAATGAAAATTTCTAATTATATCAAATTATACTAACTTGAGTATGGATTCAGATTCAAAGAGAATCACATTAATTTCTTTTTTAAATTATATATATTTTACCTCACATGCACCAGATATATTATAAATGTGCAGACCCCAAATTTAAACTTCTCCTAGAGCAAGTGAGATGGATGTCTCGAAGGTCCTTTCAACTGGGTGAGCTGTCAGTGAAAATTCATCACACTTTAAAATAATGCATCGTTCTAGTTCAACTTGCAGTTTCTGATGTCACAATACATGTGACATTCTACAAGTTTTTTAGGTTTTTTTATTTGTTTGTTTGTTTGCTTTTTTCCCTTTCTGCCCAGACTAGGCAGAGCAAGAACAAGCAGGCTTTTGAATTAGTGCTGCACTTGAAGTATTTGCTTGCTTGGGAGATTTATACTGACTGTAGTTTGGCTCTCTAATGATGTAATTCCTGGGCTATAAGCTTCTACAAACTGACAGAAATAACAGGAGATGTGAAAAATGCAACAATACTAAAAACAGATGTTGGTATAAAATTTTAGGACCATTTATTTTTTCATTTTGCCCTTTAATGTACAATTTCCATGCTGAAAACAAAGGGATTTTTTTAAACTCTTAAAATGCCTTAAACATTTAGAAGAGAAGTAGGAAATTTATGGGATGGGGGAGTTGAGGGATGGGAAGTAAAGGAAAGTGAGAGAAAGGTGTGTTGGAAAAAAAAAAAGGCACCTAAATCTACGCTATATTTTTCAGTTATCTTATGTCATTTTTTTTTTCTTACTCTTACTTTATTCTAATCTATTCTGGTAATAATTCCAAACAGACAAGTAAAAGATCAGAGTTACTATGATTTCTGGGTAACTAAGAGGAAGAACAATTAATTGTTCTTAGGCACAACTGCTTTTGTGTCCAAGAATGTGGTGAATTTTTCCCCTTAATCTTTACCAAGAAATATCTTACCCAAACCTCCTGGCTTTGGAGAAATAAAATACTTAAATCCAGAATTCAAAAAGAGCTGTAGTTGTAGTTATTAGTCCTTTTCTTAAAGAGCCATGGCTTTATTAGAAATTACTCCTAACACCCCTTTCTTCAAAAGATTCACGCTAATCTATTTAAAATATAGATCCAAAAACTATCAGAAGGTAATATGACCTGTCATTCTATCACAAATACCTGCTTTAATAGTAAAAAATAAATACCAAGATTTGGTTAGTCTGCATTCTTATTAACAAACTTACATGATTTCCTGTTGGAAACTTTGAGGGGCTGAACTATTATTTCTGGTCGTCTCAGAGCCAATCTCCTGGGAGGAAAAGAAGGTGAATATGCCTATCAATTTTCAGTACAGATCCAAGGTTAATATAACACCAAAATATTGAAAGTCTTAAGAAAGAGCTGGAAAGTTAGGGGGAAAGGAACACAATGCAATCTATTCAAATTAAGAACTGAATTCTCTAACTTCAAATTTTTATAAATTATTCCCACTCCAAAATCACTCTTACTTTTGCCATCTTTCACATCAATCCAGTTTCGGATATTAATGTGTGGTTTTCCATTTGCTTCATAACAAAAACCGAATATGATCTGGAACTGTCATATTATTTTTGGTCATTATTCATACTCAGACAAAACAGAAATCCAAACCTGAGGGATAAAGGACTCTGAGGCAAGATTTTAGTGCTTATTTTATCACAACTATGCTTGAGTGATATTTTGCAGAGAACAAAAGGTCAGCTGAAGAAAGGCCATCATTACGTGCCAGTAGCTCACCTTTCCTGGAAGTGCTTCGAAGGAATCAAGCCTGCCCTGGGATTGGCATCACCTTCATGCTTCGCTTGCCACCACATTGCATCATCTTGGCTCATAATCTGAAGAATATCTCCCTTTTTGAAAGAAAGCCCAGCTTCCTTACATGGAATGGCTTTATCCTCATTAGGGTCATAGTCAAAGAGGGCTTTGATAAACATCTGGAAGAAAGTTTTATTTAAAATGAATAAATATAAAAAATGTAAAACGCCCAATATTCTTCTAACTCTAATTTAAGAACAATTGGAAAAAAAAGAATATTAAAATAAACTTGCCATGACAAAGGAGATATGTATTAGATGAAAAACCCATTAGCCCTTGCGCCCTCCACAGG
The DNA here is from genome assembly GCA_036971965.1 of Nyctalus aviator. Classification (NCBI taxonomy): domain Eukaryota; kingdom Metazoa; phylum Chordata; class Mammalia; order Chiroptera; family Vespertilionidae; genus Nyctalus; species Nyctalus aviator. The sequence goes on along the minus strand of CM072922.1, from coordinate 88,092,363 downwards.
AAAGATTTTAAAGTAATAATTACCTTGCCTTCTTTAGATGGTGTCTCCTCTTTGATGCTGGGTATGATCTTAAATGTAATTGCTCCCTGAGACTGAGCCTGATTATAAGAGGAAAGAATTATTAAAAACAAACAAACAAACAAACAAACAAAAACTTCTAGAGCCAAGGAGAGGGAAGAAAAAATAGCTAGAAAACTAAATGTATCTGAAAATTTACAAGCTTGGGATTTCTATTCTTAGAGAGATCAAACTGAGAAAAGTATTTTCGTATAAATTCCTGTAACATAAGAAAGCACTAAAGTTTGTCAAATAATTTAAAAAACATCAACCACTAAACCCACTTTTACTTCCTTGTGAACTTTTAATATGCCGATGAATATATTACCATCCATGTCGAGTTACTTATGCATAGTGCCTTCTACAGACAACAATAAATGTGGAGAACAGATAATGTTCAAGGATCAGACTATTCCATTTAAGTATCAGCATCCACATACACAAAAACATATCATCATTCAGAAAAAATAGTAAAGAACATTCATCTCTATTATATTCTGGTTAGTGAGTAAAATACCAAATAATAAATTAAAAGATTAGAAGATTGACTAACTATTCAAATTTAATTACAACAAGCAACAATACTCCAAAGTCTTTGCTAACTCAGACAAGAGTAGATCTCCCTTTAATAAACTCTCATGTCATTTTCTATTTATTCTTCTCCCTTATTAGCATTTATTATATCTAAATAATTATTTATATAATTGCTTACGATCTGTTATCTCTGCTAACTGTAAATTCTATAAAAGCAGTAAATATCTAAAACATATCTAAGAAGTCTGAGGAAGGGAAGAAAAGAGAAAGACAGGGAGAGACAGGGAGGAAGGAGGCAGGGAAGGAGAGATAAAGGGAAAAATAGATCTCTCTGAGTCTATCAATGGTGTTCTAGTAAACCAGACTGTGTTTTATAAAAAAAAAAAAAAAAAAAAAAAGCCCTGATTTGTTTCGTTTGTCAATTTTCATGGTATAAATAATCCTATCATAGCCAATTTCAATTTACCAGTGTGAAATCACTGGTAGTCATGCTGGGGAAAGTTGCTTTTGTAAGCCTAGGAAGGCTCCAATACAGTACAGAGTCTTGAATAAAATAGGTTTAATCGTATATATTATAATTTTATAAAAGAGTGACTTCAAAACAATATCATTGTTACTGATTATCATAAAAGTAATTCACAAATCTTATTAATAATTCATATAATAATGAATTGCATAGGTAGAGAGAAAGCAAAAGTTTTCTTTCTTTTTTTAAAAAAAATATATATTTTATTGATTTTTTACAGAGAGGAAGGAGAGAGGGATAGAGAGTTAGAAACATCGACGAGAGAGAGATCAGCTGCCTCTTGCACATCCCTTACTGGGGGTGTGCCCGAAACCAAGGTACATGCCCTTGACCGGAATCGAACCTGGGACCCTTCAGTCTGCAGGCCAATGCTCTATCCACTGAGCCAAACTGGTTTTGGCCAAAAGTTTTCTTTATAGTCCCTTCATATTCTTCTAGTTTGTGTTTATGTGGGAAGGTATTTTAATGTATGGAAAATCCTATATAATGAAGAGGTAATATGCAAATTGACCATTACTCCAATGCAAAAGAAGGCTGCCCATGTGGACACAAGATAGCTGGCAGAGGATGACAGTTGTGGGGGACCCAGGCCTGCAGAGGAGGGCTGTTGTGGGGGAACAGGCATGCAGAGGAGGGCAGTTGGAAGTGACCAGGCCTGCAGGGGAGGGCAGTTGGGAGGAACAAGGCCTGCAGGAGAGGGTAGTTGGGGGTGGACCAGGCCTGCAGGGGAAGGCAGTTGGGGGGGACCAGGCCTGCAGAGGAGGGCCTTTGGGGGTAATCAGGTCAGCAGGGGAGGGCAATTAATACATATCTATCAACAAGTGAATCTAAAAACAGAATAAACAAGTGAATCTGAAGAACAGAATAAACTGGTGAATATAATAGAATCAGGGGCATAGAAAGGGAGTGGACTGACAATACTCAGGGGGAAAGAGGTGTGGGGGGTGTGGGAAGAGACTGGATAAAAATCATACACCTATCACCTATAAATGAGGACAGTGGAGGGGGAGGTAAGGGCAGAGGGTGGGGTGGAAACAGGGTGGAGGGGAGCTATGGGAGGGAGGAAGAGGAACAACTGTAATAATCTGAACAATAAAATTTAATAAAAATAAAAAAAGTCACTACATAATACTAAAGGATCAATCTAACAAGCGGACATAACCCTGACAAACATGTATGTACCAAAATAGGACCACATAAATATATTATTTTAAAAAACACTCTTGGAGAACATTGTAAGTGAATGATCAATAGCTATACAGTCATTGTAGGTGACTGTAACACCCCACCAACATCACTGGATAGTTCTCCCCCCAAAAACAAACAAACAAACAAAAAAAAACAAATAAGAAATGAAACTTCAACCTTAAGTGACACACTAGATCAGGTAATTTAATTGACATTTACAGAACATTTCTTGCCAAAGCTGCAGAATATACATTCATCTTAAGTGTACATGGGACACTCTCAAATATACACCACATGTTGAACACAAAATAACTCTCTATAAGTTCAAGAACATTGTATCAATCATCTTTTCAGATCATAATGGCAAACAACTAGAAATCAAGTAAATAAAAACACTCAAAAACTTTCAAATATATGGAGGCTAAATAGCATATTATTAAACAATGAATGCATTACCAATCAGATGCAAGAAGAAATAAAAAAAACTTCCTGGAAACAAATGAAAATGAACACACAACAAACCCAAATTTACGGGGCAGTAAAAGCAGTCCTGAGACAGAAGTTCAGAGCATCACAGGCTTACCTCAAGAAACAAGAAAAGTCTTTAATGAACTATCTAACCCTACAACTAAAAGAACTAGAAAGAGAATAACAAGAAAAATCCCAGCATAAGTAGAAGGAAGGAAATAATAAACATGCTAGAAGTAAATATAGAGAACAAAAAAACAAACAAACTATACTAAAGATCAATGAAATCAAGAACTGGATCTTGGAAAAAATAAACAAGATTGATGAACCTATAGCCACACTCATCAAGAACCAAAGACAGAGAGCCCAAGTAAAATCCATAAGTGAAAGAAGCAAAGTAACAACTGATGTCACAGAAATACAAAGGATTGTAAGAAGATACTATGAAAAAATATATGTCAACAAATTGGACAAACTAAGCAAAATGGACAAATTCCTAGAAACACACAAAAACTCAATCAGGAAGAATCAGAACACCTTAATAGGTCGATTAACACCTAATGAAGTTGAAGAAGTAATTTTAAAAACTCCCAGAAAACAAATGTGCTGGGCTAGAAGGCTTTACAGGTGAATTTTATGAAACATTGCAAGAAGAACTAACACCTATCCTCCTCAAACTACTCCAACAAATTCAAGAGGAGAGAAGGCATCCACATTCTTTTTTGTTGTTGTTATTGTTAATCCTCACATGAGGTAATTTTTCCCATTTATTTTTAGAAAGAGTGGAAGGGCAGGATAGAGACAGAGAGAAACATCCATGTGAGAGAGACACATTGATTGGTTTCCTTCCACAATCATGCTGACCCCAGGCCAGTGATAGAGCCTGCAACCAAGGTACATGCCCTTGATTAGAACCAATCTGTGACCTTTCAGTCCTTGGGTCAATGCTCTAAACACTGGGCAAAACTGGCTAAAGCCACACTATTTTAATGAGGCTAGCATTATTCTAATTCCAAACCAGATAAAAACAATACACAAAAAATATATATTATAGGCTAATATGTTTTTTGAACAAAGATGCTAAAATCCTTAACAAATATTAGCAAATCAGATCCAACAATAAATTAAAAAGAACATACAGCATGACCAAGTGGGATTTATTTGGGGAGTGCCAGTCTGGTATAATACTCACAAATCAATAAATGCGATATATCATATAAAAAATGAAGTATAAAAATCATGTAATAATATCAAAAGACACAGAAAAAGCATTTGACAAAATCCAGGACCCAATTTTGATTTTTAAAAAAAAACCTCTCAGCAAAGTAGGAATAGAGGGATCATATATCAATGTAATGATGGCCATGTATGACAATCTTATAGCCAACATCATACTCAATCACAAAAACTAAAAGTGTTTCCTTTAAGATCAGGAATAAGACAGGATGACCCCTTTCACTACTCTTATTCAATATAGTACTGGAAGTCCTAGTCACAGTAATCAGACAAAAAAAGAAAAGGCACCCAATTTGGAAAGGAGGAAGTTAAACTGTAATATTACCACATTATATGAAATTGTATTAGAAAACCCTGAAGACTTCACCAAAAACTGATAGATTTAATAAATGAATTTGGCAAATTAATATGATAGAAAATTAACATGCAGAAATTGATGGCATTTTTATACACCAGCAATGAACTCTCAGAAAGAGAAACTAAAAATACAATCCTATTTGCCTTTGCAAGAAAAAAATAAAAGATATATAGAAATAAACTTAATGGAGGTAAAAGACCTGTAATCGGAACACTATAAGAGATTTCAACATAAATAGAGGAAGATACAAACAAGTGGAAGCATATACTATATTCATGGATTGGAAGAATTAACATTATTAAAATGTCTATATAACCCAAAGCAATCTATAGATTCAAAGCAATCCCTATTAAAAAATGAATGGCACCCTGGCTGGTGTTGCTCAGTTATTAAATCATCAGTCAATGCACAGAAGGGTCTCGGGTTCAAGGTCACATATCTGGCTTGCACATTTGATCAACTGCCCTGGTGTGTCTCTCTCAATTGATATTCCTTTCTCTCTCTTCACCCCCCCCACTCCCCTTTCACTCTCTAAAAATCAATGGAAAAAATATCCTCCGTTGAGGATTCAAAAACAAAAAATTATCTATGGCATGTTTCACAGATCTAAAACAAATATTTAAAAAATGTATAGGAAAGCAACAAGACCACTAATAGTCACAGTAATCTTGAGAAGCACAAATGGGGGGAATCACAATACCAGATAAAAAACCATAGTACAAAGCCACTGCAATCAAAACAACCTATTACTAGCACAAGAATAGGCATATAGACCAATGGAACAGAACAGAGGGCCCAGAAATCAGCCCATATCTTTATGGTCAAGCAAAACTAGACAAAAGAGGCAAGAGAATACAAAGGAGTAAAGGCAGTTTTTTCAATAAATTATTTTGAAAAAACTGGACAGGTACATGCAAACAATAAAAAAAGGAAACTAGACAACCAACTTACACTATACATAAGAATAAACTCAGAATAGGTAAAAGTCTTAAATTTAAGATGTGAAACCATAAAAAGTGTGGGAGAAGATTTATGCAGAAAAATCTCAGACAATAAACTAGAAGTATTTTCATCAATACAACTCTTAGGGCAAGAAAAAAATAAAGAAATAGGACTATATCAAAGTAAATAGTTTCTGCACAGCAAATTGGACCATCATTTCTACAAAATGAAAGGGGAACCTATGGTGAGAAGACATATTTGCCAATGACACATCTCTAATAATGGTTAATATCAAAAATATATAATGCATTGATACAACTCAATACTAGGAAGATAAATACTACAATTAAAAAATGGGCAGAGGTTCTGAACAGACACTTCTCCAAAGATGATACTCAGATGGCCAATAGACATATGAAAGAATATGCAATGTAACTCTGGGGAGGGAGGGGATGTGTGGGAGGGAGGGAGGGGGGTAAAAAAAATCAATAAAATATGTAAAAAATAATAAAAAAAAAGAATATGCAATGTAACTAATAATCAGAGAGATGCAAATTAAAATCACAATGAGGTATCACCATATACCTGCCAGAATGGCTGCCATCATTAAATCAACAAACAAGTGCTGGAGAGGATGTGGAGAAAGGGAACCTGAGTACACTGCTGGTGGGAATGTAGACTGCTGCAGCCATTCTGGAAAACAGTATGGAGTTCCCTCAATAAAATTAAAATTGAACTGCCTTTTGATCCAGGGATCCCACTTCTGGGAATATATCCTAAGAATTCCTAAACATTAGCTTGAAAGAATGTTTGCACTCCTATGTTCATAGCCACATCCTATATAATAAAAGAGTAATATGCAAATTGACCATACCTCTACTATACCCACAAGCTATGCCCACCAACCAATCAGGAGCGACTATGCAAATTAATACAACCAAGATGGCTGCAGCCACAGAGCGAGCAGGAGGCTTAGGTTTCCCTGGTAATGGAGGAAGCCAAGTTTTCCACACACCCTGGCCAGCCCAGGTTTCCACTCAAGCCTTCAAAGTTTCAATTAAAAAAGATAAATAAATCCTGACAAAAAATGATGGCAGCCACGGAGCTGGAGAGAGCAGGAGTCTTGAGTTGCCCCCAGAGATGGAGGAAGCCAAGCTTCCAAAGCCCTGACCTGCCCTGGCCTCCACTAAAGGCTACAAAGTTTCAATTATAGAAGATAAATAAATCCCAATAAAAATGGCTGCAGCCATGGAGCAAGCAGGAGGCTTGGCTCTGCTCAAGGCTACAAAGTTTCAATTATAGAAGATAAATAAATCCTATTAACAGAGCCTCCACTTGGGTCGCAGGGGAGTGTGGCCAGCCTGCAAACCACCACAGGCCCCTTGTTCAAGCTGCCTAACATTCCAAGGGAACCCCCACCCTGATCTGGGACACCCTTCAGGGCAAACCAGCTAGCCCCCACCTGTGCACCAAGCCTCTATCCTCCTATCTAATAAAAGAGTAATATGCAGATTGACCATCACTCCAATACACAAGATGGCTGCCCCCATGTGGTCAAAGATCCTGCCCCCATGTGGACACAAGATGGCCACCACAAGATGGCCAGCAGGGGAGGGCAGTTAGGAGGGACCAGGCCTGCAAGGAAGGGTAGTTGGAGGCGATCAACCCTGCAGGGGAGGGCAGTTAGGGGTGACCAGGCTGGCAGAGGAGGGAAGTTGGGACAAACAGGCTGGCAGGGGAGCAGTTAGACATCAATCGGGCTGGCATGGGAATGGTTAGGGTGATCAGGCTGGCAGGAAGAATTGGTTAGGGGAAATCAGGAAGGCAGACAGGCAAGTAGTTGGGAACAAGCAGTCCTGGATTGTGAGAGGGATGTCTGACTGCCCATTTGGGCCCAATCTTGAGGGACAGTCGGACATCCCTCAAGGGGTGTCAGATTGGAGAGGGTACAGGCTGGCTGAGGGACACTCCCCCCGCCCCCATGCAAGAATTTTGTGCATTGGGCCTCTAGTCAGTAGATAAGTGGATAAACAAACTGTAGTGGATTTTCACCATGGAATACTATGTGGCTGTAATAAAGAAGGATCTCTTACCCTTTGCAATAGCATGGATAAACTTGGAGGTTATTATGCTAAGCAAAAAAAAAAAAAAAAGAAAAAAAAAAAAAGAAAAAAAAAAGCCAATCAGAGAAAGACAAATACTGTATGTCTAATATGTGGAACCTAATGTACATAAACTGATGAACAAAATAGAGCTAGAGGCATGGACACATGGAACAGACTGACAGATCTCAGAGGGAAGGGGTGTGAAGGTCTGGAGGAGATTCAGCATAGAACATAAACATAGCCCATGGATATGGACAGTAGTGTGGTAAAGGCCTGGGGTGTGGCAATGGCTGGGTGGAGTGAAAAGGGGTGTGGGGAAATGGAGGACATCTGTAATTCTATCAATAACAACAAAAAGGACATGCAAATATAAAAATTGAAAGTATTAGGTAGCCACCTCAAAAAGGTCTATCAATTTATCCTACTACAAAAATCATATAAACATTTATTTCCCTATAACCTGGGTAACTCTTGGCATTATCAAGTTTTTAAATTCCTACCAGTCCAGTATTGTTTAGACATGATGTTTTCTTTTGTATATTATCTGTGCATATCCTTTGCCAATTTTTCTAAAAATGTTCTTTCTTGTTAATTTTTATATAGTCTCCATATATTAAAGTATTAGTCTTCTTTCATATATACTGAAGTTTTTTTCCTGCAATCTCATGTCTAAGTTTTTGTGTTGTTGTTAATCCTTACTCGATATTTTTTCCATTGATTTTTAGAGAGTGTAAAGGAGGGAGGGAAGGAGGAGGGAGGAAGGGAGCAAGGGAGGGAGAGAGAGAAAGAGAAACATCAATGTGAGAGAGACACATTAATTGACTGCTTCCCACACATGCCCAGAACAGTGACGGGGACTGAACCTGCAACTCAGCTATGTGCCCTTTACTGGGAATAAAACCTATGACCATTTGGTACATAGGCCGACGCTGCAACCACTGAGCACACCAGTCAGGGCTCATTTGATTGTTTCATGTATGACATCTTTTTCTGTTCAGACATTATAATATTAATGTCTTACTCTACCTTTTGTAATTTTTAAAAACTTGAGTATTTAATTTGTTGGGATTTGTTTTTGTATGAGGTAGAAAATAGGGACTGACTTTATTTTTTCTAACTGAATCATCAATTAATCCAATCCATTTACAAAGTGATTTCATTGTTTTCCCTGTAATATAAAATGCCACCAAAATCTATACTAATATGCACATATACTAAGGTCTGTTTTGAAATACTAAACTTTTTTTTATTTCTGTAGATTCATAATATGTTTTCATAAATAACAGGGACAGTTTCTCTTCATTTTATCTTTATAAATGAACTTGATAATAAATATTGTCAAGGCCTAAAATAATTTCATTCTGCTTTGGATTTCATAAGACATTTAAATTAGTTTTACTATTTTATTTATTTATTTCTAAATATACTTTATTGATTTTTTACAGAGAGGAAGAGAGAGGGATAGAGAGTTAAAAACATTGATGAGAGAATCATTGATTAGCTGCCTCTTGCACACCCCCTACTGGGGTTGTGCCCGCAATCAAGGCACATGCCCTTGACGGGAATCGAACCTGGGACCTTTCAGTCCACAGGCTGACGCTCTATCCATGTTAAGAACACATGAGCCAAACCAGTTTAGGCAGTTTTACTATTTCATATACCTAGAAAGTATAGGCTATATTGATGGGAGAAAGAAAAGATAAATAAATCACCCAAAATATGGCATCTAATTGGATAGGCCCTGTAATAAACTCTTTAGCTCATTTAACCTTCAAAACATTCCAGTGAGATTTTTAACTCTTCTTATTCATATTTTGAAACTGAAAATACTAGTGCAATAAAAAGGTTAAGGTATTTTCTAAAGACACATAAGGATTAAGTGATGGAGCTGGAATTTGAATCCTGGACTGCTAAATCCAAACCCTGTATTCATAACCTAGTTGGATATATAGTGATTTTATAATTTAAAATAAAATTTCAGCTTACCAAAATCCGAATGATTTCTTCAGGCTTTTTATCCTCAACTGGTATCCCATTCACTTCCCTAAGTTCATCACCAACATGAATAAGACCTGGGTAATAGCAAATTCAGTAAATTAGCAGTGTTACCTACAAAAGAAACTGTAAGTTACATATCTGAGAATTGAAAAGAAGACCTTCTCTAGTTTCAGATTCCATGCGTTTGTATAGCAATGAATCAAAGACTATAACATCAAAGAAAAACATTATGCTCAGTGTCTAGAAATGCATATAATTCCCATCTTAGAAAATAATTCTTACTTTAAAAAAAAGGCTACATGCTTTTAGTAGTATCTTTCAAATCAGAAACACTGAAACAAGTCTCAATGTAACCTTAGAAGCCCATGTAAGCTAAGAGAGTAGGGAGAGATTTATTTTTCACTTATTTATACAAATTCCCATATATCAAGACAGAGAAAAATATTTTATTTCTTGTTTTGTTGTATTATATCAAAAGACTATTATCCTCTTATGTATATATTAAAATATTATCTGTGAAATGCAGCATGACTTGTCTATATTCACTTAACATTTAAACTCTTACCACTTCTGTCAGCAGCACCTCCTCTCATGATTCTAGCCACAATGATGGCCCCAGTCTGCTCATCTTTCTTAATGGTGGCTCCCTTTGAAGAAAGACAAAAGTATTTGTGGGTAAATGTGGGTATTGGGTAGTATGACGGGGGAGGAGAAACAAGGAGATTTATCTGCAAAAAGTGAAAACAACTACTACGAAAAATAAAAGGAATAAGGCAGGAGGAATAGACATCATACCATGTGCCTTATAAATGTTCACTACTAGATCTAGAATTTTGAACTGTACATATACCATCTATAGATTCCAGAAAAATTTAAAGATTTTTGAAGTCTTTAGCTTCTTTAATATTATGAAAAATACAACTATCTTCTTTCTATTATAACACCTTGTATTTAAATACTATTTGTTTTTACTTTTTAAAGCATTTCTTCATTTCATCTTTAAAATATCCCACAAAGAAGGTAGAATATATATAAAGAAGCTTAAGTGAATAGAAAAATATTTTATAAATTATAAAATTCAGGTCATCTGACTTTTAGTTCAGTAATCCTTCTACTACATGATTGTGGTAATGGAATCAGTGAAAATAATAAATAAATAAATTAAAACTCCAAAGTTAGTTATATTTCTTAGCCAAGGCTAATATGCATTAATGGAAGAAAAGAAGTTAGTCCAGGGTTTTTATGAACTAGAATTGTCCCAAGTACAAACAGAACTAACATTTTGGCATAAGATTAGGACACAATTTTAAAAAGAATCCAGAAATTCTTCATTTCTGGATGTTCAGAAGCAGATTACTGAATGTTGCTTTGTAAGAACACTAGGCACAAATGGCTACTTTAAAGGCCCTTTCGTGATTTTCCTTTCCAAGAAACTGGTACCAGCTTAGAAATGCAGCTCTGCACTTCATCACAGGGCAAAAAAAGATGCACATTAGGTGGTGACAGAACTGATCCCAAAGAAGAAAGTGGAATTTTTCTCAGGTGTGTCAATAAACAGGTTTATATCGCTAAAAACAGATATGTAAGCAAAATTAGAAATCCATTTATAATACGTACATTTTATATATGATAGCTATTAGATACATATCTCATAATAGCAAATAATTAAAAATTAAGTGTAGAATGATTTTGTGGCCTTTTTCATCGCCTATTCATGCATTCAAACCAAAGTCCTGAATGAGTATCTCTCTATGATCATAAATCTTAGATTCATTTATTACTGGTATTTTCTGCTTGTAAACAGTTAACATGTAACCAAGGTAACTGGAAATGTAATATTCTTAATATAAATAATGCATTTGATTAGATTAACTTTCATTTCCCTTAATAATGTATCTCGAACTTTCCCGCACACTTGGTTCCGCTTCCAGTCCAGAGGCTGCAGAAACCAAAGGGACTTGGAACTCCAGCCACCCCCACACTGGGCTGAACTCCAGCCACCCCCACGCCGGGCTGAACTCCAGCCACCCCCAGGACCGGACACTCCAGTGGCATTCCCAGGGCACCGGCCGCTTGGCACCTGCATGTGTGCATGCTACCCACACAGGTTAATTTGCATGCTCACTCCTGATTGGCTCTGGGTGTTATAGAGGTCAATTTACATATTTGTCTGTTATCAGTATGTTACTTATCCATAATTTACAAAGGAGACCTTGTTTTCAAGATGGAGGTCATCAATTCCTTCCCTCTTTGTATGTGTATGTGATATTTCCATATCCAATAGTGAAAATGACTCAGAGGCATCTAAAGCTACAAGAAGACTTGCAGCTACCACTTGACTTACGCCAGCCACCACGTGAAAAATCATGACTGCTATCATGCTGTGAGGAAGCCCAAGCCAGACTAGTGGAAATACCACCTGGAAAAAGAGATACTGGACCAGCTCCCAACTTCTTTCCTACTACAGGTATCAGTTTAATTGTATGTGCTCAGCTGAGCCTGCCAACTTCCAAAACTGTGAAAGCTAATAATAAATTATTGTTATTTGTGTGTGGTTTGTGACACAGAACTACAACTAGGACAGATTTTTCTCCAATATGGTTTATACTGTTTTTCAGTATAGAGCTACCCAATTCATTGCGCCTAAAGCTAGTTATCACTTTGACTTCTTTTGTGATTCAATGAAACTTACAAGTGTTTACTGAGACCCTATTATGTGCCAGGCTCTGTTCTAAGATCTTATAATACAATGGTGGGGGGAAAACACACACAAATTTCTGCCCTGTCATGGAGATTATGCCTGTTCTATCAGAAAAGACAAACAATAAAAACATGAGATAATTATATTATAAAGTATGTTAGAAAGTGGTAAGCACTACGGGGATGAGTGGGGGAGAGAAGGGTAAGAAAGCTCAGGAGTGCCAGGCAAGTAGAGGGAACATGATGAAAAAACACAGATTTCACTGGGAAGATGACAACTGCATAAAGAAAGAATGGAAAAAAGTGGAGTTGGCTGAAGAGAAAGAGTTAAAGATATAGCCAGGGCAAAAGTGCTGTGGTGGCTATGAAATAAATGTCTAAAATAGAGCAAAGAAGCTAGTGTGGCTGGAGTAAAGTAAAAGTGAAGAAGCGGTAGGAGGTGAAGTCAGAAGGTAACAGACATCCAGATCATGTAGCTTTGTAGGTCATTGTGAGGACTCTAGAATTTACTATGAATTAAAGATACAATATGCAAGGCTTTGAATAGCAGGAGTGTTGCAATATGAAAGGATCACTCCACCTACTATGTTAAGAGAGTGAAGGAGGACTTCTGGTCAAGGTGGCAGGGCAAGTAAATGTAGTACTTTTAGGGGAGAGAAGGCCAGCAGGGGAGGGCAGTTAGGGGTGATCAGGCTGGCGGGGGAGCAGTTACGGGTTGATCAGTCCAGTAGATAGGGGTGATAAGAGGTGATCAGGTAAGCAGGCAGGTGAGCATTTAGAAGACAGTGGCCGCAGACTGCAAGAGAGATGTCTGACTGCTGGTTTAGGCTCCAGGTATCCCAGACTGGACAGGGTGCAGGCTGGGCTGAGGGATCCACCCACCCCATGCACAAATTTCATGCACTGGGCCTCTAGTAGTCAATAATATTCTAATAACTATGTACAGTATCAGATGAATGCGAGATTCAGTGGGATGATCAATTAGTAAGGTATGTAGTCTTTAATCACTGGTGTGTACACCTGAAACCAACATAATAATATTCGTTAACTAATTCAAAAATAAAAATGATTTAAAAATGGAAAGAAAAATAAGAATGAAGGATAGCAAGGGCTAAAGGGAGGCTATTATTCTAATCCAAGGGAAAGAGGACGGGAGCTTCAATCTGATTGGCAGGAGCAAAAGTAATGAAAGGTAGACTGGATATATTATTGGTAGAGACAAAAGGATTTTCCAATGGGTTAGAAATGACAAGTGAAAGAGGGGGAGAGGTATAAAAGATAGACTCTATGGTTTTTGGCTGAGCAGCTGGAAAGATGGGATTGTCATCAACTGAGAGGGGGAATCCTATGGATAGAACACATTTGTAGACAAAGACCATTTTACTTTGGAACATGTGAAGACTGAGATGGCTATTAGACATCTAAATGGAGATCAAGTAGGCAGATGGATATACAAATTTAAAGATTAGAATAAACGTCTAGAAGAGAGAAATATCCCTGGGAGTCACTAGCATACAGATGTTGTATGAATCACTTCTAGAATATGTAAATAAAAAAGAGCACTATAGCTGAAACTGGTTTGGCTTAGTGGATAGAGTGTTAGCCTGTGGACTGAAAGGTCCCAGGTTCGATTCCGGTCAAGGGCATGTACCTTGGTTGCGGGCACACTGGGGAGTAAGGGATATGCAGGAGGCAGCTGATCGATGTTTCTCTATCATCGATGTTTGTAACTCTCTATCCCCCTCTCTTCCTTTCTGTAAAAAGTCAATAAAATATATTTTTAAAAAAATTTAAGGGTTACCTTGTTATAGATATGTACTGTAAAATAGAATACATTTGCTATCGCTGATTCTCCCCTTCCTTGGATGGTAAACTATGAACCTGAGGAAAATCTCTCCCTTTCTACATGACACTAGCTAGCACTTGACTTATCTTCTTTACAATCTATTTCTGCAGATATTTGTTTCCATTTTGCGTTCCAAACTGCTATATCATAATTCTTTGATGTATTCTTAGTGTGAGATGCATAAAAATAAAGCTCATTGCATATAATATTGTGCAAAATTTAAAAGTCCTAAGGCATATTTGCACATGCAACATGAATTAAAATTGAATCTAATGTTTTATAACTTATGTATTTTCTTATATAATTATTTTTAGTTTATTTGGTGTGATTTTGACAAAATATGAGTATAGAGAACTTAAGGTTAGATTGAGAAGAATAACTTCTGGTTAGATATTTGTTATTATTACTATAAAATAGTTTATAACAGAGCAATGCAAAGAGGACTATCATCTCCTTGAATAAAAATTTCATCTCCTTAACACTGCCAATATTATAAGACCTTTGTAAGCTGGTAGCACAGTTGATTTAAAGTTAATCCTTTGAAGTAGGTGTTTTCAAAGGATGGTATACCAAATATTTGCATCAAAACCCTCTGAAACACGTTTTAAAATCTAGATTCCTAGGCCTTGCCCAAAACCTACTACTCTAGGCCATTTACGGTAGAGGCCCATAAGTCTGCATTTTTAAGTAAGCATCTCAGGTAATTCTTATAATAGCAGAGTTTGAGAACCACTATTCTGAAAGAACCAAGAAGACAATCCATGCAAGAAACACTGAAAATTTAGGATGAAATCCACCTACCAACTAATAGAATTTCATTTTCTTAAGCTTGTCTGAAAGTTAATCTCTGGATACAACAAACATGAGCTCCTCCAAACTCACAAGGGAGTGAGGATAGCTCTGCCTTTTCTATCTTTATTGTTTTTCTCCCTTTCTCTCAATTCTTTTATCCATCTCTCCCCTAGAATTAGCACCCTTGTCCCTTTCCATTGCCAAATGCCTACGAGATCTTTGTTCATTGCCCCTTCTGGAAAATCATGTTGTGCTTAAACAGCTGTCAGCTAGTCTTATCATTCAATGGACCATTTATCTAACACATAAAGCACAAGGACATATAAAGCATTTCAAATACATTATATCTCAGTTGATATTTAAAATGCTCTCAAAGAGTTATACTTTCTGATAAGGAATCTGAGATGGAGTTGTTAAACAACTCACTGCTATTAGGATATATGGCAAATAAGTGACACCCTATAACACTCAGGTCACCTAATGCAAGCTTAGTATTCATTTTAGCACATTACACCTGGGTAAAATAAACAAAATTACATTCTTAACATGGATAATCTAACACTTGGCTGCTAAATTATATGGCCTTTTCTCTTGAACCACTTGCCAAAATATCCTGACCATATACTTGAAAGGACTGTATTTAACTTTGGCTTCTCTCTCCTTGCCCATTTTTGGGGAAGCAGAGAGGAAAATGCTATTAAATAAATTACTAACTTGCCAAATCCTATATAATAAAAGTCTAATATGCTAAGTGTCCAGTTGTCCAGTCGTCCATTCAACCAATCAAAGCATAACATGCTAATGATATGCTAAGGCTGTTCAACCACTCGCTATGATGTGCACTGACCACTAGGAGCAGACAGTAGATTAGTTGACCAGTTGCTATGACATGCACTGACCACCAGGGGGCAGATACTCTGACAGGTAGGTTAGCTTGCTGCTGGGGTCCTGCTGATCGGGACTGAGTGAAATAGGCTAGGTAAATAGGCTAGTGAAATAGGTAAATACCCACATTTACCCACGCCCTGAAGCCCTCCCACGGTCCCTCCCATGGACTCTCCCCAGACCTGATTGTGCACTGGTGGGGTCCCTCAGCCAATCTGTGACCCCTCAGGGAATGTTGGAGTGCTGGTTTTAGCCAGGATATCCATGGATGAGATTCTGGAGCTCAATAAATCCCTTGATATAAAATACAAACTTATCCATACATTTTTATGAATAGGAATGTCCAATGCATTTATCTACCCTTAAACAAAAATAAAATAAAATAAAATAAGAGAAAAAAGAACCAAAAGGGAAAAGTGCAAAGACACAATATGGTATAGAAGATAAAACTAGAACCTGGTGGGGTGGTTCAATTGGTTGGACTGTCCTCACATACACCAAAATGTTTTGGGTTCAATTCCCCATCAGGGCACATAACTAAATCACATATCAGATCCCTGGTCAGGGTGCCTATGAGAGGCAATCAATCAATGTTTCTCTCACATTGATTTTTCTATCTCTTTTCTTTCCCCTCTCTCTAAAAATCAATTAAAACATATTCTCAGGTATTAAAAAACAAAATAAAAAAAATAAAAAAACAAGAAGAAAAAGCAAACTAGTATTTAAAAATAGAGAGCCAAGTTTGGATCTTGGTTCTACCACTCATTAGCAGTCATAATTGGGTAGGTTGCTTCACTTCTCTGAATATTAGATTCCTGGTTTGTAAAAAGAAAAACTATGATCCTTATACCAACTATGAGAATTAAATATAATGTATGTAAAGTACTTAAAATAGTACTCAGCAACTATTATATTATCAACTGCTATTTGCTTTAAGAAAATAGAAATATCTTAATTAGAATAAATAACTTTTAAAATCAAGTGCTACATAATAATAGTTTTATAAATATATGGATACACTGCATGTTTATTTTCTATCATTGCTATAACAAATGACCACTGATTTAATGGCTTAAATAACACAAATAAATTATCTGACACTTTGGAGGTAGAAGGCCAAAATGGGTACAAAGGGGCTAAAATCAATGTGTCAGCAGGGCTACATTTCTTTGGTGGATGTTTGATAAATCCAGTCCTTTTTGTTCCATGTGCTAGAAGCTGCTAGCATTCTGTGGCTCATTGCCACATCACTCCAACCTGTTTCTATCATCACATCTCCTTTTATGACTCTGGCCTTCGTGCCTCCTTCTTTCACTTTAGTTAGAATGCTTGTAACTAGACTGAGCCCACCAGATAAACCAGAATAATCTCCCCATTCGATACCCTTTGTTAACCCAGCCTGTGTGACTCAGTGGTTGAGAGTTGATTAATGAACCAGGAGGTCATAGTTCTATTCATGGTCAGGGCGCGTGCCAGGATTGTGGGCTTGATACCAGGCAGGGGGCGTGTGGGAGGCAGCTGATCAATGACACTCTCTCTCAGTAGTGATGTTTCTATATTTCTCTCCCTCATTCTTTCTCTCTGAAATCAATTTTTAAAAATATTAAAATAAACAAATAAATAAAATAAATTAGTTTCCTAGAAAAGCCATAAGCAATTATTTTTATACACCATTTAATCTCAAATCATCTGTGACTGGTGCATATGCTTTCTTTTATAAATATCAACAATTCACATTTTAAAATTATTGCTATTTATAACCAACAAAATGTCATTTCATTTGCCTTCATTTTTTTTAAATCATATATATTCTTTAGACATAAATTTTCCATTTACTTGAAAGTTTTAGGGCACAGAGGAAGTGTATTTTAAAGAGAGGAATTTTTGGAATGTCCTCATCAGATTTGGCTTTTTCATGATAACTATTCATATCTGGGCACAAGTAAACTAAAACTTACCAGGGGTTCTCTATTTTTGACAAGACGGATTATTTTTACCGAGTCTTCCTCATCATCAATATCATCAGGCATAGGAGGCAATACTGGATCATACTTCTTCTGAGCTACAGTGTCATGCACAGAGAGCAAAGCCTATCAAAGTAAAAGGTTGATAAAAAACAATTAATCTGATTGGTATTTTTGAGTTCTTGGAAAAGAATATATTCACCCCTGTGTTCATAGCAGCACAATTTACAATAGCTAAGATTTAGAAACATCTCAAGTGTCCATCAGCAGATGAGTGGATTAAAAATATATGGTACATCTACACAATGGAATACTATGCTTCTGTGAAAAAGAAAGAACTCTTACCATTTGAAACATCATGGGTGGGCCTAGAGAACATTATGCTAAGGAAAATAAGTCAGTTGGAGAAAGATAAATATCACATGACCTCACTCATTTGTGCAATATAATGAACAACATAAACTGATAAAGAAAAATAGAGCTAGAGTCATAGAAGCATCAAACAGAGCATCCAACCTAAGAGGGAAGGCATGGGACGGATGGTGTAAGAGATCAACCAGAGAACTTGTATGTATGCATAGAGCATAACCAATGGACACAGACAGTAGGGGGGTGATTGCATATGCTTGGGGCAGGGAGTGAGCTTAATCAAATACAAAACCCCAAATCCATAAAAGTATAAAGAAAATCTAATTGGTGACATCTGGCACACAGGGGCCAGGTATAATTTTAAACATTTAATAACATACAAATAATTATCCAGCCCCAAAATGTGAATAGTTCTAAGGTTGATAAACTGTGTATTATAGCCCCACTCTTTGAGATTAGGGGATTCCTATGAAACCTTTCATAACCAAAATGGCATAAAGTAAAAAAGAAATGACCATTAATTTATATTAAAAAATTTTAGTGTTGTCAGATTCCAAAAATAACTATCCAAAATAAAACAAAGATAAAATATAATAAAAAGAACATTATTGACCTGAAGGACAGTTTCAATGGCCTAACATATGCACATATACACAAAGAAAGGAAGGGTATTAAAAAATATTTGAGGGAATATGGAAGAAAATATCCCCCTCCCCTGCAAAAAAGCCACATGTTCAAGAAGCTCAATGTATCTACCAAAAGAAACATAAAAGTAACATCATATTGATTAAAACCAGTGATAAAGAGAAGATCTTATTATCATACCAAAAAAATGCATTATATATTAAAAAAAATTTTTTTTAAATGACAACCCTTCTCATCAGTAACAATGTAGGAGTAGTATCTTTAAAATATTTAAAGAAAAATACTATCAACCTAAAATTCTATACCTAGTAAAATATATTTTAGAAATTAAGGGATACAGAAGACTTTTTAGCCATAGAAAATCTCAAAAAATTAATCATCAACAGATTTGTATTTCAAAACAAATGTAATCAGAAGATTTTCAGATAGGAAGAATGACATCAGATGGGACCATGAGTCCCTACAAAGAAATGAATATCAGAAATGTCCACTATCTTGGTATCTATGGCAACTATTTTATATAAAATAAAAATAATAAAGATAACTAATGAACATATTTTAAAATAAAGTAATTATTATATTATAGGCAATATTAAGAACAAGAACAACAGCTATGTATTTTTTCTCCTTAGCTTTCTGCATTGAGTCCCGTGTCTCTTTTCCAAAATGTACCTTTAAGGTTTATAGATATCAAGTTCTAATTTTTAGTAGCTTTGTTTTACAATTATTTTTGTTCAGCAACATTTCTATTAGTAACCTTGTATTTTATTTTCTTCAATATACAAATTTTCCTTTCAAAAGGCAATTCTTAAATAAAAAATGTGTTTCCATATGCCACATCCACCAATCACAACAGAAGGGTTTACCTGTCCCTCAGATGAATCTGCAACAAATTGAACACTCAGGAGGCCCACCAGCTCTCAATGCCTTTGACCCTCTGAAGTCAACTCTGTGTTCTGTTTATCAATAAGGTCCACAGAATTAAGTGCCCTATCATAAGGTGAGTAAAACTAATTTATTCCTCCAGAAAAAAAGCTTAACTTTTCCCTTTAGCAGGCTTAATAAAATCTCATCCTTTCTGTATGCTAATGAGTAATTTCTTACAAGTGAATGTTTTGGAAGCTAAAAAATCACAACAAATTTCCTTATTTTATTTATTGTCTTTAACAACTCTACCAAATTTCCCCTGACTTCTTAAATAATAACACCATGTTCTAGAGATGATATCACTTTACATTAAACTCCAGCTAAGCCCTGGATACCTCATAGAATGAAGATGCATGGGGAAGGGAAAGCAACTCAGACCAAGGGCATTCAAGGGGAGAGTCCAATTGGAAACCCAATCTCTGGACTATAGAGGATCCACATACCAGACTACTTAGGGCTCTGACCTGCCACGTATCAGACTGGTAGCCAAAAGCTAGGAAGGCAAACAACTTATGTTGTATGAAATGGACAAATAACTAGAAAAATACAATCTCCCACACCTGAATCAGAAAACCCGAATAGGCCAATAACAACTAAGGAAATAGAAGCAGTAATTTAAAAACTCCCAGCAAACAAAAGCCTGGTCCAGATGGCTTCATAGGGGAATTTTACCAAACATTCAAAGAACTAACACCTATACTACTCAAGCTATTCAAAAAAATCCAAGAGGAAGGATTTTTAATCCAAGCTCTTTTTTGAGGACAGTCTCATCCTAATTCCAAAATCAGATAAAGACACTACAAATAAAGAGAATTACAGGCCAATATTCCTGATGAATATAGATGCTAAAATTCTCAAAAAAATATTAGAAAATCAGATCCAGTAAGATATTAAAAAGATCATACACCATGATTATATGGGATTTATTCTAGGGATGCAAGGCTGGTACAATATTCCCAAAATGATAAATGGTGATACATCACATAAACAAATTGAAAAGACATAAATTACATGATCATAGATATAGAAAAAGCACTGGACAAAATCTAACATCCATTTTTTAATAAAATCTCTCAACAAAGTGGGAAGAGAGGGATCATACCTCAACATAACAAAGGCCATGTATAACAAACGTACAGCAAACATCATACTCAATTGGAAAAAAACTAAAATCATTTTCCTTGAAAACAGGAACAAGACAAGGATGTCTGCTTTCACCATTCATATTCAACACAGTACTGGAAGTGCTAGCCACTACGATCAGATAAGAAAAAATAATAAAAGGCATCCAAATTGGAAAAGAGGAAGTAAAACTTTTATTATTTGCAGATGACATGATATTGTACATAGAAAAATCCTAAATACTCCACCAAAAAAACTCACTAGATTTAATACATGAATTTGTCAATGTAGCAGGATACCAAAACAAACAAAAAAAACCAGAAAGGGATAGTAACTGACATTGATTGCACCAGAAAACCTACCTGTGACTGACACACCAATGGGTCGGGACTACCCAGCAAAACCCAGCAAGCCTCACAAATAGCAGATCCAAAGGGTGAATGCACAGTAGGCAGCAAAAACTGCAGAGCCAAACTCCACGTTTTGTTCTGCTTTTCTTTTTAATTTTATATTATTACTTTGAATATAATCTAAATTGTTTAGATTCCATTTTGTTTATGCTTTTTCCCTCTTACATCCCTATTTCTTTTTCTTCTTCTCCATTTATTCTTTTCCTTTGCTTTTTTAAAATTTTCTTTCTTTTCTTTTTTTCCTTCCTAGTTCAGATTATTCAGTATTATTGCCTTTTGAAATTATTATTTCACGTATACATATTTTTATCATCTTCTAGACTTATTTTTTTTTTTCCTACCTTTCCTCTACCTTTTTTATGTTCACATTCTCTTTTCATTTCCTTCTTCCTGCTCTAATTCTTTTGGTCTATTGTATTATAGTATTCCTTTTTGAAAAATTTAATAAATCTTTATTGCTCAGATTATTACAATTGTTTCTCCTTTTTCCCCCTATAGATCCCTTCCACCCAGTTCCCACCCCACCCTCTGCCCTTACCTCCTCCACATTGTCTTCATCCATAGGTGTATGATTTTAATACAGTCTCTTCCTGCACCATCTACACCCCTTTCCCCTGATAATTATCAATCCACTCCCTTTCTTTGCCCCTGATTCAATTACTTCACCATTTTATTCTGTTACTCAGATTTTTAATTCACTTGATTTTTTAGATTCATTTGTTGATATATATTTGTTTATCATAATTTTTATCTTTACTTTTTTCTTCTTCTTCCTCTTCTTAAAGAATACCTTTCAGCATTTCATATAATACTGGTTTGGTGGTGGTGAATTCCTTTAGCCTTTTCTTATCTGGGAAGCTCTTTATCTGACCTTCAATTCTGAATGATGACTTTGCTGGGTAGAGTAATCTTGGTTGTAGGTTCCTGTTATTCATCACTTTGAGTATTTCTTGCCACTCACCTCTGGCCTGCATAGTTTCTTTTGAAAAATCAGCTAATATTCATGTGGGTGCTCCCTTATAGGTAACTAACTGTTTTTCGCTTGGTGCTTCTAAGATTCTTTGTCTTTTGCTCTTGACATTTTAATTATGATGTGTCTTGGTGTGGTCCTCTTTGGATTCCTTTTGTTTGGGGTTCTGTATGCTTCCTGGACTTGTAAATCTATTTCTTTCACCAGGTGTGGTAAGTTTTCTGATATTATTTCTTCAAATAGGTTTTCAGTATCTTGAACTCTCTCTTATTCTAGCACACCCATAAGTCTGATGTTGGTACACTTGAAGTTGTCCCAGAGGCTCCTTACACTACCTTAAACTTTCTGGATTCTCTTCTCTTCTCTTCTGGCTTCTCCAAAGGAGTGTCCTTTGCTTCTTTGTATTCCAAATCTTTGACTTGATTCTTGCATCCCTCTAGTCTGCTGTTGGGTCTCTGTATAATATTTTTTATTTCAGTCAGTGTATGTTTAATTTCTAGTTGGTCCTTTTTCATATCCTTGAGGGTCTCATTAAATTTATCAGCCTTTTCTAGAAAATTCTTGAAAAATATTATAACTGTGGTTTTGAACTTTATATCCAGTCTTTTGTTCTCCTCCATTTCTTTCGTTAGAGATTTGTTTCCTTGTCTCGAAATTTTTGCTGCTTCCTTGAGTTGGTAGGGTGGCTTTGTGTGCTTGGTGTCCTATATGGCCCAATGGGTCAGTCTCCCCAGTTACCTGAGGTAGACATAGACACTCTTGGTTCTCCCCTTTGTGGACTGTGTTTACAGCCTTGTTGTAGTTAAGTCTTGATTGTTGTTGGTATCACTGGGAGAAACTGACCTCCAGGCCAATAGGATGTATCAGCTATGTCTATGCCAGGATACCTTCTATATTGGAGTCTTATAGGATCAGACTTGCAAAATTGCAACAGCCTCTGTGCTCAGCTTGGATGGGGCAGTCTCAGGGCTGAGCTGACAATCTTGGCTGACAGTCTTGTGGGTGCACCTCAGATCTCTGCCTTCCAAGGATCCCCTGAGTTTCCGCCAGACAGTCCAGATTCCCCTTGTAAGAGCATGAGTGCCCCAGGGGCTCACCCAGAACTGGGTTGGGTCTCTGTATAATATTTTTAATCCCAGTGCAGTAGGAACTATGATTCAGTGCAGTCTGGAGCTTCTGACTCCTTCTACTGTGGAGAGGCCGTGGCAATATCCGCAGTTAGACCTCTCTGCGCGCACTCACTTGCACAAGTGGGAGCACCTCTAGACCCTGCCCGCTGTGGCTCCAGGCTCCCCCAAGTCTCCCAGTCTCTGAGTCTCCAGATGCCTTTTTCTACAATCCAGACTCGACCCATATGAGCCTGGGTCTACGTTGTTTCATCCAGGGTTGGGGTTCAGTGCAGTTGGAGGCTTCTTTTCCCCTCCTGACAGCCAGGCACTCAGCCGTCCTTCCTCTGTGCACAAGCGTCTCCCTACCTTAGTGCTTTGCAGTTCCCTGATCCCTGAGCCTCTCTCCTTCTTTCTAGTTATAGATTTCCCAGTCAGCCAGCTTTCCTGTGGTTTTGGATGATGTCCATTATGTCTTTTAGTTGTTGTTTCGAAATTGTTGTGAGAAGCGGCAGCTTAGGTTGTTACTGAGGCCACCATCTTGGTTTCTCTATATAGTATTCCTTTTTATATTCCTTTCCTCCTCTTCTCTTTTCTTATGTTTTCTTGTTGTGGGTGGTGTTTTGGTTCTTGTGATTAGTATTATTGTGAGTTTGTGTGCGTGTGTGTGTGTGTGTGTGTGTGTATGCTATTTTCAGTTTTGTCCTTTTTTGTCTTGTATTGTTATGTCAGAACCTGTATAACAGCTGACACAAGGTAGTTGGGATTGAGCCTCATACATGAGGATCAAGCGTACCCACAGAAGGGACAACAGAAATCAGGATCAAATTATAATAGGAGAGCCCCAATAATCTATACAAGGGACATTACCAGAGCACCCAGTCATCTCAGAATACCAAGAGGACTGCACTATGGAGTCCCACTACAGAAGGCCAGCCCACCAGAACTGGGAAACATAGCAATAAATAGAAACAAGCATTAAAATGGAGCCAAAATGAGGAGACAAAGAAGGCTCAGATGAAAGAAAAACAGAATCCTCCAGAAGAAGAGCTAAATAAAGTAAAGATAAGCAATTTATCAAACATAAAGTTTAGAGTAATGATTATAAGGATGCTCAACAGCATGAAAAGTAACACAGAAAAGAACACAGTCAAAAATGAAGAATGACATAGCAGAAATAAAGAATTCACTGGAAGAAATAAAAAGCAAATTAGAAAAATCTAGGAATAAAATCAACAAATTCAAGACAGGTTAGAAAAATAATCAGTCAACCAGAGAACTGAAAAGAAAAGAAAAAATTATTAAGAAGAAAAATTTAAAGAAACAGGGACTACAAGAAACATAAAAACATTCACATCACAGTAATGCCAAAAGGAGAAGAAAGTGACCAAGGAATAGAGAACCTGTTTGAAGAAATAATCACAAACAATTTCCATATCCTGGGAAAAGTCACACAAGTTGCAGAAGCACAGAGTCCCAAGCAAGAAGAATATAGTAAGACGCATATAAAAATATATCATAATTTAAATGCCAAAAATGAAAGATAGAGAAACTTACAGGCAATGGGAGAAAAGCAACTAGTTACCTTCAAAGGAGCTCACATAAGGCTGTCAGCTGATTTCTTAATAGAAACACTATAGACCAGAAGAGATTGCCTGAAGATTTCAAGCTAATGAAAGGCAAGGATCTGAAACCAAGCCTACTCTATCCAGCCACGTTATAATTCAAAATAAATAGTGAAATAAAGAGCTTCCCAGACAAAACAGGCTAGAGGAGTTTATTATCTCCAAAGCAGCTGCCCCACAGCTCTTGCTCAGATGCCAGACAATTTAGTTCCTCTCCATATTTTGCTGGGTCCTTTCAAGCTGCTACTCCAGCACTGGAGCTCTCAGTGAGAACCTCCTAGTAAGTCTGTGTAGACCCTTTAAGAGGAACTGCCTGGATCTCTATTAGCCTCCCTGTCACCCAGCCACAATTCCTGTTGGTTTTTATAGCCCAAAGTTACCGAGACTTCTCTTTCCAGCACTGGAACCCTAGGCTGAGGGGTCTGGAGTAGGACTGAAACTACTTGCTCCTCATAGGAGGCCTCTGTAGCCCAGATATCCTGCCTGATTAAACATGGGATGTCAGAGAAGCCCATTACATGCCTCTGCTCCTCCTACCAGTCTCAATGTGGCTTCTTCTTTATTCCTCCAGTTGTAGGACTTCCATTCAACCTGATTTCAGGCGGTTCTGAATGATGGTTGTTCTGTATTTTAGTTGTAATTTTGATGGAGGAGATGATTATAGCATTTAGCTATATCATCATCTTGACACTCCTCTACCTTTATTTTTCTGAATATCAATTTAAGACACATATAGCACAGTTCCAATGGAGATTTTTCAAGGAAGGTAGGAACTGGTTTTTGTATTAAGGAAGATATTTTCATTCAACAGACTATATAAGCTTAATCAGAAATCATCATAACTAATCATTTATATTATGCACTAGAGGCCCAGTGCATGAAAATTCATGCACTGGAGAGGGGTCCCTCAGCTTGGCCTACCCCCTATCAGAGTCCAGGAGCCCCCAGGGGCAGGAGGCAACCCCGTGCTCAGGGGATGGCGACGCCCCATCACACCTCTGCTGCTGCCACTGCTGGCAGCGCAAGCATCAGCCGGCCCTGGTTACCTGAGCCTCGGGCAGCCTGTGTAGCTGGGCAGCCACCATCCAAGGCTTGCCTGCACCTCAAGCTGGCCTTGGGTGACTGGGAAACCTACATCTGAGACTTTCCTGTGCCTTGGACTGGAAAGTGGGGTTGACGGGACTGGGTACCATCATCTTTGATCCGTGGCAGTCAATTAGCATATTCCCTCCTTATTGGCTGAGTGTGCCACCATCTTTGAGGATGTGACAGTCAATTAGCATAGTCCCACCTTATTGTGTACTGCCATATTTGAGGGAGGGCAGCAATTGCATATTCTTTCCTTATTGGCTGTGGGTGCCGCCATCTTTTCAATGGCATGAGGGTCAATTAGCATATTATTTCTTTATGAGATAGGATATTATGCAACCTATATGTAATTTTGACTCATGAACAATATTTTATATACGATTGTAGTAGAGTCAAGTGAGTATATAGTGCTTTTGGGACTTAGTGCATTTTGGACCATAAAATTAGTAGGAAATTTTCAAAATGCCTTATATTAACTAATCACAGTTAGAGGGAAAATAAGTGACAAGCATCGGAGAAAAATGCCAAAAAGAATTAAAATATTACCAATATTATAGTTGTATTTACACTGAAAGCTGCTTTATATAAAATAGTAGGATATATTGACATGAGTTGGTAGAAGGACAGGATATAGGTGGACAAGGGAAGGGTGGAGGGCTGGGGGGAGGAAGAAGAGGAATGTTAAACTGATCCAGGAAAATATATAATTGTAAAACATATTGCAATATCATTAACTAGTAAAATGAACATATACCAAATCACTAATAGGTTCTGTATTCTGTACTCATAACTTCATTAAAAAAGAAAATAACCTTGAAGCTACCTTCAGAGCTTTCCAATTAATGTATTTTATAATTTGTCACAACATTATCACTAAAAGCTCACCTCTTTTTCCTTAATGAGATTTAGGCTATTAAAATACTATGCACTTATTAAAAATGAATTTACTTGAAAATTGAAGCTCAGAGTAAAATTTATCTGAAGTGACCTTTGGAAGATATTCATCGCATGTCCTCACCTTCACATTGGGTTTTGACAGTAGTTTCAACAGCTCTCTGATCTCACTATTTAATGGCTTGTTCTGCAGCTCTTCAGCCAGCTGCAAGAGAGATCACATTGACATAAAGAACATTTAATAAGAGCATCATGTAGTTCCATGTGTGCCCACTACAGATCTATCTTGTGGACTGTCCAGAGATTAAGGAAAAGTCAGCATGAAATAAAACAGTATATCAATCATTGCTTTTCTTTTTAGACCCTTGCTAGCCCAGATCTAAGCCCAGTCCTTTGGCTAAGCGCAGCCCAAGGAATCACATCAGACAGATCACCTTCTGATTTATTGCAATGAGGGCAAACCATGGCACTTCATCTACCAAAATGGCCTTTTGCATGCAGACAAAGAACTACTTGTAAAAAGTACTGGATTAAACTTTGACACTATTAAAAAAAAAAGAAAGAAAGAAAGAAAGAAAAAATAGAAAGAAATGGGGGGCGATGCGGGGGGAGCTCTGAATGAGGTGGTGAAACCCACAGGGTTTCCAAAAACCCATAGAAGCTTGCTGTTTAGATCTGGGTAAAAAGAACTAGAATGCCTTTAATAAGGCAAAGGTCCAAAACTTTTATTATGTTTACCTACACAGACTATGGAGTCTGTTAAATATAAACCAGGTTAATCATAAAATGACTTATAATAGGTTGACAACTACTCCAGTGCCAAAAACACTGACTATACTCTATTACAATGGTCAACAATTCACATTTGCTGGTTCTAGTTAAAACAAGGACTAGAGCTTTAAACTTGCCTCATATCCTTAAATAAGATCTTCCTATCCACATGTCTATTCAATATTAGGCTATAGGAAGGGTCATATAATTTTCATAAGAAGAAGAGCAAGATTCAAATATAAAAAATATTAAAATTAAAAAATTTGCAATACAAATTTAAAACTAAGTACATATATTTTAATTTTAAAACCTTTCTTAAAACACTGCATAAAATCTGTCCTATTTTTATCTCTGAAAAAGGACTTTTCTCTAAAAGAAGGATGACATGTAAATTACACACACAAAATAAAATCCAATAAAATTGGTATATTCATTTATTGCATTTCAAAAAGTGGTTTTTACTTTTTAAGGTAACATTTTTACAGAATTAGTTTACAAAAAGTTGCAAAGGGCTCTTTGCACTCTGGTCACTTAATATATAACAATATTTTTAACATTTCAATATATTGATCTGATGAATTACTATTATACCATATTTATATATTAATCTCTAATTTTTATAAGCAAATTCTCCAAATTCTCCAAACCTTCAACAGTAAATGTTTTCAAATTTTACTTTCTCAAGTGGCAAATGCAGCTTTCTGTAGAACTCTATCTACACTTTTATTCTTCCCTTTAAACATTTTGGTTCTATAATGCAGAGGCAAACTTCCTTATAAAACATATATACTGAAATATCCTTGTAATTTGTAATTTCTGTAGATTCAAAATGGAAGGAAAAATGTTTGGGAACTAAACAAATAAGCCACAACTTAGAGATTTATTACATGCTTTATTTTATAAATTAGAAATATAAAATACATTTTAAAAAAATCAACATCCAAAGATGGCCATTTTTTAAATTATAGTTTCGGCCCTGATATTTTACTAAACTGAATTATAATTGGTTTTAACATTACAAAGTAAAAACTTAAAAAGCAAAAAATTAGCTGCAGGAGATCACCAAAACCAGCCTTCACACTAAACATTATTTCTCATCTAGCTTAGTGTCCCTTACAGTTTACCCAGGTGTGCTCTCAATTCATCCAAGTCCAAAAGTTAACAGTAAGAAACAGCAAGTTAGTTCCTTACTCCAGATTGAAAATAAAATTATAGCTACAGGAAATTAACTACTCCATCAATGCCAGCTGCTTCTAAAATTTATCTTTTGTTATGAAGGTAATTTGGAACGGTCTAATACCCATAAATCATTACTATGCTTTATAATCCATTTTAAAAACAATCCTGTCTTTTTATGTATTTCTTATGCCTCATTCCTATACTAGTATCTGTCATTTTTTAGTACTGTCAGCAAAAGAGCTATCTCATTTGTCTTTATTTCTCCAAAGCATTCCTCTTGTCTGTGACTTTCTGCATACACTAATAGCTGACAGCTTCTCTCTCCCCCGGAGAATTACAACCTAAAATTTATATTACGTAGTTACCAAGGCAGAACAAGAGGGTATCTACATACAACATTTTTAAAACAGGAGAGTGAAAATAAGCATAATATCAGCATAAGCTCTGTGATGACAGGACGATTGGAAACATTTGCAACTTCTCTGGTTTTCACTCATAGTATCGCGTGCATCTGTCTGCACTAGGGTAAGTTCTGCTGCGGCCAGCCGGTGGCAGACCTGTCCCAGTGATCTCAGAAGGGCACACTTACATCATCCGCCAAGGCTGCTGCGCTGTGGAGGATGGGCACAGGGTTCTGCCTCTCATAGTAGTGCAGTTTTTCATAAATCTGGAAGAAAAGCAAATGAATATAATTTCAACTGCTAGCAAACATCTGAGATAGTTAACTATTTTTATCATTGCAAATAGAAACTGATCATTGAACATTCTAAACAAAAAAATGAATGGTTCTATAGATAACAAATATGTGTACATAATTCATCTATTACTATGGTCCAGGGTTTATAACATGAAATCAAAGAGAAAATAAAATCGTCATCAAATAGGACCCACACAGAAACTACACCTTTGTGGGATTTCTCTCCCCACCAAACAAACATTAGCTAACTAAAACCTTTAATTTCTTAAACACATTGCTTCAATACTTCAAGCATTGGTTGTAGTTTATATTCCTGTTAAAAACATAAATTGTGATTAAAGGAAAGCAGTCATCTGGCAGCCACACCCTGACAGCTGGGATGCACTGAGCATGGGGAGAATGGCAGCGGGCGCTGAGGGGCCTGGGAGGCAGGCACTCCAGGAACACGCTGTTCCTCTTACTTATGGTTTTGTTTTGTTTTGTTTTCAAATTGCCAACTTCACCCTCAAAATTCAAATTTCTAAGAAACAATGGGATTTCTCACAATTAGAGACATTTCTTATAAATAGTTAGCTTAAATAATTTTCCATAATGGAAAACAAGTAAAATTATATTAATAAATAAAAAATAATTTGGAACCTAACTTTCCATTATCATTACTCAATTAACACAAAGGGAAAAGTATTGTAAAGCATTATAAGATGAATTCCTTGAAAATTTTAGTACTGTAGTTTAGAAATGAAAGATGCTTTGACAAACACAAAACAATGGCACTTGTTTAATCTATTTCAGCTTTTACACTTAAAATATTATACTTGAAAGCTTAGGTTAGCCTCTTATTTATGGTTGGCCAAACTGCTCCCTACTATACAATATGAAAAATAGTTGAACCTCTCAATTTCCTGTTTCTAATAAGTGTCAAGTGATACGCTCTTTAATTATACTCAAAGCTTAACCAAACCAAACTTTTTTGTAAAAAGTCTGGAAGATAAATTTCACATTGAACACCCTGATGCTATTGCGAAGAGAGGATTTTATTATCATCGTGGCAGCCCAGTACATAATGCAAAGCATCAAGTAGAGAAGTCTGATACTTATGATATTACCAGAATGATCAGGACAACATTTTTACTTAAAACCTTAGAACTGTTAAACATTTATCACATTTGAGTAATAAACAAAATTTCAAGAACACAGATTTATAAAAAGTAAGATTTGATTTGAAAAACTGACAGTATAATTTAAAACCAATCATTCTAAAAGTTAAATAAATTTTCCCTAATTATCAAGAATTGGGTTACCTCATCATTTACTATCACTGACCTTACCCCTCATAAACTCCTCCACCTTACTGCAACTGTATGTTTAAATGTCTGCTTTCCTGCAATAATAAATATAGAGGCTTATATGTCTTAGCTACCATGTGCCTGTATTACCTACCTAATAGTTATCAGTACTGTTAGTAATACAGTCTTTAATGAGTTCAATTTCTGAATACCTTAACCCTCAAGAACATGAAATGTAGATAGCTCCATCATCCCATTTATATACTGTATATAAAAAGCCAGCAACCAGAACACTGAAATGACCAGAATGACTTGTGGCTATGACACCCACTGCAGCCAGCAAACTGGCCCGATGGGGGGGTGGGCCCTGCTGGACAACCTCCCTGGGCCCCTCCCCCTGGCTGATAGGTCTCACCAGTGATAGGCCTCTCCCACCAGATCGAAGGTGGGACAGCTGGCCAACACCAACCCCCGCCCCTCTACAGCCCTTACCCCCAGCTGGCCCTGCCCTTGATCAGCCTATCCCACCCCAATAGGAGGCAGGGCAGGCCAGCCAACCCATGGCCCCTCCCCGTGGCTGGCCCCACCTCCAATCAGCACCCACCACCCTCATCAGCACAGGACCCCTAACCCCAGCCAGCTCCACCTCCAAATGGACCCCCACACACACCAACTGGGGGTGGAGCTGGTTGGCCACATTCAGGGGCGGGGTGAGATGGCCCTTTGGCCACAGCCCCTCCCCCCAGCTGGCCTGGCCCCGATTGGGGCGGGCCCTCTGGCTAACCTTCTGCTATTTCCTCCTCCGAAAGGCCCAGGCCTGATCCACCGGTTGGGGCAGGGCCGGCCAAACCCCACCCATGCCCGAATTCATGCACTTGGCTTCTAGTTTTATACAGGATACACCGTATACAGGAAAGAAAGAAGTTGCTGTGGTCCCACAAACAGTAAATGTGGAGCTGGGATTTAAACCTCAGGCCGTCTGGCTCAGGGTCAGAGCTCTTTAGCACCCTGCTTGCCCGCCTCTCAGACTCACATCTCACCCATGTTTTCCCACTGACCTCACTTATAGCTGAATGAATATGACCTGTTTGCAAGGGCAAGAAAGGAGGCTGGATAGATATGTGACAAATAGTCTGACCATTCTCAATGTCAATAGGACTATTGACAGTTCCTCTCCTCCCCTCCCCTCTTAATATTCTTGTTTCCTGTGGTTCCTCATTTTTCTAGATTTACATTAATACCATGATTATAACCTAAAATTATCTGCCCCTAATAAATACATTATTTCTCCACTTAATTTTCTGTTTCTGAGTGTCTTTTAAAAATAGTAAACTATTGCCCTAGCAGGTGTGCCCAGTTGGTTGGAGTGTTGTCTATACACCAAAAGGTTGTGGGTTTGATTCCTGGTCGGGGCAACCAATCAATGTTTCTCTCTCACCTTGATGTTTCTCTCTCTCTCTCCCTTCTTCTCTCTACAGTCAATAAAAACATACACTCAGGTGATGATTAAAAACATACAACTTTCAGTTTCTCTTTCTACATTGTCTTCTCTAAATTCTCATCCACGAGCCTCCCCTTACCTTTCCCACATCCGGACTTTCTATATCAAGAATTTTTTAAAGCTGAAACCGGTTTGGCTCAGTGGTAGAGCGTCGGTCTGTGGACTGAAAGGTCCCAGGTTCGATTCCGGTCAGGGGCATGTACGTTGGTTGCGGGCACATCCCCAGTAGGGGGTGTGCAAGAGGCAGCTGGTCGATGTTTCTCTCTCATAGACGTTTCTAGTTCTCTATCTCTCTCCCTTCTTCTCTGTAAAAAAATCAATAAAATATATATTAAAAAAATTTTTTTTAATGTTCTAGAATTTACTAACTGGGAATCCTATGTTCTAACGTATTTTACTCAGTACATGATTTTAAAAATTAAGCTGATAGAAAAGTAAAAATTACTCTAAATAATTTTGAACTATTCACTATTTCCAAAAATACTGAAAGAAATTCTGCTTTTTAATAATACCAGAAAATAAAATTAAAAAGCCAAAAATGATTTTAAAAATTTAATACAACAAAGAGGTAACACATATAGATTTTACCCCAAGGTTGCCTAAGAGAACTTTCTGTGATGTTGAAAACGCTCTGTACCTGCTTGTTCAATATGCATTTGGACTATTCACATGTGGTTACTGAGCACATGAAGGTACCGTGGAGTGTGTACCTGAAGCACTCAAGTTTTTACTTAATTCTTACTGATCTAAATACCCACAGGTGGCTAGTGGCTATCATATTGAATAACACGGCAGAGCTTTAGATTATACTCTCTGTATTTCTCCTTTTTAACTCCAGAAAAAATTCACTCTGATATAGTTTGGCAATTTTTTTTTGTGTGTGTGTGGTAACATTTTAGAATCCAATAGACAAATATATAACCAAAGATGTGGTTTATCAGCAATAAGGCAAACCAGCACCTATTATTAAATATTATGTATAGCCATATTGGCAAAATCTCATTTATTTTAACTAAACATGTCCCTTTGAAGATTCAACCATGTAAAAAAAAAAAGTGTACTTCATTTTTCTCCGCTGGACAACGAAAATGGAAGGAGTGGTGAGCAGGAAGGAATTAGGAGTAACAAAGTCTGGAGAGAAAGGGAGACTCTGAAATTAATTTCATATGAAAAAAAATGCAATTTTTCAAAAGTAAGATCCCTAAAACGAATGACATGCTAAAATATTTAAAATGTAGCATTAAGAAAAAGGAACATTTCAAAATGTATATATATTTATGCTCTATTAAATAGTGTAAAGTATGTGTCCATAAGCATTTGTTTTCTATAATTACATTTGTAAGCAGAAAAAGTCAGTTAAAATAAAAATCAGTTCTATATATAACCAATTCTTTTTTCCTCCTTTTTAAAAAAATATATTTTATTGATTTTACACAGAGAGGAATTGAGAGGAATAGAGAGTTAGAAACGTCGATGAGAGATATACATCGACCAGCTGCCTCCTGCACACCCCCACTGGGGATGTGCCTGCAACCAAGGCACGTGCCCTTGACCGGCATCGAACCCGGGACCTTTCAGTCCACAGGCCTACGCTCTATCCACTGAGCCAAACCGGTAACCAATTCTTACTGGAAAACTATAATAACCTTCATTTACACATATCTTAAAAATAAATGTTTAATATTTACAAGGAAATCTGGTGCCAATAATGTGACTTTAGTACACATCCAGTAAAAATTATTTTAAATGAGGCTTCAGTAACAGAAGTATAAATAAGGCTTAACTGGTCCCAGTGCAACGTTTATTTTCAACCTCTCAAAGACATGTAGAGGCACTGAAGCTGAAAAACGCACTCCTGGTTACCGAAATGATAATAAATAAACCAAGGCTGTAAAATCTCTTTCCTGTCTTCTATTATGAGTAGAAAAGGGTATTAGAAATAACTGCCCAACAGTTTGAATTCATACTATATAATTTAAAAAGTACCCAATCGAGAACTGGCATGTGTGCACGCACACACATACTCACCTACTTCTTTTATTTAAAACATGGAGAGGAGGGAATTCTGAGTAAAAAAGATCCGTGGGATACACGGACAGCCAAGAAGATCTGGAAACCACATACTATGCTGTAGACTAGAGGAATAAAAAATAAAAAGTACTCTAATGTTTAGGACCCGCATTAAATATAACAATTTAATTTTTCTCCAAAAGGAAAACAAAAATGAAACAAAACTTTGGCTCAAGAGAACAAAGAAATATTAAGGAAAGAAGGGATTTAAAACTGAAAAACAACAAATACAGTAAAGGCCACCATGCTAATTCTATGTCCTTCTTTCCAATATTATACACTATTCTCTCTCTTTTGGCTGATTGTCTTGGCCAGTAACTCCAGAAAAAAAAAAAAAAAAGTAATAAAAATATAGAGAGCAGGCATCCTTCTTTTGTGCCTGCTTTTAATATGCTAAATTCTAGCTCTCCATTGATATCCTATATACCTAATAAAAGGCTAATATGCAAATTGTCTCTTTGGGAGTTCGATCAGGAGACTGGGAGTTCAACCGCTCAATATGATGTGTGGTGACCACCAGGGGGTGGCGTGGAATTAAAGAAGGCCCCAGCTGGCAGCTGGGGGAAGGAAGACCCCTACCGGCCCTGATAGCCGGCCTGGCCTAGGGACCCTATCCATGCACGAATTTCATGCATTAGGCCTCTAGTGTATATGTATATGTATGTGTATCTATATGTGTGTATGTATATATATGAAATCTGTATTCACACATTTTTAATTTGTCAAGATTTTTTTAAAAGAATGTTCAATTTCATGAAATGCTTTTCATGAAAGCATTCTCATTTTTCTTATTTGACAAATTAACATGATAAATTCTATTAATAAATTTGCAAATACTTCCTATTGTACTCCCAAACTGAAGCTAACTTG
The DNA here is from genome assembly GCA_036971965.1 of Nyctalus aviator. Lineage (NCBI taxonomy): Eukaryota > Metazoa > Chordata > Mammalia > Chiroptera > Vespertilionidae > Nyctalus > Nyctalus aviator. The sequence goes on along the minus strand of CM072922.1, from coordinate 88,057,233 downwards.
GTTATGATGAAGTATTCTTTTAATATGCTTTGGAATTCAATTGGATAATATTTTATTTAGAATTACTCTATCAATATTCATAACTAAAGCTAACATTAGTGGAGCGGAGGGGAGTTTGTTCCGTCTTTATTGGGTCTTGATGTCCATGTTATAGTCATTTCATTATTTTTAAAACTATGAGAGCTATCTTTGTATATGCTCTGAAAACATCTAAATCCCACTGGAATGATCTCTCAGTTTTTCATGGAATTACCTTGAGAAACCAGCTGGTTCTGACATATATTGAAGGGTGGCTTTATTCCCCCAAGTTTATTTCTTCTGGTTGGTTTATGGAAATTTCTCCATTTAGGTTTTTCTGCCTCTCCAGTGTTAGGTGGAGAAAATAATATTTCCTAGGAAGCTATTTATTTTTATCTGGTTGTAAAAATTTTACTTAAGTAAATAGTCTCTTAGGGGTGTTTGTATTTCCTATGTTATCTATGTTTCTCTACATTACCATTTATTTGGTACATTTGGACTTCCTCTGTTTTTATCCTGTATCCCTTCATTATTTAGCTAATTTTTTTTTTCAAAGAAACACCTTTTAGATTTATGTTTTACCATTTTTACATTCTAATTTTTTTTCTGTTTTTACCTTAATTTAGCTTCTCTCTCTCGCTCGCTCTCTCTCTCTCTCTCTTTTTTTTTTTTTTACATAACCCAGCCCTACATAAGACTTAAGTATGTGTTATGGAAAGTCAAATTAATGGAAAACAAAATAAAAGGCAAACTACTCTAACTTGAGTTTTCTTCATTCATAAAATAGTGAATAAAATAAGCACTGATTCCAGAAAAAACATACTCAAAGTCAGGAACAAAACATGGCAAGAGTGAAAGTGACTCTAACCTTGTTAGTTAAAAAAAGAACATGTAAAGGGAAAACTTCAGTTGACCTTTTAAAAAAGTTAAAATATCACTTATCCTTTTTTTATTCATTATTCATTAGTTGAGCAACTGAGAAAGAAGAGTTTTATTTTATTTTATTTTTTATAATTTTATTGATTTTTTTTACAGAGAGGAAGGGAGAGAGAGAGAGAGAGAACTAGAAACATCGATGAAAGAGAAACACTGACCAGCTGCCTCCTGCACACCTCCTACTGGGGATGTGCCCACAACCAATGTACATGCCCGACTGGAATCGAACCTGGGACCCTTCAGTCCGCAGACCGACACTCTATCCACTGAGCCAAACCGGTTTCAGCAAGAAGAGGTTTTTGTCAACTTAATTTTTTCCATTACTTTGGTACTCACTTAAGAATATTTATTTGCCTGGCCAGTGTGGGTCAATGGTTGAGCATCGACCCATGAACCAGAAGGTCACAATTCCATTACCTTATCCGGACACATGTCTGGATTTCAAGCTCGATCCCCAGTAGGGGGCTGGTCAAGAGGCAGTCAATCAATGATTCTTTTTACCATCGATGCTATCTCACCCTCCAATTCCCTTCAATAAAAACACTTTTGAAAAATAAGAGTGCTTTCTATAGGACAAGAAGAGTCAGGCCACCTGAGCCACCCTTGGCACTAAGATAATAAAGGACTGGTTTTCTATGCAATTATAAGATAAAAAATGAAACCATGTACTTTCACTCTTTTCATCTTTGCTTTTCATTCATGTGATGCTTCTAATGATAAGAAATGACAAAAGTGCTTTTCATGTTTTTCATTTTAATTTATATAGTGCATCATTCTCTAACTTTTACATTTTTAAAACATTTCAGTTCTTAATGTTCCATTTTTAAATACTTTATACATTGAAAAAAATTTAATGTGATAAATAAGCTACATACCAGCATAGAAGTTAAAGAGCTATTCACCTGGTATATTTGGCTTTAGATATCTTGTGAAATAAATCATAGGAAATATGGCTAAAGAACCATGCTTCAATGTCTCCCTTCCCTCTCTCCTCTAAGAAAAAAAAAAAAATACCACATATTATGCTAAAAATATCCATCTCTGGCCAATCCCTGCTTCACAGCTACAAAATAAGCTTAGTCACCAGTTCAGCTCTGATTTATTCCTCATTTTTGAACTTATTGTAGGAGCTGGAAGGCTAGGGTTGGTTATTTCTTTATTTATTTTATTTATTTTTAATTTCTTTATTGATTGTGGTATTACATATGTGTCCTTATTCCTCCATTATCCCCCAACTCCCCCATTCATACCCTTTCCCCCCTGTTGTCTGTGTCCATTGATGAGGCTGATATGCATGCATATAAGTCTTTTTGTTGATCTCTTCCCCCTACTTCCACCTTTCCCTACCTTCCCTGAGGTTTGACGTTCTGATCGATGTTTCTGTCTCTGGATCTGTTTTTGTTCACCAGTTTATGTTGTTCATAGAAGGATCATACCTCAATATAATAAAAGCCATATAGGACAAACCCACAGCAAACATCATACTCAATGAGGAAAAGCTAAAACCATTTCCCCTAAGAACAGGAACAAGACAGGGATGCCCACTATCACCACTCCTGTTAGACATAGTACTGGAAGTACCAGCCATTGCAATCAGACAAGAAGAAGAAATAAAAGGCATCCAAATTGGAAAAGAAGAAGTAAAACTGTACTTATTTGCCAATGATATGATACTGTACATAGAAAACCCTAAAGACTCCATCAAAAATTATTAGACTTAATAAATTAATTTGGCAATGTAGCAGGATAATGGCTTTTCTCTACACCAATAATGAACTTACAGAAAGACAGACTAAAAAACCAATCTCATTTATCATTGCAACAAAAAAAAATTAAGATACCTAGGAATAAACTTAACTAAAGAGGCAAAAGACCTATACTTGGAAAACTATAGGACATTGAAAAAAGAGATATAGGAAGACATAAACAGATGTAAGTTCATATCCTGTTCATGGATTGGTAGAATTAACATAATCAAAATGTCCATACTACCCAAAGCAAACTATAAATTCAATGCACTTCCCATTAAAATAACAATGGCATATTTCACAGATCTAGAATGAACTTTCCCAAAAATTCATCTGGAATAAAATTAACTAAAAAAACCCTCAATAGCTGCAGCAATCCTGAGAAAGGAGAACAAAGTAGGTGGGGTCTCAATACCAGATATCAAGCTGTCTTTCAAAGCCACTGTTCTCAGAACTGCCTGGTTCTGGCAGAAGAACAGACATATAGATCAATGGAATGGAATAGAGAACCCAGAAATCAACCCAAACCACTATGCTCAATTAATATTTGACAAAGGAGGCATGAACATACATGGAGTCAAGACAGTTTCTTCAATAAATGGTGTTGGGAAAATTGGACAGATACATGCAAAAAAATGAAACTAGATCACTAACTTACACCATACACAAAAATTAACTCAAAATGGATACAGGACTTAAACATATGATGGGAAACTGTGAACCAAAGGAACCATATCCCAACCTGACAAGCTCAGGGGAGGACTGTGGGTAGTCTTGCAAACTCAGAGACCTAAAATAACCACAAAAGATGGTTTGAAAAATAAATATTTAAACTACAAACAGGTTACAGTGGGTAGTCATGTCCTATGCCAATATTTTTCCTGATAAAGATCAACTTAGATCTTCTTTAATGAGCCCATTTACCTTTTTGCTCTAAGATAACATATCTGTGAGATGTCTGATTAACTTGTAACTTCCCTTTTTCTGGAGCCCCTGGGGCACAACCAAATGTGGTGGGCACCAACACATATGCCTCAAATTCCTTCTTTGTCATGTTAATTGTTCCTTACCCACCTATGGGTCCATCATTTTACTTTTTATCCAATCCCAGGGGTTTTCCACCACGTTGCTTTCTTCTGCTTTCTTAATCCGTCACCAATGAATTTCATGTAACCCACCTATGTCCCTCCTTTGATTGCAATGCATAAATACAGATGTACCCGCCATTTGTCAGAGCATTATCTCAATTTATTGAGGTTCTGCTTCCTGGCATCTGTCAACAGTTTGGCTCAAACAAACTCACTAAAATTCTTTACAGGTTTCAATGGTTTTTTTCATTAACAAAACCATAAAAATACTAGCGGAATCCACAGACAGCAAAATCTCAGACAGATGCTGAACGAATTTCTTCACTGATACTGCTCCTAGGGCAATGGAAACTAAAGAGAAAATAAACAAATGGGATTACATCAAAATAAAAATCTTTTGCACAGCAAAGGAAACCATCAACAAAGCAATAGGGTTGGTTATTTAAGGCAAATTAATTCTGGTGCTTGGATTCTCCTGTGTACTTCTGCATTCAATCTGTTGGGATATGTTGCTTTCATTGAAGAAAATCTGGCCTCACACAGACGTGTAGTTGGAAGGAAGAGTAGTCTTTTGTAGCTAACTAGATATTTGTTGACATTTCACCAAAACTCTACAAGTGGTAGATTTTTAGAGACAAGTTGCAGTGCAGAATTTGAAACCATATCAATGAGCCTTCCATACTCCATATTACATTACAAACACAGGTCTCTCCTGCACTTTTCCTGGCCCTTTTACCCATGTGTGATTCTGTAACATCCTGCCTTGGTCATTTGGAAAATAGTGCTTCACTGAGTTATGCAGATATTTCAAGTGTTTATACAGTTCATGGTACAGCAACAACAACAAAATTCCATTTGTTAATATCATCATTAATGTCATCCAAAAAAGGTTTTAAGTATCGAGAAGTTGGCAAACTCATGGTTTAATAGAAAAATAAACCTCTTATATATAATACAAGTTTTTCAAACTTTCAATACTTCCTTTCAAGCTTGAATTTTATCATTGGCATCAATACAGTTCCTTGTCTTTGAAGTGACAGGCTCACTTTAATCATGTGAGACAATGTCTTCCAAATACCACCTACTCTGAATAAACATAATTTCTATGGCAGTAATTCTTTTAAGTTAAAAAGTACCCTATGAAAAAAACAGATTATTTAGTTTTCTTTGATATACAGCAAAGTATTTTCTGAGTATTTTTCATTTCTTCCATATTAAAAACACTTGAGAGTAAAAAGAAAATGTACTCAGTGGTTCCAACTTAAAACTTCATCAACCACATTTTTAATTAAAACTGGCATTAGTTTCGGTCACAATGGGTAAATAAAGTACATGAAACCTCTACAACCACATCAAAATTACAACTAAGCTACAGAACAACTATCATTCAGAACCACCTGAAATCTAGCTGAACAAAGTCCTACAACTAGGAAATTAAAGAAGAAGCCACAACAGAACTAGTAAGAAGGGTGGTTCCACAATCACATGTGGTGGTTAAAAATTGAGAAGGATATCTCAACTGCAGAAGTCTCCCTGAGAAGTGAGGAGTTCTATCCCCATACTAGGCCCCCTAGCCCAGGGTTCCAGTGCCAGGAAGAGAAATCCCCATAACTTCTGGCTGTGTTTACCAGAGGGGATTGTGGCTGAGTGAGAAAGAAGCTGGAGTCCTAAGCAGTTCCTCTTAAAAAGCCCACACACATTTACTCAGACTCACTCACTCTGAGCTCCAATATTTAGGCAACAGTTCAAAAAGCACCATGCACATATGAGGAAGAACTAAATCATCTGGCTTTGTGGTGAGAGTTCTGGGGGCAGATTTCTCCCAGAAAAAGAAGTGCTGGCTGAAGCCATTGTTCCTTTGAAGAGCCCTCCCCCAACAGAGCTGACAGGTGGGAGCCATCAACCTGGCTAACACTGTTTGCCTAATCCTGGTGATTCCCTGAGACCCAGACCCACACAAGCCACTTCCAATGGCTTTTCCATAACAAATGGCCTGTCTTTGTTCATACCAGGGACTTTCCTAAAATCTCTCAAAGATCCACAAACCCCAATCAAGCAGCATCTGGCCTCAGCTTGTCCCATACTTCATACAAAGTGGCCCCAGGATGGGCACTAACAGCAGCCAGCCAATATTTGTGGCTTGGTCTCTCCTGGGTACCTCCAAGCCAAGCACAAGTAGAAGCCTTCTACAGATCACTTTGTAGTTCATGCCAGGTGGCCCCAGGCAGGGCACAAACAGCAGCTGATATTGACCTGGAGCTCCCAGAATGCCCCAGAGCCAGCACACCAGGTGGACAACTTCAGAGCACACTGAAGGACTACCCAACCATCTCCACAAGCGACACACTCAAGGGGCAGCTCATCAAGAACCAGAGCCCTGCTGCAGCAAGGCCTGCTCCATGGGTGGGCCCCTGCACAGCAGGTCTCAGATATAGTCATAGCCAGTTCTCATAGCAGACCGGTGTGGGGATAAATCACTCCTATTGACATGGAAATGGCAATCAAGGCTCAACTACAATGGAAAGATAAACAGAGGCCACATTGAGGAGGTTTAAGGAGGGCACCTGGAGCTCCCAGCTATGGTGACCCAGGAAACTACACCACTGAGCCCTACAGAGCACCTACTATATAAGGCCACTCTATCAAAACCAGGTGATGTTGCAGCTCTGCCTAACATATAAAAACAGCCACAGGGAGGCTTGCAGAATGAGGAGGGGGGGAAAAATACCCCAAATAAAAGAACAAAATTCCAGAAAAAGTACTAAATAAAATGGAGACAAGTAACCTACCAAATGCAGAGTTCAAAGCACTGGTAGTAAGGATGCTCAATGAACTTAAGGGAAGAGTAGATGAACTTAGTGAGAATTTCAACAAAGACTTAGCAAACATAAAAACAGAGATAGAAAACATAAAAAAGAACCAGTCAGAAATGAAGAATAAACTAACTGAAATGAAGAATACATTACAATGAATCAAGGTAGAGTAAATGAAGCTGAAAATAAAATCAGCAATTTGCAAGGAAGCAAAGAACAGAGAGTTGGAAAAGCAAAACAAAACAAACAAAAAAAAAATGAAAAAACTCCCCAAAATGAGCATAATTTAAGGAGCCTATAGGACAACTTCAAAAGTACCAACATTCATATCATTAGGATGCCAGGAGAAGAGAGAGAGAAATTGAAAACCTATTTGAAAAAATAATGACAGAAAATAACCCCTAAACTGGTGAAGGGAATAGACATACAAGACATACAGAGTCCCAAACAAGATGAACCTAAACAGACATACACCAAAACACATCATAATTAAAACACAAAGGTTTAAAGACAAAGAGAGAATCTTAAAACAAAAACAAACAACAACAAAAACAAAACAAACAAGAGAAAAGCAGTTACCTACAAGGCAGCTATCATTAGACTGTCGGCTGATATATCAACAGAAACTTTATACCGTAAGTCAGAAGGAAGGGGCAAGAAATTCTCAAAGTGATGAAAAGCAAGGACCTATAGACAAGATTATCCCAGTGGTCGGCAAACTCATTAGTCAACAGAGCCAAATATCAACAGTACAATGATTGAAATTTCTTTTGAGAGCCAATTTTTTAAAACTTGAACTTCTTCTAATGCCACTTCTTCAAAATAGACTCGGCCATGCCATGATATTTTGTGGAAGAGCCAGACAAGAAAAAGCTATAGGAGTTCATCACTACCAAACCAGTATTACAAAAAGCAGTAAAGGGTCTTCTTTAAGAAGAAAAAGAAAAAGATAAAAATATGTAAATAATACAATGGCAATAAATACATGTCTATCAACAATTACTTTAAATTCAAATGAATAAAATGATCCAATAAAATAACATAAAGTAGCTGAATGGATAATAAAACAAGACCCTTACACATCTGTCTATAAGAAACTTAATTCAGATCTAAAGACACACAAACTTAAAGGAATTAAAAAAGAGATATTTCATGAAAATGAAAACAAAGCAAAAAACCCTAGGGTAGCAATACTTACACCAGACAAAATAGACTTTAAAACAAAGGCTATAATAAGAGACAAAGAAGGGCCCAGCAATTCTACTTCTGGGTATTTATCTAAAGGAACTCAAAACACTGTATTGAAAAGACATATTCACCCTTATGTTTATTGCAGATTATTTGCAATAGCCAAATCCAAGATATGGAAGTGACCTAAGTGTCTATCAATAGATAAATGGATATAAAAGAAGTGGTGCATATATACAATGAAATGTGATTCAGCAACTTTAAAATATTTGAACTTTGCCCTCTGAAACAACATGGATGGACCTAGAAGGTACTGTGATGAGTAAAATAAACCAGAGAGAGAGAAAACCAAGTGCCATATGATTTCACTTAAATGTGGACTCTAAAACGCAAAATAAATGAACAAGCAGCCCAGAAACAGATTCATAGATACTGAGAACATTTCAATGGTTGTCAGATGGGAGGGAGATTCGGAGATGGGAGGAAATAGTAAAGGGATCTAGAAGTACAAATTGGTAGTTACAGAATAGTCATGTGGGTGTAAAAGTACAGCAAAGAGAATATAGTCAATAATCCTATATAATAAAAGTGTAATATGCAAATTGACCAAACGGTTGAACGACCAGTTGGCAGGGACATGGGGCCAGCGAGCAGATGGTGACAGGCTAACCAAGGTGTGTGCCAGTGGGCAGAGGGAGGGAATGGTGATGGGGGGGGGGGGCTGACTAGATGCAGCAGAGGGTGGAAAAGGGGGGATGGCACCATCCCCTGATAGGCCCCTCTGGTTGCCTCCTGCAGAGGGAGGCTGGGTGGCAGCAGTGGTGGGGTTATGGGGCGGTGCCATCACCTGATACCCTGTGCTTCCTGAATACTCCTTCCCTGATCCCATGTCCTGCCTTTAAAAAGTTTCCAATTGCAACTCAATACATTCATTAGTCATTAAAAAAGCTAGAAATCATCAAAATTAAAATCTCATTTTGAAAAACACACCTATTGATGGCAAAATTGAGAAGTGTTAAAAACATGTTTTTATTGATTTTAGAGAGATGGAGAAACAGCGGCAGAGGTGGGGTGATGGGGGCTGTGCCATCCCGATTGCCATCCAATACCTACAGCAGAGGGAGGCCCGATGGCAACAGCGGGGTGATGGGGACCATGCAGTCCTCTGATCCCCTGTCCTCGCCATCCCGATTGGTCCAGTGGTGGCAGCATAGTGGAGCCGTCTTGATCGGCCAACCCAGTCCCTTCTGCAGAGGGGAGCGGGCCTAAGCCATCAGTAGGACCATCCCCTGAGGATCCCTGGACTGTGAGAGGGTGCAGACTAGGCTGAGGGATCACCCCTCAGTGAACAAATTTTTGTACATATGGCCTCTAGTATTATAATAAACGAGAAACCTGGCACATGAAATTAGTGTGCAGATACGATCCGTAGGCCTGTCCTGTGATCAGGGCCATCTTCCCCAATGGCCTGCAGCCGGCCCCTCCCCCTGCCACCACCAACCCCTGGTTCCCCATTCACCATCAGGTGACTGGTGCCTGACAACCGGGGAAATGGGCCAAGAGGTGGTCAGTGCACCTGACAGTGACTGGTCCAGCAGTCGTTCTGGGCGTTCTGCCACTAGGGTCTATTTGCATATTACCCTTTTATTATGTAGGACAGAGTGCATGGATGGGGGTCGGCTGGCCTTCCCTGAAGGAGGCCCAAGATCAGGGTGGGGGGTCCCCACTGTGGGGCAGGAGTGGCCAGGAAAAGGGGCCTTGGGGGTCGCAGACCCTTTGCAGGCTGGCCATGCCCCGACTAGGGTGGGGTTCCTTGTCTCAGGGTGGGGCCAACCTGGGCTTGGGGCTACTGAGGGCATGCCTGAGTGAGGGGCTGCTGAGGGTTTTCAGGCCAGCCACACCCAATCAAGGTTAGGGGGGGGTCCCTGCTGGGGGAGCGGGGTGGGGCTGGCCTGGGCTAGGGGCCATCCATGCCCCCAGCTTTGTCAGGATGAATATCCGGTCTATCTGGTCTAATTAGCATATTACCCTTTTATTAATGTAGACTAGAGGCCCAATGCATAAAATTTGTGCAAGAGTAGGCCTTCCTTCCCACAGCTGCTGGCACCAGGATCCCTCAAGCATCTGGCCTTCCCTCCAGCATCTGGGACCTGGGCTTCCCTCACAGCCCCAGCTTCATCTAGAAGGTCATCTGGAAGGATGTCCAATCTAATTAGCAAATTATTATAGACTAGTGGCCTAGTGCACAAAATTTGTGCACAGGGGTGGGGGGGAAGGTTCCCTCAGTTCAGCCTGCACCCTCTCCAATCGGGGACCCTTTGAGGGATGTCCATCTGCTGGTTTAGGGGACCTCATGGGGATGTCCAACTACAACTTCTCCAAACGGGAACCCCTTGGGGGATGTCTGACTGCCAGTTTAGGCACAATCCCTGTGTACATCTTTCTTGCAATCTGGATCACTGACTCCTAACCACTCACCTGCCTGCCTGCCTCATTGCCCCTAATCCCTCTGCCTGCCTGCCTGATCACCCCTAACTACCACTGCCTACCTGCCTGATCACCCCCAACTGCTCTCCCCTGCTGGCCTGATCTTGCCCCCAACTGCCTCTGACTGCCTAATCACCCCCAACTGACCTCCCCTGCTGGCCTGATCTCACCCAGTCTCTGTCTCTCTGTTTTGCTCAGCAGTCCTCCAGGCCTCCCTGCCTCCCTATGTCCCTTTTTCTCTTTCCCGGCTGGGAGGGGCTGGGGCCAGTGGGAGCCATTCCACCTTCTGCCTGCCCTCCCTTCCATCCAAGCCTCTTCAGGCCCAGTCTGTTTTGTTTCCTCATTCTGAGAGAGGCTCTGAGAGTGAGCTGGGAGGGAGGGAAAGGGAGAAAAGGCTGTGAGCTGGTGGGCCCTGTGTGTGTGTATATGTGTGTGAGGTTGTGAGTGTGAGTGCAGGCCCCACCTTCCCTGTCCCTGTCTCCACTGCCACAAGTCCCCACCCACCAGAGCCTGCTGTGTATGCAGCCTGGGTGTGAGGTCGAGTCTATGGTCATTGCGGATGTGATGGACCCAGGGTTTTTATATATTAGGATATGTATGGTGCCAGATGCATACTATATTTATCAGAGTGATCACTTTATAAGTCATATAAAGGTCTAAGCACTGGGTGGTACACCTGAAAATAATATGATATTATATATCAACTTTAATTTAAAATTTAAAATTATTTTTTTAAAAACTGGCATTTGTTGTTATTTTTTACTGTGAGTGCATGGTGGTGAAGAGTATGATAGTAACTAGTGCCACTGCATTGGTTTGTGTGAAAGCACCAGCAGTTTTATTCACCACTGCTTTTCTCCATTATTTTACTAGTAAGTGCCAGTCCAGTGAAAAAAGCAAATAACATCATAATATTATTATGAAAAATTTTTGACCTTGCAGACCCCTTGAAACAATCTCAGGGACCTTCAGGGGTCCACAGACCACACTTGGAAAACCATCACTATATACAAATTCTGAGTACATGTAACAAGCACATGGAAATCTAACATTTCTTTGTGGCTGCATTATTAAGTAAATTACATGCCTCTAGCAAAGGAATATTCATAATTTTTACTGAATGCACATTTTCTTTAGAGTCCGGCATTTTACCTAAAGTCATAGGTCCAAGTAACTTCCAGAACCTGTTACTCTCAGAACCTGATAGTATTTTTCTATAAAACCATGATTTCAATGTCTGAACGTTTTAAGAAAAAGATTAGGAGGTTTTTAAAGAGTTAATTTAAACACAGACACACAACAGGTTTTAGCATTTCATGAAACTTAAGTTTTGCTCAGTCCCTAATGTTGTGTCATTACTCAGATTTTTTGAAAGTTCTGCCTTTCACCCTGTGAGTACATTTAAACCTAAACAATTTATGACAGTGTCCCAGATCAAGCACCTTTGGCATCAGTCCAGGATTGCTATTATTATCTTCTTTTATTATTGCATCACTTCAAAACTATCCTTTCTTTCACACATTTATATATTTTTCAACTCTATATTTTTACTCTCATATATTTTATGTCTAAAATACTAATCTACGTTTCCGCTTTGTACAATGAATATAAGTTATTTGCTTGTATCATCACAGCCAGGATATTTTAATGCTCTTAAATAATTGTACCTGTAATTGGATTTGTCATAAATCTCATAGTAATTGTAGCATATCAAAAAAATGGCACCCTTCTCTCCACCCTCTTAAGTTTTATATAAAACCATTCCCCTCCTATTCCTAGCAGTTACCTAAAATGTTTATCTTTCTATGAAAAACATCTTTTACTGTGAATTCATTTTTAATAGAAAAACAAAGCTTCTATTATATATGAGGCTTTGCAGACATGAATAATCAAATATACCTCTTGGGCAATAAGAAACAAAAACTTGTAATGTCTTTGCTAATAAGAAGATGGTCCCTAGATGGGCAGACCAAAATTAACTATTTTAATCTTGTTCCAAAGCAAATTTTCCTACTGCCTCAAAGTTAAACATCCTAGGCTTCTAAAGTGTAAGTTAAAACATTTATAATTTATTTCTAATAAAATGAAACCTCAATTTTCTTACAACTATTTTCCTAACTTTTCACTCTATCTATTAAGTCTTTGGAATCATACAGGTATATGTTAAAACATATTTACAGCCAAAACCAGTTTGGCTCAGTGGATAGAGCGTCGGCCTGAGGACTGAAGGATCCCGGGTTTGATTCCGGTCAAGGGAAGGGCATGTACATTGATTGCGGGCACATCCCCAGTAGGGGGTGTGCAAGAGGCAGCTGGTCGATGTTTCTCTCTCGTCGATGTTTCTAACTCTCTGTCCCTCTCTCTTCCTCTTTGTAAAAAATCAATAAAATATATTTTAAAAAAACATATTTACAAACATGAAATTGTAATTTTTTTATTTTTTTCTACTAGCTTTAAGGTTATCTCCAATAGTTTTTTGTAATGATTTTTTGTAATTGGCTAAAAGTTAAATACATTATTACTGAGAGAGGAGATAGTTTAGGCATCTAAAATTCCAAGTTACAATTAACAAAGCAATTGAGTTCAACCTTCAGGATTTAATCTGTCCAATTCTACTCAGAAATTAGGCTAAAATTTCCCTCTGATCAATTAAAACAAGGTATTGTTTAATACTAAAACATAGATGAAAGAAGCTTTGGATCTCAGCAATGCAAAGATAATTCTCTAACGACCTCTCCAGAAGAGAAGAGGAAACACAAGAAGTCCTTGTGCAGAGCCCCAATTCCTACTTCATGGATGTGAAATGCCCGGGATGCTATAAAATCGCCACTGCCTTTGCCATGCACAATCAGTAGTTTCCTGCGTTGGCTGCTCCACTGCCCTGTCAGCCTACAAGTGGAGAAGCAGGGCTTACAGAGGAGGTGCCTTCAGAAAGAAGCAGCAACAAAAGCATCCCGAATAGAGATGAGTGAGGAACCTTCCCAATAAACATACTTTGGATTTTTTTTTTTTAAATCTTTTGGGAAGGGAGAAAATACAGTAGACAGTGTGAAAAGAAAAGTGGACTGAAGATAAGGCCAGCATACCTCCAACATTAATGGTTGGGAAGAGAGGGGCTAGAGGGGAAGGGGGAAGCCAGAAGATTTTGGTGTCTCTGAGTCCTAGAGAAAAGTATTTTAAGGATATTTACCAAGAAACAAATGGAAGGAATTCCAAAACTGAACTACTACCTCCTCACATAGTATAGCTAACTGTCTGTCTGTGGTTTTGCTTGTGGGACTGCTTGGTTAATTAAGTGGAGTGTTGCAACAAGGGGCACCAAACACAGGAAGACAGACAAGAAAGGCAGTCACCTGTCAGTCACAGGCTTCCGTGACAAAGCTGCCAGGGTCAGGGAGGGCGGGATAAGGAATGGTACAACACAATACGGCATTTTTTCAAAACCCTTAGACTTCTGAGTGACTCTGCTACTCTCCACTAATATCTGTGGTTCCAAATGAACACATATCACGTGCCCAGCTGCAGAGGCTGGAGGAAAAGATATGCCAGGAAACAAAAATGAGGCATGTGATAGCTGAGTAATGCCCTTCTCCCCTCAAGATATCCAGGTCCAAATCCCCAGAACCTGTGAATGTGCTATCTTATATGGTAAATGCTCTTTGCAGATGTGTTTAAGTTAAAGAGCTTGAGATGAGAACATTATCTTGGGTTGAAGGCTTTGTGATGATGAAAAAACGATGTGATACAGGCCACAAGCCAAGGAATGAGCACAGCTTCGAGAAGCTAGAAAAAGCAATGAATTCTCCACCATGTGGACACCTTCATCTTGGATCAGCGAGACTTCTGACCTCCAGACTCTAAAAAGAATAAGTTTGTTTTGTGTTTTGTTTTTTTTTTAACCCAGCAAGATTGTTGTGATTTGGAAATATGAAAGTACTTAGGGCAAAGATGAAAGAATCTTATGAACTGTATCAGTGCAACACACTGCAGCAGTTACCCCAAATATGTACTTGGTATAGCATTCTAAGTTTTAAAAAATCTTTCTGTCCTCACCACTCACTTTGCCTGAAGATACCTATAGGTTTGGTGACCTTTTCCAGCCCATTCACTGTAAGAAGCCACCACTATGCTTAGAGGAGAGGCTTGACCAAACTGATCATATGTGCAGTAAGGTTGGAAGAGGTTAATGAGGGGTGGGGAAAGGAAGGACCTATGTAATTCTTTCAACAATAAAGATTTTTTTTTAAAAAAAGTGTTCATATGTACCTGTCAAACTACATATCCATTTCAATGAAAAAAATCACCAAATAAATGGGGGAAATCAAAGGAGGGTAACAGGAAAGAAAAGTAATTGGAAGAAAGATCCCCAGTGGACTACATTAAAAATAAGCCCTATACTATACTATCCAAATCAGATAATTTTGTTCTCAAAAATTTTAAAGACAGCCATTATAAGTTCATCACATCAAATCCAAAAAAGCACGACATCTTCTAAAAATCTTTTTGATAAACAATGATTCCTCTCAGATCAGTTGAATAATAGCAGAACTTGAAATTACATTTACCACGTGGTCCTGAAAGTGCTTATCTTCCAGACAAATCAATAAAATTAATTTAAATCCTGATGTCATAAAATCCTTAATGATTCTGTAGCATTTAGTCAGCTGACATTTGGGAATCTCCTCCTCCCCCCAAATTCCTCCTTTAAAAGTCCCCTTAGTAAAATCTTCATGTTAGTAAACTCTTTCAGTTTTCAGTTATATATAATTTTTATTTCCCCTTGCTTTTTCAAAATATTTTTGCTTTGCTATATCTAGATTGACAGATCTTTTCCTTCAGCACTTCTTTGAAGATTCATTTTTATTATATTCTGGATTACATTTTTGTTTTTGAGAAGTCTGTTAATATTATAATTATCATTTTTTGTCCTTTCTCTCTGGATGCTTGTAAAGATTCTTACTTTCCCTTTAATGCTCTGTGCTTTCTAATAATTTATCTAAAATGGAGATATATAATTATATAGCTTCATTATATATCATCTATATCCTACCTACTAAAAGAGTAATATGCAAACTAACCATCACTCCACTATAGCCACCAGCCACACCCACCTGCCAATCAGAATGAGTATGCAAATAAACCCAACCAAGATGGTTACAACCACAGAGAGTAGGAGGGAGGCTTGGGTTTCCCAAGCGACAGAAAAGGCCAAGCTTTCCCTGCCCTTGCCAGCCTAAGCCTTCACTCAAGACTACAAAGTTTCAATTATAGAAGGTAAACAAATCCAAACAGAAATGGCTGCCAGCCACAGAGAGAGCAGGAGGCTTGGCTCCGCTCCAGGCTACAAAGTTTCAATTGTAGAAGATAAATAAATCCCAGATACCAGGGCCTCCGCTTGGGTCTCCCGGGGGCATGGCTGGCCTGCAAACCACCACAGGCCCCTAGCTCAGGCTGCCCCATGCCTTAAGGGAACCCCCACCCTGATCTGGGACAACCTTCAGGGCAAACCAGCTGGCCCTCACCTGTGTACCAGGCCTCTATCCTATCTAATAAAATAGTAATATGCAGATTGACCATCACTCTAACACAAAAGATGGTTGCCCCCATGTGGTCAAAGATGGCTGCCCCCATGTGGATACAAGATGGCTACCACAAGATGGCCAGCAGAGGAGACCAGTTGGAAGGCACCAGGCCTACAAGGGAGAGCTGTTGAGAGGGAATAGGCCTGCAAGGAAGGGCAGTTGGAGGCAAGCAACCCTGTAGGGGAGGGCAGTTAGGGGTGACCAGGCTGGCAGAGGAGGGAAGTTGAGGGTAAACAGGCTGGCAGAGGAACAGTTAGACATCAATGAGGCTGGCATGGGAGTGGTTAGGGGGTGATCAGGCTGGCAGACAGAAGCGGTTAGGGGCAATTAGGAAGGCAGGCAGATGAGGAGTTGGGAAACAGCAGTCCTGGGTAGTGAGAGGGACATCTGGCAATCAGACATCCCTCAAGGGGTCCCAGTTTAAAGAGGGTGCAGGCTGGGCTGAGGGACACCCTGCCTGGCACCATGCACAAATTTCGTGCACAGTGCCTCTACTATATATATAAAAGCCTAATATGCAAATTGTCCCCACAAGAGTTCAACCAAGAGACTGATCGCTTGCTCTGATGAATGCTGACCACCAGGGAGTGGCATGGAATGAAGGAAGGCCCCAGCCGGCAGCCATGAAATATTGGCCATCACTGCAGGCCAGGCCTAGAGACCCTGCCCATGTACAAATTTCGTGTTCCAGGCCTCTAGTAATTATAATAATGAAGCGTGATGATTTGCCCTGCCAGCATGGCTCAGTAGCTGAGCATCAAACTATATAAACGAGGAGGTCACAATTTGACTCATGTGTGGGTTGCAGGCTTCATCCCCAATGTAGGGCATGCAGGAGACAGCCAATCAATAATTCTCTCTAATCACTGATGTTCTATCTCTTTCTCCCTCTTCCCTTGTTTTTTGAAATCAATAAAAAAAATATTTAAAAAATAATGCAGGGTAATAGAAAAATGTTAAATGTAACAACATTTTTATTGATTGATTTTCTAGAGAGATAGAGGAAGGGAAGGAAGAATGAATAGAGAGGGAGAGGGGGACAGGAAGAGAAAAGCATCAATTTGTTGTTCTACATAATCATGCATTCATTGGTTGCTTCTTATATGTGCCATGACTGGGGATTGAAGCAATAACGCTGGCATATCAAGACAATGCTCTAATCAACTGAGCTACTTGGCCAAGGCAATATTCTTTTATTCTTAATTTTTTATCTCAGAATCCTATACATAGCATAGAAACTTTATTCTATTTTTCTTATAGTTTTATATTTTAACTAGAGGCCCGGTGCATGAAATTCTTGCATGGAGGTGTGGTGTCCCTCAGCCCAGCCTGCACCCTCTCCAATCTGGTACATCCCTCTCACAATCCAGGACTGCTGGCTCCTAATCACTCGCCTGCCTGCCTGCCTGCCTGACTGTCCCTAACCACTCCTCTGCTGGCCTGATTGACACCTAATTGCTCCCCTGCCAGCATGATTGTCCCCAATTTCTCTCCCCTGCTAGTCTGATTGCCCCCAAACTGCCTCCTCTGCAGGGCTGAGGGGACTGGGGGACTCTGGCTGGATGAGGCAGGGCTGAGGGGACTAAGCACCACCATCTTGTGGCTGTGGACACCACCATCTTATGAAGGTGTGAGGGTCAATTAGCATATTTCCTCTTTATTAGTTAGGATAACTGTGGGAAAAAACCTTCTGGTTAGGCTTAAGTAGCAAGATGTGAAGGAAGCCAAAGTTGTGGATTCAATGGCATTTCAAGTGAGGCCAGGATTTTTTAAAGTAGAGGTATGTCAATGGGTGGTTCAGTTGGTTGGAACATCATCCTGTACATCAAAAGGTTTGGGTTTGATTACCGGTCAGGGCACATGCCCAGGTTATGGATTTGATCCCCTAGTCAGGGCATGTACAGGAGGCAACTGATTAAAATTTCTCTCTCACATCAATTATTCTCTCTCTCTCTCTCTCAATAAAAATATATATCCTCAGATGATTAAAAATATATAAAAACAATAATTATAATAAAGTAAAAATATGTCATCTCACTACAAAGAGAAACTAATTTAGCTAGGATATATATATATATATATATATATATATATATATATTTAATAACATACCTGTAAAAGGATATATATATATATATATATATATATATATATATCCTTTAACATCCTAACAGGTATGTTAAAAAGATTGTACTAGAACCAAACTTTTTAACCATACCATATTTTAAACTAAACAAGTGAAGTATTTTATGGAGTCCTCAGATGTACAAATCATTGTACATAGTCTGTGTAAATCTGGATCATGAAATCTTATGTTTACCCTATGATTCTATTCATTTTCTATAGTCTTCCTAATACAGTAGGGCTTCTATAGTTTTGCAGTATATTACCTTTTTGGCTTGTCTTACTTTTTACTCCTGTCATGTTCCAAAAAAGAACCTCCTGGGAAAGAGAATGACAGAGAGTGTCTGGCCTGTCTCATGCAGTTATTCAAAAAACAAATATCTTTGCATCGAAGTACCTCCACTGTCCCCTAGCTGCTTAGAGTCCTTCCCTGGTCACAGTCAATAATTTTGCCAAAGAAGTAGTCATCACTATCCCAGAAGCACAAGAGAGCATGTGCTAACGTCTTTGCAAATTTCACCAAGGGCCAGAATAAGATGATGCAATGTACTTTCATTGACCTACAGAGAGGATGATGTCACAGACTTTGGCAGCATAGTTTTATGAACTTACAAGATACCATACTATCCTATGAATTCTAAGAACCCATTTTACCAAAATATGAGTTAGGACCTCAATATTCCATGGATATTTTTTTAATATAGCAGAATTAAGTAAAGTTGGTGATTTACAAATACTGTTGGAACTGTATGAAAAACCTCATAAAAAAGCTAGACATTATTCAATCCTCTCCCATTTCTGGTTCCTATAGAAAGCTTAAAAAGCTATGTGCAGCACATGCACAAACCTTATTTCATTCTAGTTACTTGCTCTGCCATAGAAACACAGGTATTTTGTTTCTACTTTGGCCAAAGCAGCTACTGTTGAGGTAATCAAGACTCTATTGTACCAACTCAGATTATGTGAGTATAATAAACATTTGCCAATGAGAGGTAGCAGAAATTACTTGTTCCAGTTAAGATTAAATAATGCTTTTCATCAAGTTCCAAAGAAGAAAAATAAATCTAACAAAACATTAAAGAACGCTGTATTAAAATAAAAACTTTCTGAGTTACAAAAATTATACCAATTATATTACTGATTGGCTCCTCATATATCTAATTATACATTTGCCAAAAAATGAGTAAAACTAGCAATAAATTAGTCTTACTCCCTACAATTTTCTTTTAATCACTGCCACCTTTAATAGTTTATTCAAAGTTATTTATTTTGTTGAAAGAGCATGCCATTTTATAATTACTACTAACAACAACACCAACAAATAGTGAATGCTTACTCTTGCCAGACACTGTTCTAGGTATTTCATGTGGATTAGCCTCTTTAATGTTTTCAGTATTATGAAGGATTATGGATTGTCTGTATATAATTAGGTTTGTTTGCAAGAAAATGAATTTTTTTTAATATATTTAAAAAAATAATAATAATATAAGCCAAGAGGCGGCAAGAGAGTGGCAGAATCTCCTTTCCAAAAAGAGTAATACCATACAGGGGAGGAACCTGTTGGAAGTAGAATCAATGTGAGAAGAATAGGAGTACCAGAGATACAGGAGAGAGAATATTCAGATCCAATAGAGGGGAAACCAGGCACAGATCTTATAAATAAAAAAGTAGTAGTTACATTGAAAGAGATTTTTAAAAATATATATATGTCTTTATTGATTTCAGAGGAAAGAAAAAGGAGAGACAGAAACATCAACAATGAGAGAGAATCATTAATCAACTTCCTCCTATACACACCGTACTGGGAATCGAGCTACAAACTGAGCATGTACCCTGACTGGGAATCGAATTGTGACCTCCTGGTTCATGAGTCAATGCTTAACCAGTGAGCCACACTAGCCGTGTGAGAGAGCCTTTAATATATGTATGTATGTGCGTGTGTGTGTGTGTGTGTGTGTGTGTGTATGTGTATATATATATATATATATATATATATATATATATATATATCACAGTAACAGATAAGGAAACACTAGGAGGCAGAAACCTAGAAAAGTTACCCTCCCACAGCTATCCACTATCTTCCTAAACGTATAGGAAGAGTTTTTTCACTGTATCTAAATCCGGCCTAGTACCAGAAATGCTTAGGGCCTACTCAAGAAGCCAAATAATCCTTTCCACTAATATATACAGGGTAAAATAAGGATGTTGTTAGAGTATTAAATTTGATAGTAAAATAGTAGTCAAGTTTTCAGAGTAATTTAAATTGGCTAATTAAAATAAGCAAATCTAGAAAAATTGAATTTACTGTACCAAAAGTTGTTCCTAAAGCATTAACAAAAATTTTTATTGGTAATTCATCTCATGGTAAAATTGCATAACAATTAATGAACCAAAAGCAGTCATATGTTAGTGCAAAAATTAAAATGTAAAAGCTATCAAGACTACATTATAAAATTTCCAAAAGCCTCCTAATATTTAAATAAAAAAGGAGGGATTGTAGAAGAATATCATGTAAGGAAAAATATCCTGTAAGTAAATTACATCTAGAAAATTTTCACTTTAGAAAATTAACTCTCACTTGTAATGCTAACAGCAAGACACCCATGAAAAACACACATGGTGTCAAAACAAGCCAAAGGAAAATCATTTGGGCAAAAAAGTGAAAAAGGATCACAAGTTAAATTTATAGAAAATATTCCTTTATTAACTTTTGGTTGAGAATATGTTTGTATATTTTCAGAAAACAACTCCAAGACCATGTGGATTCCTACAACAGAGAGAAATTGACAGGACTGCTCAGCCATGAAGACAGAAGAGAAACAGTCCAGAGATGGAAGATGTTGATGACTCCTTCCCTTCAAGTCCTGATAATCAAAAATATCTACAAATATTATGAAATCACTACCTCCTCCCACTTCCAAACAATATCCCTCCAGGTTGAAAACTATGGCTTTAAAGAGAAGTTCACCAGTCATGAAACCCACCTCAGGTACAAAGAACTTCTGATCAGCTTATATATATTTTTTTTTCATTGATTTAAAAAAGAGAGAGGGAGAGAGAGATAGAAACATTAATGATGAGAGATAATTATTGATTGCATGCCTCCTGCATGCCCGTGCACGTAACTGTAACATGTGCCCTTGATGGAACCAAACCTGACCCGTCAGTCCACAGGCTGATGCTCTATCCACTGAGCCAAATCAGCTAGTCTAATAGGCTTTAAATATATATTGTTGATTTTTTTTTTACAGAGAGGAAAGTAGAAGGATAGAGAGTTAGAAACATCGATGAGAGAGAAACATCAATCAGTTGCCTCCTTCACACTCCTTACTGGGTATGTGCCCACAACCAAGGTACATGTCCTTGACTGGAATCGAACCTGGGAACTTTCAGTCTGCAGGCCGATGCTCTATCCACTGAGCCAAACCAATTAGGGCCTAATCAATTTTTTAATACCTCACTATTAAATACAGGCAGAACACCAAGAATTGATAAATATTTGACAACAACTTTCAATAGGGAAAACACTAAGTAGGCAAAAAGAAAACCTCCTGGAGAAATTAAGGATTGTGAACAAAACAGAAGATAATTTAAAATAAAAGAAAAGCTTCTGCACACAAAAGAAACTAATAGCAAAACAAAAAGGTAATAAACCTAATAGGAGAAGATATTTGCAAACAACGCCTCTAATAAGAGGTTAATACCCAAAATATATAAAGAACTCATACAACTCAACAATAAAACTAACAATCCAATTTAAAAATAGACAGGGCACTTCAACAGACACTTCACCCAAGAAGACATACAAATGGCCAACAGAAATTTGAAAACATGCTCAACTTTACCAATTATTAGTATAATGCAAATCAAAACTACAATGGAACCTCACACCTGTTATAATGGCTATTATCAAAAGACAAGTAATAACATATATTGGAGAGGTTATGGAGAAAAAGAAATCTTCATTCACTGCTGGTGGGAATGTAAACTAGTACAACCATTATGGAAACCAATATAAAGGTTCCTAAAAATATTAAAAATAGAGTTACCATATAACCCAGAAACCCCTCAAGTTATATGCACTCCTATGTTCATTGCAACATTATTCATGGTGGCCAAGACATGAAAACAATTGAAGTATCCCTCAATAAATGACTGGATAAAATAGAAGTGGTACATATATACAATAGAATACTATTCAGCCAAAAGAAAAAAATGAAATACTGCCATTTGCAACAACATGGATAGATCTTGAGAATATCATGCTAAGTGAAATAAATCAGATAGGCAAAATCAATAATGGTATGATTTCACTTATATGTGGGGTATAAAACTGAAAACAGAAAATGAGTAACAAAAACTCACAGATACAGATAACTATAAGGTGATTACCAGTGGGTAAGAGGGATGGGGAAGATGTAGTAAAAGGTGTCAAATATCAGGTGATAGAAAGAGACTTGACTTTGGGTGGTGAACACACTACAATACACAGATAATGCATTACAGAATTGTACACTTGAAACCTATATACTTTTATTAACAAGTGTTACCCCAATAAATTTAATTTAAAAACAACACCCAAGACCTTCTACTAGACAAACAACAGAACAGCTTGATGTTAAAAACACAGAACCAATCAGGCAAACCACCTGGGTTCAAGGCCAAATCCACCAATTAATTGGTTGTGTAACCTCAGTCACAAAAGTATCTTGTCTAAGCCTAACAACGGGATAAAAATTAGTATAAACCTATTAGGGTTCCTGGAAGAACCAAACAAGGTACTCAGAACTTTGAAAAGTACAGGGCACATAGCAAAGGATCAGTAGGGTTTTGGTTTGTTTGGATTTGCGGAGGGGGGTTGCTTTGCTTTAATTATTATTAGAAAGACTCTCTACAGTATCCATGGAAAAAGGAACAGACACCACCCACCAAAGTCATTAGAACTAATATTTTGACAGAAGTTTTAAAAATTAAATAGAAAGTAGCAAAGTAAAAGTTGAGGATCTTTTAAAAAGCAAAAGCAGCCGAAACCAGTTTGGCTCAGTGAATAGAGTATCAGCCTTTGGACTGAAAGGTCCCAGGTTCGGTTCCAGTAAAGGGCATGTCCCCTTCTTGCGGGTACATCCCCTGTGCGGGGTGTGCAGGAGGCAGCTGATCAATATTTCTCTCTCATTAATGTTTCTAGCTCTCTATCCCTCTCCCTTCCTCTCTGTAAAAAATCAATATATTTATAACATAAAATAAAAAGCAAAAGTAGAAGAAAAAAATTAGACCACTAATCCAGAAAGACCAATATAAACCTAAAAGAACTTCCAGAAAGATGGAAAAGAGCTAAAGGAAAGAAATTAACAAAGAAATAACAGTGGAAGAACACAATTCTCCAAACTGAAAAGGCCCACCAAATCCAACCACGTACTATGGTGTGGATTAAGAGCCCGGACACTTCTGCATATTGTTTAATATCTGCCCAGCCCATGCTGACCTAATCAATTCTTAAGCAACATTCAGATCTCATTTAACCAGCTCAGTAGTTCTTAAGCAAAACATTCCCAGAATTGGAGCCAACCACCTCCATTTTATGCTCTAAATATCAGAAACCTGTCTGTATCTGTTATAATTTTACATTTATACAATCAACTGCTATCAGCAGTTAGATGGGTGGTGTTTGTTCCTTTTTCCATGAATACTGTTCAGTAATCATGTGGCAAAAACCACCATGCCTGTTGTTTCCCATCTTATCACCATCACCTAGCATTTATGTACTTTTTTATACAAATGAGCCATATAATAAAAATACCTGATTCTTTGGAAACACAATACATTATTGATAATAAATACCTCTACCACAAAGTATCTGGCTCTTTATAGGACATAAGGGAATTTTACAAGTTTTTCGTATTACCTGGGCCTGAATTTGCTTCTTATTATTTTTCATCCATAGTGACATAACTGACACGTTCCTTGAACTATTTCTCAGATTTCATAAAGGAATGAGCACCATCTAGTGGAAAATTTAAAAGTAATGAGGCAATAATCTAAATTTACTAGGCACACAATGGTGACCTATCAAATATTTATTTAAATTAAAAACCAGGATGTGTATCAACTTTGTCAAGTAATGAAATCAAGTTTTATCATCTGTATAATTTATAACATACCAATTTAAATAAAATCTACATTTTAAAATGTTTAAAACTGGCAGTTAACACCATTTAATTGAGCTTCTAATGAAATGAAACAGAAATGGAAATGAAAGAAAAAAATAATTATAAGCTGCTATACTCCCAAGGTGCAAGAGTAAAGTTATAATGAAAACACTAATTGCATATGAAATATACAGTTTGATATGTTAAGGGCAATTTTTTAAATTAGGAAAGTTCTTTATCAGAAGATCGCATATGTGTGTGTTTGTGTGTGTTATACTTTAATATTGAAAGTCATTGCTTGTTAGGCCAAAGTAATCTCATGAAATTTAGTAAGAAAAAGGAATATAATATGTTATATAGTTGTCTTCCACTTTATTAGTGAAGAGAGAAAACATTAAGTTAGAGAAGGTAGGATCCAAAATGGCACACTCTTCTGCTATTATAGGAAAAATCACAAGGAATACTAAAACTTTATAATAAATATCACCTATTCTTAAGTATGGCTTTAGCAGTTAGGTGGATGGTGCATGTCTATCAAGAAAAAAAAAAAAGGAAAAAGAAAAATTACAAAGTTTTCTCAACAAATATTATATTTTTACAGTGCAGCTGTCAAATCAATAGCAACCACTTAAACATAACTAACTTCTGATATATGCAAAAAGTTAAACTAAAATCATCATACACAAAATAAATTCAAAATGGATAAAGGACTGAAATGTAAGTAGTGAAACCATAAAATTCCCAGAAAAAAACACAGCCACTAAAATCTCAGACATCTCTCCTAATAATATATTTGCCAATATACATCGCAGGGCAAGGAAAACAAAGGAAAAAAAATGGACTACAACAAACAAATTAAAATGCACAGCAAAAGGAACAATCAACAAAATGAAAAGGGAACCAACTGTATGAGAGAAAATATTTGCCAATGATATCTGCTAAGGAGTTAATTTCCAAAATATATAAAGAGTGTGTACTACTCAACACCAAAAAGACAAACTATCCAATTAAAAAACTGGCAAATCATCTGAATAGACTCTTCACCAAAGAGGACATACAGATGGCTGATGACATATGAAAAGAAGCTAAGCATCACTAATCATCAGAAAGATGCAAATTAAAACCACAAAGAGGTATCACCACATACCTGCCAGAATGGCTACCATCAATATCATAAATCAACAAACAACAAGTGCTGGCAAGGACGTGGGGAAAAGGGTACCCTAGTATACTGCTGGTGGGAATGCAGACTGGTGCAGCCACTGTGAAAAACAGTGTCGCGTTTCCTCAATAAATTAAAAATGAAACTGCCTTTTGACCCAGTAATCCACTTCTGGGAATATATCTTAGGAATCCCCAAATACCAATCAGAAAGAATATATGCACCCTTATGTTCACAGCAGCAATATTTACAATAGCTAAGATCTGGAAACAGCTCAAGTGCCAATCAGTAGATGAGTGGATAATAAATTGTGGTACATTTACATAATGAAATACTACACAGCCATAAAAAAGAAGGAACTCTGCCTTGGCTGGTATGGCTCAAGTGGCTGAGCATTGTTGCATGCACTAGGTGGTAACAGTCAGGACACACGTCCAGGTTGCAGTCCCAATCTCCATTAAGGGGCATGCAGGAGGCAACCAATCGATGTTTCTATCTCCCCTTCCCCCACCACCTCTCTCTCTAAAATCAATAAAAAACATTAAAAAAAAAAAAAGAAAGAAAAAGAAAGAAGGAACTCTTACCTTTTGTGACAGCATGGAAGGACATGGAGATTATTATGTTAAGTGAAATAAGCCAGTCAGTGAAAGATAAATACCATATGATCTCACTTATATGTGGAATCTAATGAATAAAACAAACTGACAAAATAGAAACAGAGGCATGAATACATAGAACAGACTGACAGCAGTCAGAGGTGAGATATATGAGGAAACTGCATAAAAGGGATTAGCCAAAGAACATACGTGCAAGACACATAGTCACAGACAATAGTGTGGTGATGGCAGGAGGGAAGGGAGGGTGTGGGCCGGGTGAAAGTGGGCAAAGAATGGGGGATGGGGTGGGAACATCTGTAATATTCTAAACAAGAATAAAGTAAAAAAAAACGACAAAAAAACAAACAAACCCACAACACTAACTTCAAGGAATGCTAATAATTGCATTTATTTTAACTTCTGTATCACTAAGCATTATTTGAAAAATAGAATTGAAATGTAACATAGTGGAGGTGCTTATTAGGATTATATAGGTTAAACTTAAAAAACAACTGTTTGGTAATAAAAGCTTATAACATAATGGCTTATAACAATGAAGGCTTATTTTCTATAGCCACTACATGTCCTCTGGGAACTCTGCTGCCCATCTTCACATACCAGAACCCAGGTGGAGAGAGCTTCCACCATCTGGAACATCACCATCAGCCCTGGGCAGGGAGGGGGTGGTAAAGAGGTTAGGTCAACAGTGCGCTGGCTGCCTTGCAGCGACACACACATCACTTCCATTCACATCTTCTTGTTTTGCTAATCCTTATCTTAGGTTATTTTTTTCCCATTGCTTCTTAAGAATATGTTTATTGAGAGGGGGGGAGGCAGCCAATCAATGATTTGCTCTTTTTTAAAAAATATATTTTATTGACTTTTTTACAGAGAGGAAGGGAGAGGGATAGAGAGCTAGAATCATCGATGAGAGAGAAACATCGACCAGCTGCCTCCTGCACACCACCTATTGGAGATGTGCCTGCAACCAATGTTTATGGCCTTGACCGGAATCGAACCTGGGACCTTTCAGTCTGCAGACTGACGCTCTATCCATTGAGCCAAACCGGCTTCGGCCTTTCTTCCTTTCAGAAGTCAACAATAATATATATATTTTAAAAAATACTTAATTTGAAAATGTTAGATTTTCTAAATATTTCACATGAAAATGGAAAAATTATAAAACTAATTTAATTCAGTATTCCCCTTTGAGAGTACATTATTTCCAAATCATGATCACCACAAGACAACTGTTATTCCCACTATCTTTATTGACAATATAAAATACTAGAGGCCCGATGCACGAAATTTGTGCACTCGGGGGTGGGGGCGGTCCCTCAGCCAGGCCTGTGCCCTCTCATAGTCCAGGAGCTCTGCAATTGATTGTGCTCTAGAGATAGGCCCAACCTACCCATTGCAGAGCTGCTGGCCTGGTAGCCTGGGCCTCCCACTTTGGGGCAATCTTGGAGCATGCACGCCCTGTAGGCCAGTGACCTGGACCTCCCTCTGCGGGGCGATCATGGGGCAATGGCAGGGCCCCCCCAACCAATTGCATCGCACTCGCCTGGCTGGTGTGATGCCAGTGGGTGTCATAGTATGGTCGTTTGGACAGTCATTCCACTTTTTAGTCGTTTAGTCGATTTGCATATTATGCTTTTATTGTTATAGATTAGCAATAACTTTGATTTTAAAACAGGTGAATAAAAAATATTGTCATCTACAGGTAATAAAGATGATGCAACTTATATAATAAATTGAGTTAACTGAAACTGAATTTAAAATAATTTATAAATAAACTTAATATTTCAATCGGCAAATCCAATGGAATGTGAGCTCCAATTACTACGCCCACAGCAGGCACTCAAATATTTGTGAAATGAATGGAAAACAAACTGGGCAAACACAGCCTGGAAAAGAAGGTGTTTCTGTCTCCTTTAATAGCAATCTCCCTTGAACACTTACTATACTTCTAGGCAATGTGGAATAACAGGGCTAAGTTATACCCAGATCCTACCCAAAAAGAACTGTACTCAATGAACAACTATACCCATAATTACACTAGGTTCTAAAAATATGTTATATAGATATTACAACCAAATGGGAACATTAAATCAGTACACACAGTCCCAGAGAACCCTTGTAGAGCCAGCACATAAAAACACCAGACCACACACGTGGCGGAGGACTACACACATCTCAGACTCCAAAACACGCTCTCCTTAAGACCCACTGAGCTAAGGACTGTGCATTGGATAGAGGGTCTGTAAAAGTGCTTGTATCTTCTGCATTTAAGACAGAGACTCTACACTGCTAACAAACCTGCTTTAGAGGGCAGATTGGCCCTCCAGCTTGCAGTCAAGTCCTGTGGAGACAGACACAAAGTATGGATCTCTAGGAGCTTCAAGCAGGTAGCTGAAAGCCAAAGGAAGACGTTTCTGATGGTGGTTAGCACCTAAGTACCTCCCGGGAAGCCCAGAATTGGCAGATAGAACAGTCAGCAAGTCATCAGAAGAGCAGGATTCAAAGTGAGCTCCCATAGGGCATCAAACTCAGCTGAAAGGAATGCCAATTCAGCTTTTTTATCTTTATCTTTTTTATTTTCTTCTTTGTTCTTTTCCCTGTTTTTAGTTTTTCTCTCTTTCCTTTCTTTTCCTTTTATATTTATATTCTTTATCTATCTGCTTTATTGAGTTATCATTCCAGTTTCTATTATTTCATTCATATATCTAATTTTCCTACACAAAATTTTTTTTCTCCCTTTTCCTTTCCCCCTCTTATATCATCTTATTTCCTTTTCTTATCCTGGGTCTATCTACTTTCTCCTGTATTTTCCTTTAGAAAACTTTTTAAACTTTTCTTTCCTTCTTTATTTTAAACCATTTTCCTTCCCCAATTCTTCTAACTCTTTATTCTTATTTTCTTTATTTCAGCTCTGCACCTACATATTCTTTTTTTTCCTCTCCACCCCAGCTTTTTTGTTTGTTTGTTTTATTGTGTGTGTTTTTTGTTTGTTTGTTTTTGGTCTTTTTTTTGTTTTATTTTTTGTTTGCATGGGGTCTTTTTGTTTGGTTGGTTGTTTATTCTTCCTTTCTTTTCTTCTATCATTCTTGCTCTCACTTCAGTTTCCTAATTATCTCTTCTCTGGTGGTTGCTTTTGCTGGTGCTATAGGGATTTGTGTACATTCTTGTTTGGTTTCTTCTGTTTCGTGATTTGTCTTTGTGTATTTTGTCCTGTTCTCTCAGCACCTCCACAGCAGCTCACTTGACATGTACGGAGGTGAGCCACATAGTCATCCCACCTAAGAGAAGATTCCATCCACGAATGGGACGATAATATTCAAGAACCAACTGTAACAAGAAAACCCAAATAACTCAAGCAAGAGACTTTCCTAGAGGAACCAGCTCAGGAGATCTAAGAGATTGCACCACTGGGTTCCACAAAACACCTATTACATAAGACCACCTCAAAAAATCTGGAGGCATAGTAGTTTGACCTAATACATGGAAACAAATACAAAGGGACAATAAAAATGAGGAGAAAAAAAAAACCAAAATGAAAGAAAAGGAGGAATTGTCAGAAAAGGAACTAAAAGAAATGGAGGCAAGTGATTTGTCAGATAAAGAATTCAGAGTAATGGTAATAAGGGTGCTCAAACAATTCAGTGAGAACTACAAGCAACTTAATGAGTATTACAAGGAAATTAATAAGAATATTAAGGGAAGTAATAAGAGCTATACCAACTTGAAACGAGAGGGTGAAAGAATAAATAAGAATCAATGGAAAACAGCTGAAATAAAGAACACCTTGGAAGGATTCTATGGTAGACTAGAAGCAGCTGAGGACCCAGTAACTGAATTAGAACACAAGGTAGAAAAAAACAACACATCCAGTCACAACAGCAAATGGAAAACAATTTAAAAGCAGGGGGATTGTTTAAGGAAGTCTTGGGACATGAAAGCCAACAACATTTGCACCTTATGGGATACCAGAAGAGAAGGATCCAAGCAAAGAATAGAGAACCTATTTGGACAGAAAATGGCCAAAAATTTTCCTAAAATGGTGAAGGACAAAGTCACTAATTTCAAGAAACAGAGATTACCAGTAAGATGAACCCAAAACACCAACATCTAGGTGCCTAATAATTAAAATGGCAAATATTAAAGACAAAGAAAGAATCTTAAAGGCTGCAAGAGAGAGATAGAAAGTTACCTACAAGGGATATCTCATTAGACTGTCAGCTGATTTCTCAACAGAAACACTTCAGGCCAGAAGGGAGTGGCAGGAAGTATACAAAGTAATGAAAACCAAGGAACTGAACCCAAGAAAACTCTATCCAGCAAGGCTATCATTCCAAATCAAAGGTGAAATAAAGAGCTTCAAAAGGAAAAAAAAAAATAACTAAAAGAATTTATTACCACCAAACTAGCACAGCAAGAAATGCTATAAGGACTTTTGTAAGAAGAAGAAAAAAGAAAAAAAGAAAAAAGAAAAAAAAAGAAAAGAAAAGAAAAAAAAAGGAGAGAAAACAGGCATAAAGAATAAGAATGGCAACAAATACATACCTATCAATAAAACCTTAAATGTAAATGGCTTACATGCTACAATCAAAAGGCATAGAGTAGCTGAATGGATAAGAAAACATCATCCATATACAGTATATGCTGTCTACAAGAAACTCACCTCAGAACAAAGGACTCATACAAAATGAAAGTGAGGGGATGGAAAAAAATGTTTCCAGGCAAATGGAAATGAAAAATAAGGTGGGGTAGCAATATCTGACAAAATAGACTTCAAAGAGAAAGCCATAACAAGAGTCAAGGAAGGCTCCTTCATAAGACTAAAGGGATTGGTAAAATAAGAGGATATAACTCTGGTAAACATATATGCACCCAATACAAGAGCATCCAAATATATAAAATAAAATAAAAACTTCTGGAGAATTTTAAAGGAGAATTGGACAGAAATACAATAATAGTAGAGGACTTCAACACCCCACTGACATCACTGGATAAATCTTCTAGACAAAAAACTAAAAAGAAAATAGTGATCCTAAACTATACACTAGATCATATGGAATTAATGAACATTTTCAGAATATTTCACCCCAAAGCTACAGAATATACATTCTTCTCAAGTGCACATGGGGCATTTTCAAGGATAGACCACATGTTAGGACACAAATTAAATCTCTATAAGTTCAAGAAGATTGAAATCATATCAACCATCTTCTCATATCACAATAGCATGGAATTAGAAATCATCCACAATAAAAACACTCAGAAGCATTTAAACACATGGGAGGCTCAACAGAATGTTATTAAGAAATGAATGGGTGGAAACACAAAGATGGCTTAGAAGAAACCATAGGCAAAAAATTCATGCATATCTCATAGCAATATGTTTATCAATACATCTCCTAGTGCAAAGGAAACTAATCAGAAAATAAACATATGTGACTACATCAAAATAAAAAGCTTCTGCACAGCAAAAGAAATAATAAATGAAGCAAAAAGAGAGCCACTCTGTGGGAGAACAATGATACATCTGATAAAGGGTTAACATCCAAAACATATAAGGAACTCATACAACTCAACAAAAGAAAAACAAACAATCCAATTAAAAAAAATGGACAAAGGAGCTAAATAGACACTTCTCCAAATTGGACAGATAGAAGGCCAAGAGACATATGAAAAATGCTCAAAAACACTAAACATTAGAGATACAGATTAAAATGACAGTGAGGTATCACCTCAAACCTGGCAGAATGATTATCATCAACAAATCAACAAACAATAAGTTCTGGTGAGACTGTGGAGAAAAGGGAACTCTAATACACTGCTGGTGGGAATGCAGACTGGTGCAGCCACTGTGGAAACTAGTATGAAGTTTCTTCAGAAAATTAAAAATGGAACTCCTTTTTGACCCAGTGATCCCACTTCTAGAAATATATCCTAAGAAACCTGAAATACCAATCAGAAAGAATATATGTACCCTAATGTTCATAGCAGGGAAAATTACAATAGATAAGATTTGGAAACAGCCCAAGTGCCCATCAGCAGATGAGTGGATAAAAAAAGCTAAGGTAGATTTATACAATGGAATACTATGCAGCAGTAAGAAAGCAGGAACTCTTGCCATTTCCAACAGTATGGATGAACCATGGCAAGTGAAATAAGCCAGAGAAAGTAAGTATCTAATGTTCTCTCTCATATGTAGAATGCACAAAATAAACTGAACAAGATAGATCCAGAGACATAGAAGCATAGAACTGACTGACAAATCTCAGAGGGAAGGTGGGGTTGGAGGGTGGGATCAAAGGACTCATATGCATATATGCATAGCCCATAGACACAGACAATAGTGTAGCAAGCTTGGGAGGGATAGGTATAGGAAGGAGAGTTTAATAGGGGAGGGGGGGAATACACACAAAAACAAAGTGGACATCTGTAATACTTTCAACAATAAAGATAAACTTAAAGAATTTGGGCTATGTGCATGTGTGCTTTAGCACAATAAATTATCAGAAAGAGGAAATTGAGCACATACCTGGGTATATTTTCAAAGAATATAAAAAAGAAACTGGAATGTAAATATATGTAAAGTGCATTTTACTTAAAGTGCCCATTAATATACACAACCTCTAATATTCAAATAAATATAAACCAAAACAAGGAGCTAGCATTTCAATACTGTTCAAAAAATTAAACTCTAAAAATTCCAAGTGTTGACATGGACATGTAGCAACTGAAACTCTGACTCTGTTGGTGGGAATAAAATATGGTAGGATCTTGGAAGAGCATTATGCTCTTGGAAGAGCAATACCTAAACAAGTGTGACATGTACGTCACTGGCTCAGTAACCCCGCCTCTTGGTGTGATACCTAGAGGAACAGTCTGACATGTACCAAGGGAATCCACACAACTTCTATTTATCACACTGTTTCCAAGAGTGGCATGGAAATGAAGGTGGTTTCCAGATGAAGGAATCTTGTATCTGTCGGACACTTTTCAATATAAGCATGCATCAACAGGAGAATAAATAATTGCTGATTTAGTCATATAATTCCATATTACAATAAAAATCAATGAATGACAGCTATTCATATCACCATAAATAACTCAAAATACATAAAATGTAGGACAAAAAATAAGTAGCATAAAGATAAATGTATAGAGTATGAACCTAATTATGAAAAATTTAGACACATATAAAATAATCTCATTTTGTAAAGAATATTAAGGAATGGGAGTAAGAAGGGACATTCAAACTTCAACTGAATCTGTAGTATATTCTTTCTCAAGCTGTGTAGTGAATATATGGCTGTTCAGCATATTGTTCTGCCTTGTTAATGCCCAAATAAAAAGGTTATTCTATAACATTTGTAAAGAAAAGGTTAAAAATATATTTAGCCAACTCAAGAACTTTTTCAAAATTTTCAAATCATAGACTGTATTAATTTTCATTGCATTTTATAGTGGGAGAACAAAGAGATAAAAAGGCAAGAACAAAAATGTCATTCTGAAAAAACAGCAATGTAACAAAAGGGATATTTTAAAAGATGATGTGAACACCGAGATATAGCTTCCAATACAGATAACAAAAAGAGATCGGGGATGATGACCTATATATATATATAAAAAGCCTGTGATCGTGACACCCTCACACTAATGACTGATCACCAGGAGACTGTGTATACATTAGGTACCTATGGGTTGGCAGGGACTTGATGCTGCATCCCCGCAGGCTGACGCTGCACCCCCATGGGTGCTGGTGGGGGCTGGACACTGCATCCCCATGGGCACTGGCGAGTCTGGGTCTTGCGTGATTTGGAGGTGCGCGCAGGAGGGCAGGGCTGCATGCGTGGCAAGACACTCGGATGGGTAAGGACTTGACTCTGATCTCGTGGTGCTGGCGGGACTTGACACTGCATCCCCATGGGTGCCATCCCAGACTCTGACAGGAGGGAGGAGGGAGCTGGATACCCACAATATTAAAATATTTCCTCTAATTAATTCCCTTTGAATGTGTGCAAATTTCGTGCACCAGGCCACTAGGAATAATAATAATGAGGATGACTTACTAAGTAAAGCAATGACTACTTAAAGGATTTTCATATGTTAATTCTTTTACTCCTCTTATAGAGCACACAAAATAGGTATTACTATTGCCTACATTTTACATATAAGGAAAATGAGGCACTGTGCAGTAAAATAATATTATTCTTACTGTTAGCACAATATTCTCTGCACAGCCAGAATGTGAGTCCAAGCAAAGCAGTTCCACAGTCTCAGCTCAGAGTTAGTACTATACATACCTGTGCACAAAATGTAGAGCATGTGGATCTGGACAAAAAGAAAACTCCCCAATACACCCAACTGTCCATCATTAAGGTACCACAGAGAGGTGAATAGACAAACACAATGAGAATGAAATGATTGCGAGAGTGAGAAAAAAGGAAAGAAAAGAGAGAGAGAGAGAGAGAGAGAGAGAGAGAGAGAGAGAGAGAGAGAAGAGAGAGAGAAGAGAGAGAGAGAGAGAAAGAGAGACAGAGAGAGAGAGAGAGAGAGAGAGAGAGAGACAACAAAAAGTTCCAACTGGATCTGAATGAATAATGAACGTCACCCTGAAGGTTACAAGAGTCCTCCTTCTACAGTGTTTCCCCAAAAATAAGACATCCTCCGAAAATAAGACCTACTTACAGGTTTCCTTCTAAGTGAAATATAAGGCATCCCCCTGAAAATAAGGCCCCCCCCCCTAGGCTAAACATGAGAGATTTGGTCCACTGATTCTGAAAGAAATGGAGTCACAAGAAATTCACCAGGAAATTCAGGAATTGGATTGTTATGATGATGTTCCAGAAGATGATGACATGATTGTCATTGAATAAATGAGTAAATTCTTGATAGTGTAGGATTCACAGTTTATCTGGTTTGTGTTGACAACTACTGTACTACCGTACTGTATACAGGTAATAAATTTCCTTTATTTTCATTTAACAATAAATGTGTACCATATTCTTCTTCATGGAAAAATAAGACATCCCAGGAAAATAAGACCTAGCGCATCTTTGGGAGCAAAAATTAATATAAGACACTGTCTTATTTTCGGGGAAACGGTAGCAATTCCCTTTATCTCCTCAGCCACACATATCAGACTCACTCTTTCATTCATTATCAATTATTAGCCAACTAAACGTCAGGGAATATTTTCTAGTTACCATCCCCCAGTTGAACAGATTTTACTTATAATTCTAACTTTTTCAAGATTTGGGGGCACATACTCCAGAAATACTATTAAAAATGGTGGCTAGGTCTTCAAGCCAACCCTCAAAAGCATGTTTAAATCTGTTAAGTGAAGTTCCACCTCAATCCTGAGTTTTATTTAAACAAAAATTGTGTTCCCATGTACTGTTTTGCACAGCCCAGACAAGTGTGGCCCTGCCTCTACAAGACACTGCCACAGTTCATGCCACCATGTCCCTGAGGAACTGGTCTCTCTTTTCCAACTGGGTTTCTCCGCTAAGAATCAGTCATGTTTATGCTGACTTCCACCAAGCACATACTGTAATTTCCTGTATTGTGTGCACTAAATATTAGTGCTTAATTAGTATATGCTGAAATTATTACAATTTAATTCTATAGTTAAAAAGTAATTGTAATAAAACAAAAAATAAAAACAAGTATGAGATGTTTTTAAAATCATTTTACTTGGGATGAAAACAAATAGTAAAGATTATTTGCTCTCGAGGACTCCACAGTTATCTTCGGTATATTGAGAACCAATTCAGAATGTCAGGACCTTGCTCATGGCCCAACACCTTCCTGGCAACAGGACATGAACCACCACCTGCCCTGGGAATAAAATGAGGGCTTCAAACAGCTCAGCCCCGAGGTTGGAGTGAAACAGAGGGATGATCCTGGTTACCAGGACTGCAAATACAGAAAGCACTGAGCCAATCACTCCCCACCTGGATATGTACAGTCACCCGTAAAACCTCCTAATGTGGGAGATGCATGCAGCTGTGGCCCAGCAACCCTACTGCCAAGTATAATGTCTAGAAATGCTGGATATTCCCCTACTGAAATTCCTATTCCCTGGACTTGGAGAATAACAGGAATCATACCCACAAGGAAATTAAGAGTTATATACTTCCTGACTCCACCCATTCTAATGAGTGAACTGTTCTTTAGTTAGGTGTTTCTAGGATGGAAACTCCCACATTTGTTTCTGTAGAGTAGGTAGGTTATCAAATTAGGAATAAATGCACATTTAAGATGGCTGGTCTGAAGCTAAGGATATTTGAATAATTATCTAAATCTCACAATAATTTTAAAAAGACAATGGTTCATTACATTAAACACAGATCACAGTGGTAAGGCACAGACCCATCAAATGCTCACAAATATGGCTCCTATTCACTTATCCCAGGTCCCAAGCAAATCCTGACAAAGAGCTACATATGGCCACTGCTTTGAGAGTATGAATTACAAAAGTAACAATTTACTCAGGGTCTCAGGAATTTGTATCTTCAGCAGACTTTACATGTTCCTGAGCCTGAAAAAATGTACACTATAACGTAAGAAATAACTTTGTCTGGCTCCTCCAACAGAGCTGGCTGAACAATTTCCTTTGATTGGCCAAGGAGCATTACCAGCTGCTGTACCCAATTTTCTTTCTGTCAGACCAGGTGGCCATGGATCATTCACAATGTCTGGCTGTCTTTCCTTTCCTCCCACCCAACACAAATGGTATTGCAGAGGCAAGTAACATAACCCCCCCAAGGGGGCTAGTCTCTGAACCTAACACCACCTCTCCCCTCCCCTACACAGCACAACTTCTTTCTAAAGAGCTCTGTACCAGCAAGTATCTTATTAAATAGTCTCTCAGCCATGATCTGATTTACTACTATGTAAATATCACTCCCCCTCCCGCCCAGTATGATGCTTTTCATCACTTCTAGATTAAAAGAAGAGAGAAACATAAAAATGCCTGTACAGAAAAGTCTATAAAAACCGCTGCTTGATAAAAGTCTCTCTCTCTCTTTTATATAAACTGACTGCATCAATTATCCTGGGAGTAACTACTTCCCAAGCAAATCTCATTGTGGTAATTATTAAGAAAATTGAATTATGAAAAATTCAACTTAAGCATTACCTTAAAACTGGTTTTTCATTTTCTGAAGTTTCCAACTTGGAGATATAAACTCTTAAAAGTATATTCTTGTTCACAGGGTGCTTTCCAAGCATCTGCTCAAGACTTATTTAGACTTAAGACTAAGAAGATTTTTCACTTTTAAAATTCTACCTAAATTCACAAGTATTGAAAACTTTAAAAATCCATATTCACACGAAGATTTAAAATAAACCCCACCATGTTATCACTCATACTTTGCTTCCATTAGTCAACTGCTCAGGACTGCATGTGTTTCACTAAAAACAAATTTCAGGACATCTTTAAGAAGATAACCTGAATATTTTTCATTACAAATATAATTACTCCTTGATATTAAGTAGTAGGAATTTCTTTTAAATTATGGGTAAATCATACTAGGAATTTGTCTTACTTCAAAAAATGTTCATATTTATTAAGGAACTAAGGTAGGCAATTAAGAGAGTGTCATGGCACTTCTAAGAGCTACCTGAACTTGGTTATTTTTATCATTGTGGTTTCTTGTGGCTTGGTAAACAAATAACTTGTCTATTTGTAGAAGAAAAGAAAGAACATTAATCATAAATTACCATGATGTCTCTTATTGAGAAAATGAAAGCCTCTGATGAAGGAAGCCTCAATGTTTTCTCTGAGTGAAATAAACCGAAATATTTAAGCAAATACAGCTTAATTTAATTTGCAAAGTTTTCAAGTTAAGAAATAATAGTCCTACTACCAAAAAAAGTGAAAAGGTAACCTATAAAATAGAAGAAAATATTTGGAAGTCATATAGTTTGTTGGTGAATTTAAAAATTATATAAAAATTTTACAATTTCTTCCAGAAAAAAATAAAGCAAACTCAATCTATAAGGTCAGCATTACCCTAATACCCAAAAAAGATAGACATCTTATGAACAAAGATGCAAAATTCTTCAACTAAACATTAGCAAATCAAATCCAACAATGAATTATAACAAATCCAAGTGGGATTGTTTCTAAGAATGAAAACGTTGATTCAATATTCAGAAATATTATTGTAATCCATCACATTGATAAAATAAAGAAGAAAAATCTTATTGTCATATTTATAATTTAGAAAAAAAAGTAACACCCAGTCATGATAAAAACGCTCAACAACAGAGAGAACTTCCTCAAGTTGATAAAGAAGATATATAAAAGAACATGTTACTTACAGCTAACATTATACTTAATGGTGAAAAACTAGATTATTTTCCCCTAAAATTGATTATAAGACAAAGAAATCCCAATGAATGCTATAGAAAAGGAAATTAAAGTATACAAATTGGGAAGGAATAAATAAGTTGGCTTTGTTCAGAGATGCGTATCTATCTAGAAAATCCCCAAAAATCAACAACAAAAACTCGGGGAACTAATTAAGTGGTTATGGCAAGGATGGAGGATAAAAACTTAATATGCAAAAATCAATTGCTTTCCTATATACCAGCAATAAATAATTGGAATTTGAAATAAAAAACAAAGTACCTCCCAACCCGCATGGCTCAGTGGTTGAGCACTGACCTATGAACCAGGAAGTCACAGTTTGATTTCTGGTCAGGGCACATTGCCCAGGTTGTGGGCTCAATGCCCAGTGTGGAGCATGCAGAAGCAGCCGATCAATGATTCTCTCTCATCAATGATGCTTCTATTTCTCTCCCTCTCTCCTTTCCTCTCCAACATCAATAAAAATAGATATTTTTTAAAGTAACATCTTCATTAATACCAAATTATAATTTAGGTATAAATCTAACAAAATATGTACAGAATCTAAATAAGAAAACCACAAAACTCTGATGAAGGAAATCAAACAGGGTCTCAATAATTCGGGAGATATTTAGGCCTGGTGCACAAAAAATTCGTGCACCACTGGGTCCCTCGGACTGGCCTAAAGGGTCAGGCAGAAACCAGTTCTCCGGCCACTCCCGAAGGGATCGCAGATTGTGAGAGGGCGCAGACCAGTCCGAGGGACCCCACCAGTGCATGATCGAAGCCAGGGAGAGATGTGGGAGGTTGGCCGCCTGGAGACGAACCGCGGGAGGGTTCTAGGTCATGTCCAGCCCATCTCGCTCAGTCCCTTTCAGCCAGATACCAGCAGCAAGATAACATACTGGCTGGAGCATCTGTCCCCTGGTGGTCAGTACACATCATAACAACTAGTTGACCGGTTGACTGTCTGCCCCCTGGTGGTAAGTGACATCATAGCGAGTGATTGAGTGGCCTTAGCATGTCATTAGCATATTACATTTTGATTGGTTTAACAGGTGACTGGGCGACCAGACACTTAGCATATTAGGCTTTTATTATATAGGATTGTTAAGGTATCAATTTTTCCCAACCTGATCTACAAATTCACCATGATCCCAATCAAAATTCCAGCAAGCAAGTTAACCCTGACCGGTTTGGTTCAGTGATTAGAATGTCAGCCTACAGACGGAAAGGTCCTAGGTTCAATTCCCTGTCAAGGGCATGTACCTTAGTTTCAAGTTCCCCAGCCCTGTAGGAGTGCCTGCAGGAGGCAATCAATCAATGTATCTCTCTCACATTGATCTCTCTCCCTCTCTTTCTCTCCAGCTATGTTGTAAATATTGATTCTAAAGTTCACGTGAAAAGGCAAAAAATCCAGAATAGCTAACATAATACTGAGAAGAACAAAGTTGGAGGACTGACACTTCCCAACTTTATGACTCAGGATAAAGGTATGATAATGAAGATAAACAGATCAATGGACCATAATAGGAAGCCCAGTAATAGACCCACACAAATAAAGTTTACTAATCTTTGACAGAGAAGAAAAGGTAATTCAATGGAGAATAAATGGTCTTTTCAACAACTGATGCTGGGACATTTGTATATTCATATGCAAAATTTTGACTCAACAGAGGTTAGAACTTTAGCAGACCTAAACATAAATACAAAACTATAAAACTCCTGCCAAAACTGGTTTGGCTCAGTGGATAGAGAATCAGCCTGCGGACTGAAAGGTCCCAGGTTCGATTCTGGTCAAGGGCATATGCCTTGGTTGCAGGCGCATCCCCAAAGGGGGTGTGCAAGAGGCGGCTGATCGATGATTCTCTCTCATCGATGTTTCTAACTCTCTATCCCTCTCTCTTCCTCTCAGTAAAAAAACAATTAATATATATATATATAACGATAAAACTTCTAGAAGATAACAGAGAGAAAAAATATAGGTGAGGAGAAACCAAGATGGCAGCATAGGGTAGATACCCGAATGCAGCCTACCACAACAAATTTGAATTTAGAACTGGAAAACAGGGGAGGCATTGCCCTGAAGCGCTGGACAGCTAGCTGAGAGGAGGCTCTGCCATCTGGGAAGGAGAGAGAAGGCACGCTGAACCTCAGGAACTGTGAAGGTACAGAGAACTGTGTGCGTGAAAAAGGCGCTGGCTTACTCCCAGCGTGAGGAGAGGAAGGGCCCATCTGTGGTTGAGCACAGAAGCTCTCCCAGAGGCTGGCTTTCTCTAAGGAGGGACTGACTGGAATCCAAAGTTTGTCTGCACCTTTACCAAAGAGGTGCACACGCCTGCAACCAATCTTCCGAAACTCTCCACGAACAGGACTTTTCTAAGGCAAGACTGACAGGGAACCAAAGATTGTCTGCGCTACCCCGAGACCCCGCCCTATCCAGCGGAGTACAGAAGCCCTCTTAGCTGAGACACTGCTGATCCTCATAGCCAATTGGCTTGGAGATCAACGCTTCCCAGTGATACCAACAA
The DNA here is from genome assembly GCA_036971965.1 of Nyctalus aviator. Classification (NCBI taxonomy): domain Eukaryota; kingdom Metazoa; phylum Chordata; class Mammalia; order Chiroptera; family Vespertilionidae; genus Nyctalus; species Nyctalus aviator. The sequence goes on along the minus strand of CM072922.1, from coordinate 88,016,441 downwards.
TAAGCATGGCTTAACAACAAGACTGCACACACAGCCCACAAAGGGCTACACCAAGACTGTCCACCGCAGGTAACTGGGAAGGCTGTGCTACTGGGCTCTACCAGAACATCTAGCACACAAAGCTATTCCATCAAATCAGGGAAACAACTAAAATGCAGACAAGAGGAAGGACACAAAGGAAGGAGATGGAGGAAAAGAAAAGAATGGACAATGAGTTCAAAACTACAGTTATAAGGTTATTCAACAATATCCTAAAAAAGGCCGATAAAATAAATGAGACCTATGAGGATATGAAAAGGGATCAACTAGAAATGAAGAAAACATTGTCTGAAATAAAAAATATTATACAAAGTCCTAAAAACAGACTGGAAGATCGCAAGAATCAAGACAAAGATTTAGAACACAGAGCCAGAGGACACTCCTCTGCAGAAGGGAGAAGATAAGAGAATCCAGAAAGTTGAAGACAGTGTAAGAAACCTCTGGGACAATTTCAAGCAAACCAACATCAGAATTATGGGGATTCCAAAAGAAGAGAGAGAGCAAGATACCAAAAGAATACTGGAAGAAATGGTGACAGAAAACTTCCCCCACCTGGGGAAAGAAATAGACTTACAAGTCCAGGAAGCCCGCAGAACCCCAAACAAAAGGAATCCAAGGAGGACCACACCAAGACACATCATAATTAAAATTCCAAGAGCAAAAGACAAAGAGAGAATATTAAAAGCAGCAAGAGAAAAGCAGGTAGTTATCTATAAAGGAACACTCATACGATTGTTAGCTGATTTCTCAACAGAAACCATGCAGGCCACACGGGAATGGCAAGAAATATTCAAGATGATGAATAGCAAGAACCTACAGCCAAAAATAATCTACCCAGCGAAACTATCACTCAGAATCAAAGGATAGATAAAGAGCTTCACAAATAAATAAAAGCTAAAAGAGTTCACCACCAAACCAGAATTATATGAATTGCTGAAGGGGGTTATTTAGGAAGAGGAAGAAAATAAAGATAAAAGTTATGATCAACAAATACGTAACTATCAACAAGTATATCTAAAAACCAAGGGAATTAAAAAACCTGACGAACAATATTAACTGGTGAGTATAATAGAATCAGAGGTATGAAAGGGGAGTGGACTGATAATTCTCGGGGTAAAGAGGAGTGGGGGGGTGCAGGAAGAGACTGAACAAAAACTGTGCACCTATGTATGAGAACAATGGGGGGTGGGGAAAGGACAGAGGGTGGGGTGGGAACCTGGTGGAGGGGGGCAATTGAGGGGGGGAAGAGGATCACATTTGTAATAATCTGAACAATAAAGATTTATTTTTAAAAAATAAAAATAAATAAATAAATACATAACTTCAAAAAATATATGTATAGGTGACCTTGTGTAATGCAATGAGTTTTTAGGAGCAAATCTATAAAATAAAAAATTAATAAATTGGACTTTATTGACATTAAAAACTTCTACTCACTGAAAGTGACCAGTAAGCCATAGACTGGAATAAATATTTACAAAAAATGTATTTGATAAAAGACTTTTATACAAAAAAGACAAAGAATTGTTAAAAATCAACAATAAGAAAAAAACTAAATTTAAAATATAGGCAAAATAATCTAAATAGGCACTTCAACAAAATGTGGACTGAAAGAGGCCACATGCTAACCTGACAGGCTCAGAGAAGGCCTGGGTGGCAGCCTTGCAAACTCAGAAACCTAAGTAACCACAAAGGGTATCTGAAATAAAAACTCCTTAACTAAAAGCAGGTAATCATGTCCTAGGCTAGAATCTTCCCTGGCAAAGGTCAATCTTTACCTTAACTGAGCCTGTTTATTGTCTTTTTAATCTACAGTAACATACTTTTGGAATGTCAAGGTAACTTCCTTTTCTGGACCCCTCAGGGCACAACCCATGCACTAGAGCAGAGACTGCAAATCCTCATTATTATTGTTATCCTGTTAATTGTTGACTATTAACTATCCTATACCCACCCATGTAAAAGATGTATCTGTCTAGCATTTTACATTTTATTCAATCCCAGAGGTTCCCCTGCTTTGCTTTCTCCCACCTCTCTGCTCTATTGCCAATGGATTTCATTTACCCCACTTACATCTTCTCTCTTGATTGTAATGTGTAAAATAAGGTGCACAACTGCCATTCGTTGGAGCATTATTTCAATCCATTGGGATTTTACATGCCAGCATTTGTTGATAGTTTGGCTCAAATAAACTCACATAAATTGTTCACAGGTTTGAATGCTCCTTATGTTGACAAAATATAAATACAGGTGACAAATAAGCACATGAAAAGATGCTTAACATCAGATGTCAAAAAAAGCTGAACATTAGAACAGTAATGAGATAGCATTACACACCTATTAGAATGGCTAAAATCCACACCTATTATAATGACTGCACCAAATGCTGAGAAAAATGCACAGCAAAAGGAACTCTCACTCACTATAGGTGGCAGTGGAAAATGAGACAGTCACTTTGAAAGACAGTTTGGCAGTTTCTCAGCAAGCTACCTATACTCTCACCATATGATCCAGGAATTGTGCTGCTAGATATTTACCCAATTACAAAGGGGTTGAAAACTTACATCCACACAAAAGCCTACACACAATGTTTATACAAGCTTTATTTGTAATTGCCAAAATCCAGAAGTAACTAAGATTCATTTCAATAGGTAAATGGAGAACCAAACTGTGATGTATACATATGAAAAAATAATATCCAGTGATACACAGAAATGAGATAGAAAGCCATAAGACTTGATGGATACTGAAATGCATATTACTAAGTGAAAGAAACCAGTGTGAAAAGGCTACCTACTGTATGATTCCAATGACATGACATTCTGGAAAAAACAAAAGTATAGAGAGTACTAGTAAAAGGATCAGTGATTACCAAGATAGAAGGGTTTGTAGGGTGGTAAAACTATTCTTTATGACACTGTAATGGTGAATATATGTCATTATGCATTTGTCAAAACTCATAGAATTGTACAACACAAACGGTAAACTCTAATGAAAACTGTGGACTCTGATTAATATTAATTTATCAATATTGGTTCATTAATTTGAATAACTGTACCATGCTAATATGAAAGGTTAAAAATAAGAAATTGTGGTGGGAGGTGTGTGGATAGCAGGTATATAAAAGCTATCTGTACCACCTGATCAGTTTTTCTATAAATCTAAAAAAGTCCATTAATTTAAAACAATCCAATGGAACGGAAGGAAATGGGCAAAAAATCCAAGCATACATTTTACTAAATAGCCAATAAACACATGAAAAGATGTTTAGCAACATCTTAATTATATATATTATATAGTCATAAAGAAAATGCTAATTAATATCCACAGTAAGCTATATCATACTAAGATGGTCACAATAAAAAAGTCAGATAAAAATAGTGTTGGTGAGCCCTCAGTAGTTTAGCTCAGTGAATAGAGTGTAGGCTTGAAGACTGAAGGATCCCAGGTTTGATTCTGGTCAAGGGCATGTATTTTGTTGCAGGCACATCCCCAGAAGGGGGTGTGCAGGAGGTAGCTGATCGATATTCCTCTCTCACCAATGTTTCTAACTCTTTGTCCTTCCCCCTTCCTCTCTGTAAAAAAAATCAATAAAGTATATTTTTAAAAAATAGTGTTGGTGAGAATAGACAGAAATAGAACCTTCATACACTGCTAATGGGGATATAAAATGGTGTAGCCACTTTGGAAACAGTCTGGCAGTTCTTAGAAATGTTAAATATAGAGTTACCATTTGACCCAGCAATTCCACTCCTAGGTATACACCCATGAGAAATGAAAACATGACCACACAAAATCTTGTACATAAATGTTCTTAGTAACATTACCATAATAGCCAATATGTGGACACAACCTGAATATCTATGAGCAGAAAAAGGGATAAACAAAATGTGGTATATACTAGTATGCATACAACTATTTGGCCATAAAAATGAATGAAGTACTGATACATTTTATGAGGTAGATTATCCTTAAAAACATTAAGCTAAGTGACAGAAGCCAGTCACTAAAAAAAGGCCCAAAACACTTCTGGGCAAGATGGCAGTGTACATAAATGCAGCACTCACCTCCTCCTATAACCATATAAAAAGTAAAATTAACTACAGAACAACCAAGATTCAGATGTGCCTGAAATCTGGCTAAATGGAGATACAGAACATGCTAACCCTACACCCATATGTGGCAGATAAAAATGGAAGGGATATTGCACTGGCCAGATGACTCAGTTGGTGGAGCATTATCCAGTACATCAAATGGTTGAGACTTCAACTCCCAGTCATAGTACATAGCTAGGTTATAGGTTTATCCCAAGTCAGGGAATGTGCTCAGGAGGCAGCCAATCAATGTTTCTCTCTCATATAGATTATTTCTCTCTCTCTCTCTCTCTCTCTCTCTCTCTCTCTCTCTCTCTCTCTTCCTTCCTTCCTCCCTCCCTCCCTCTCTCCCTCCCTCCCTCCCTCCCTCCTTTCCTATCTCTATAAAATCAATGAGCATGTCCTTGGGATGAGGATAGAAAGGGGAAAAAGGAGAGGTATATCTCCGCTGCAAATTTGCTTCCTGAGGAGCAAGGGATCGTAGCCCCACACCAAATCCCCTAGCCCAGGGTTCCAGAACAATTAAGACAAGGCCTCATAACTTCTGACTGTAAAAACCACAGGGATTGAGGCTGAGAGAAACATAGGGCTGCTGGAGTCCCAGGCAGTTCCTCTTAAATGGCCTGAAAAGAGACTTATTGGGACTCACTCCATCGGAGCTCCAGCACAGGGGCAGCAAGTTGGAAGGCAGCAGAGACATACAGGGAGGAAGTGAATTTTCTGGCATCAGGGTGAGAGCTGGGGAGTGGTGGAGTACTTTCTTCCAGAGAAAAAGGATTGCAGAGGCCACTGTTCCTTTGATGGGCTCTTCCCCCATAGAGTTAGCAGGCAGCTGAGTCTGCATCAAATTGACTCACACTGTTAGCCCTGCCCTGATAATTCCCTGAGATCCTGTTCCCATTCAGCTTTCAGGTCTACTAAAGCTGTTTCCAGTGGCTTTTCCATGTGAAAGTCCTGCCTTGGTTCATGCTTCAGATTTTACTAAAATATCTCAAACAAGCAGCTTCTGGTCTCAGCGTGTCCCATACCTCTTACTAAGTTGCTTCAAACCCAGCACTAGCACCAGCCACTCTTGTTTACAGCATGGCCTCACCTGGTGATATCTGAGTCAGGACAGGTAGCAGTCATTGGCAGGACATATGACCCACACAGGGCAGGACATAGGCGATGGCAACCTCGGTCTGTACCTCTGGGAAGCCCACTAGATAACCCACCCAGTGTGACAGCTTCAGACCACGTCGAAGTATCACCACTGTCAGAGTCACAGGTGACAATCAATGAGCCACATTGGCCGGGCGGTATTTCCATTCTTATATATGACTAGAGGCCCAGCGTGCAATTGAAATCGTGCGAGGAGGTGTCCTACCTCCTGCTATATGAGGAGGCACCCCGTGGGCTGCCACAAGAGTCAAGCCAGATGGCCGCCATGGGCAACCAGGACCCACGTCTGACTTCCCCCGCAAGACCCCCCTGGACTCCCTGCCTGTGTCCACTCGGGGCCGCCAAAGCTGCCGCGCCTGCTCGGGAAGGCCCCCCTATCTCTGTCTCCATCTTCTCTCAGCCCTCACCTACGCCCCAACCTCCTCCTGTCCAGTTGTCTCATTACGGCATCCCGGCCTAATTTGCATATTACCTCTTTATATATTAAGATATTTTCTAGGTCTTCTTTCAGTACCATCTTTCTTCTGATATCTCAGTAGATGAGTGGATAAAAAATCTGTGGTACAGTTACTCAATAGAGTACTATGCAGCAATAAAATTTCTCATCCTTTGGGACACCATGGAGGACTTAGAGAGTATTATGCTAAGTGAAATGTCAGTCAGAGAAAGATAAGTACCACATAATCTCACTCTTATTGGAATCTAATGAACAAAATAAACTGACAAACAAAATAGATCCAGAGACATGGAAGCATGCAACAGACTGAGGATTCTCAGAGGGAAGGGGGAGCAGGAGAGGGAAGAGGTCAGCCAAAGAGCTTGCATGCATAAGGGCATAATCCATGGACACAGAAAATAGTGGGGTGACACTCTGGGGAGGGGGCAGCAGAGGGAAGGCAGGTTAATGGGGAAAAAATGGGACCTCTATAATACTTTGAACAATAAAGATAACATTTTAAAAGAAAAAAAGAAAAGAAAAAAACCTACGTTTAAAACGCAACAGTTGGTATAACTAAGAATCTTTTTACAGATTGCTTTTATTTTTTAATAGAAATAACAACCATCTCTTACTTTAGTTTCTAGCTCCCACAGACTCAAGTAAGACTCAAAATTTCTTTCAGTTTGGGTTAAATGAGAGAACTGTGATTCATATTTCCAAAGGCAAGAGTGGTATCTCTGTCGTTCATTTTGGCCTTTTGCATGCTAAGATACTTAAATTTTAATTTTTCCTTATTACTTAATAATGCTTACTTCCATTTGCTGAACACATATAACAATCAAAGAACTAAGACTTTCACTGTTTTATTTGAAACTCCCAGACAACCTTGTCAACAGATGTTATAATTTCCATTTCATAGGTAAGGAAACTGAGATAGCATCCATGTTATAAATATACAAGCACAAATGCATCCATTGTTTGGGGCATTTGTACTTAATGATTAAGTACAAATGATGCCATTTGAAATATATTTTATCCCTCTGTCTGAGTGAATTAAAACAAATCTATACCTACCCAACTTCTACACATTCAACACAGGAATATTTTCATGGTTGCCTCAGTAAGTCATAAATTTCATCCACTATAATCCCAACACTATTTCATAATACATCTTAGGAGACCAGCTAAACTACCTAAAATTATTCAGAACATAACAATACCTTGGCAATTATATAACAAGTAAATAAGCATATAAGACATTCTAGGTTTTACATGTCATGCTAAAAATGCCACCACATAACACTTTCACTTCTTGAGAATTGCCACTGTTTGAGGCACACAAATTTCAAAGGAAAAAAAAAGTAATAATTTTCCTGTCCTTTGAAACAATTGCAATGCAGAAGTTGCTCGCTTTCAAATACTGTAATTCAATTAAAAGCATCTTATCAGAACAGACAACCATACAGACTTAGTGGAAGTAAGTACAGGTCTGGATATTGTTGAGGCATCATAATATCCTGGCTCCCACAGACTCTAAATTTCTCTCAGTTTGAGTTAAATGAGAGAAACTGCGATTCATATTTCCAGAGGCAAGAGTGGCATATTTTCCAGTAAGTTTCTTGTTCTCATTTTACTATTTTAAGAATTCTGATCACTCCCAGGATTGCTGTGTGGCAAGATCTGAATTCTGGTGACTGATCATTTTCATGACAGGATGCTTTACTAAAACTGTCTCAAAACACTGTTTTTATTCGCATTTAGCTTCGGTGTATTTATACACAAAATACCACTTCCATGGCATCACGCCAAGAAAAGAAATAGCTTACTAGAATTTCAGTTGACTCTGTTAAAGGAAATTATTTTAAATTAATGTGGCTACTGAACTGCTGCCATCCTTAACCTAAGAAAATATATTCCTTCTAATTTTTGCTATGAACATTTATTTATTTAAGTTAAATTCCAGCTCATGAATGTTGACCATAAAGAGTCTAAACCTTCCTGCTACTATTTCATATTCTTTTTCTAAACAAGGGCAACCACATATTTGCTGCATTAGTATGCACAGCAAAATCACCACCATTAAGTGAAATCATCTATGTATTTTTGGTAGAATCTTTAACAACTTCCACACCCATCAATGAAATGGAACAAGGCTGTTTTGTTTTCAGAGGGCAACAATTTAATCTCTGGTTTACTAGATGGCGCTCAAAATATTTTTCCATATGTTTTTCCACAAAGAGAATCTGACATCAGCATGGTTTACCTTTACCAGTGAATGCAGGCTTTTTTCACCAAACATATCCCAGAGGAAGGTTAGGTCTTCCTGGCTATCCACATGTGGCTGCAGCTGGGCTGGCAGTGCAGCCAACAGCTCATACAGACCTATAAAATGAAAATAAAACACAAAGCGTAATCTTAGAGTGATCTCATTAATTTCACTTAAGGTGTGTGTAAGTGACGGCTGGAACATGTCTTTTTTTGCTGGATTTGTATTCTGGACCATCCAGCAAAAATACTTCTCCAAAGAAGCAAAGGAAGCTTTTTTTTTTATTTTTCAATTCCAAACTAGTATGTATTAGTAGGCCAGTTTTTAACTTTCACAGTTGTCAACATTCTACAATCCTCCAAGTTTGCATAACCTGAGACAGAAAATGTGTACAAGCTTTCAATGAAAGAAGAAAAGGCATGCATTCCTTTCCTTAATTGTTATTACATTCCCTCAATGTTAGCCAAAGAGTGAAGTGAGTCACGAATAGGAAAAACTTCTTCCTTAGAAGAACAGAAAATTGATACAGAGGTCCACTAAAAAGGTTTCGTGGTTTCCAAATCATTCCTTATACAGCTTCAAAAACTTCGCATTATTTAATATCCAAAATAAGGTGTAAAAAGGCAGAATAAAACATACTTTATGCTACATTACTGCAGTCACCCACTTTAAAACACACACACACACACACACACACACACGCACAACTATGTAGAACTTAAGTTTACGTTTGACTCTGAGTTGGGGGCTCTGATAGCTCTGAAAATGCGGTTACCAGGCGCTCCCCAATGGACGCTCCCTTGGAGCACAGTAGCGCAGTGTTCCACAGTAGCACACTCATGGCCCATCCATCTCGTTCAGGGGCTGTCAGACTCCTGTCCAAGAAATATTGCAATGGTGCTTGCCCAAGACTCTTCAGGGAGGTGACCTGGCAGAAGTCAATATCAACTCACAGCACATGTTTCATTTCCCGGTGGGATTACATGAGGTAAAAAGGACAAAATTCCTTTTATTTCTGTCTGCTGTCTACAAAAACACCAAGAACTCCTGGGATCTACAACACACGGGACTGTTGTTATTTCTGGTCTGAATAAGTGCTGCTGTTCATCACAGGGACAACTTTACACAATATTTAACAGCAAAGATCATAGAGTAAATTATAGACAATTGATCATTTTATCTATTACCTTCCTAAAGCCTTAAGTATTCTGATAACCAGTAATAATTCACAGCCAAATGCAGTAGTGTCCACTTTGGAAGATAGATATGTAATTTGAAAGATTCGATTAAATTCAAACATTCCTAGGGTTGCATTTGAAAAAAAAAATTATGTCCTTAAGTAGTCTTAGAGTTTTATATTTTTTTCCCTTAAAACGCTGGCATCCTGCCTAAAATAGCTCTTATTTGCAATTTAGTAAATATTTTTAAGGTATCTCTACACAACTCAATGTAAACAGGGCTCATTTCATGTATGTATACACACACACACACACACACACACACAGTAATCACCACTTCCAAAATCAGTGATTATGGTCAGAAGTGCAAAATATGAATTATATAAAAAGAAAGTAGAATATCACTATTTTATTACTGACTTCAGGAATAGTAAAAAAATTACCTACTCCTTGGTAATATGATTAGTTTAAATAAGGGTACTAATTCAACTGAGATATAACTTCCGAGGTATAGCTGTTGGGGGGATTAAATGAGTTAATACATTAGAATAGTCTCTGATACATAGTAAGTACTTAATCTGTTTCATATGTAACTCAGTGAGGTTCAGCCATATTATAATTGATTATATTGTTATTCATCATTACTACTGATATTATTGATTATAATTTATTATATTGTTATTCATCATTTCTATCACTGAAAATGCAAAAGTTTGAATCAAATAGACCTAAATTCAAACCCCAGGCCTACACTATAGGCATTTCAAATACCTTATCTGAGCCTTGTTTACCTTATAATTTGTAAAAGAAATGGTAGCCTACACTTGTAAAATTCCACAGAACAAAATACACACACACATACACACACACACACACACACACACACACACGTACATGTAATATTGGTGAAATCTGAAAAAAAGGTCAATGGATTGTATCAATGACAATTTCCCAGTTGCAAATCTCTATTCTTCTATATAATAAAGATGTAATAGGCAAATGGTTATTACACCATGAAGTGTAATGACCGACCATGTAACGACCGGATTATGGATCAGCAGGAGGATGGGGCAGCGAGCTACAAGCAGGTGGCAGAGAGCTACTGGTGAGCTACTGGTGCACGGATTTGTGCACAGGGCTACTAGTAGTTATATAAGAAGTTACCATTGGAAGAGGCCAAGTCAAAGGTACACAGGATTTATCTTACAACATGTGAATCTACAGTTATCTCAAAATAAAGTTTAAACCAAAGAAAAAATTGTGGCAAATATGATCGTCATAGGAATTCAATGGAACAATGCTCATGAAAGCATTTAGCCCTGTGGCTGCACAGAGTAGGCACTTGATAGAAAATAATGCTCTTCTTTCCTTAACAGGCCTCCTCTAGAATGAAAATGCCATTTCAATGCAATGGTTCAAAATCAAAACAACAGCTTAGCTCTACGTTTCAGCTGGACTCAATACCACACTCAGAAAGAAAACCACCCTCATCTTTTACATATGGAAAGTCACTGGGGATACGGCTAGCTATCTCTGCCCCAGAGATCTTATAGTCTTAGATAACTCAAATAATGCTTAACTTTTTGTGGAAATCAGTCATATTATGTATAAATTTAAAACAATAATTTCTCCATAAGCAAAAGCTCATAGACCTGAGTTTTCTGTTTTTTATAGTTTTATGCAATTCTAGTTTTATGCCACCCTAGTATAGTACTCTAGTGACAACAGCAGTCATCTCCCTTTAGCGCCCAAAGACAGAAGAGATAGGACAGTGCCTACCAAAAAACTAAAGCAATGGTTAAAAGAGTTACTAGTAAATATGTGGTCTCAATGCAGGCAACACAGCCACTCACTTCCACTCAAGTAAATTATATAGGCCCTAGGCACCATCTCAGTCCATGCTTAAACTGGGTCTGAGATCTAACATGTGCTTTAAAATACTTCCATATTTAATTCCTAGTGTCCTAATACTGAAGAACACTATCCAAGTGTTTTCAGTTCTGCAGACTCAGAGAATAAGAATGAAATTTGGATAGCAAGGCATATCTTTAAATTTTTTAACTAAATCTACTTCGTCCCTAAACATGAACTGGAATGGTGAAAGTTACCCTATGGTCCTCTGTAGTCATTCAAGCTCCTGAATGCTTCATTACAACGAACACTCACAGTACCTATGAACCAAGTGCTGTTCATGGCTCTATAGGTCTGAGCCATCCTGAGGAGTTAGTTTACAGTGGCAAGAACAAGCACCCAGACTGGTCTATTGGTAAGTGCAGGAAAGGGTTAGACTGCTGTGGCAAAGGCAAGGGAAGTAAGTGGTCAATTCCTTCACAGGAGGAAGGAGACTCAGGAAAGTCTGCAAAGAATAACATCTGAATTGTCTTTAAATGTTACATCCCTAAGGATCAACATTGATGAGTTCTTACATTCAGAATAATACCTTAGTCACTGGGGATACGGCTAGCTATCTCTGTCCCAGAGATCTTATAGTCTTAGATAACACAGAATACTTATCACATACGCCCAAACATAAAGCCACCCTGAATATCACTCTCTCCTATATGTCCAAGTAAACTTCCAATACATATCTTCTTCCTGGTAACATAATTAGATGTTCAGGCTACTAATGAAATATTCAAAGACCTAATTGATTTTCAGTGATGTTGGTAAGATACTCATGCCTGTTTAAAATATTTATATCATAATTTAGTTAGAAACACATATTTTTAACTACATATTAAGTAAAATATTACTTTAGGTAGCTGGGTTTTGCCCCACTTGCACATTTCATGCAACCATTCTGCTTAAATTATCCACAATGACTTCCCCGTTACAAGTGCCACTTGCAGAGCTAAAACAGATCATTTTTACTTCTAGTTAAATTATCTGATTTATAGCATTTTTTTTAATTTGTGGGAGATGCTTTCAATAAGAATCTAGGTAAAGCAGACTGTTTGGTTTTTTTGTTTGTTTGTTTGTTTGTTTGTCATTTGTCCTGTAGCTCTATGTTTTCTTTCTCCACAACAAAACCATTTAACTACTCTTTAAATATATTCAATCTTTGCAAATGTGAGCTTTTTAACACCCTCTCCAAGAAATAAGGAGAAAATCTGGCTTAAATGTCTTTGACTCCTTTTTTCTTTTAAATAACTCTGTCAGTGCTCTCTCAATAATCCCCCCAAAATAAGAATTTATGTTATATGAGAATAACTGTGGTTTCTGCATTCAATACATTTTTGTGTAACAGAGAAAGCTTTCTATAAAGGTTTTTTAAGGACTTGAATAGAAGGCAGCTCTCTCTTTTTGGAGAGATCCCTTTAAAGGGGAAAAAATATCTTTATATTTGGGTACATTTGATAGAAGACACTGTCAAAGATGCATGTAAAGAATTTCAATTAAATTGTTTCATAAAAATGTTCCATCAAAGAAAAACTAATATTTTTAAATAACTGAGAAAAGAAAGCAACAACTAAAATACATGAAGGGTTATTTAATTAGTATGTATAATAATAATTATAACAATTTTAAAAAGAGAGGAATCAATAAAAGTCAGAGGCCATAGTAGAGCTAAACCGGATGTGGGTTAGGATCTGAGGAAAGGGAAATAGGGCCCAGAGGGAACACTCTAGGAAGGAGAATACCCAGGTGAAAAGTCAGCAATAAATAGGTAAACCCATAGATTCTTAAATGCACTGAATTTCTAGAAGACTGAGGAAACACTAGTGAATATTCAAACCCAAATTTCTGCTTTGTATGTTTATATCAGTCATGGTCCAATGTGGAGACTAGGGCTATGCAGTAATTTAAACAGAGTTTAATATGAATAATTATTAACTGTTATGGGGATCATCTAAAAGTAGTAAAGAAAAATATTAAGAATAGCTAGGGCTGGAGGGATGCTTCAAAAGGAAACACCTTGGAAGAGGTGCTCTTGCCCCAAGAATAGGATTCAGAGCTTGTTGGAGAAGGTGTTGAGTACTGTCAACCAGCTGACTGGGTCCCCGAGTCAGAGCTTGTCCATTGTCACTGAGCCAGCAGCAAACACCAGGGTTCAGGTAGGAATTGTTTCCACAGGGGTGTGTGTGTGTGTGTGTGTGTGTGTGTGTGTGAATTGTTTCCACAGGGTGTGTGTGTGTGTGTGTGTGTGTGTATAAATAACTTGAGTGACAAGAAACTACAGCCAGGGCTGGAAAGCCAAGATAATTGCTATGGGAGCAGGTAAGCAGAAAAGTGGGAAAGTGACTGGTAGCAGAAACCATCCCTCTCGCCATCCGGAAACTGATCTCTGGGGTGCCTGAGAAGCTCACTGGGAATCTACCTATTCCCAGAGGTGTCACTGAAACTCAGAAGTAAACTGTGCACCAGGTGCCACTAAAATTTGAAGGGGTAAGTACCATTGCATGCTTCTCACATGCTGCCAGTAACCCCATAGAAGCATAAAGAAACAAATGTAAAAACACAGGACAAGGAAGAGCCACCTGCTCCCTCTGCAGTGTGCCACTAGTGCCCTCTCCTGACAAAGCTTAGCATCATTCCAGATGCAAAGGATATTTAAAGGGCCCAGCTTAATTTTCAGAGTAGGCAATGAAGTACGAATTTGGAGCTGAGAGGCAATAAAATGATACCTAGCTCAATATCTATACATAGATTTAAATGTATGTGAGGAGGAAGGTCTCTTAAATTTTTAGGGGAGGTATGTGCCTTTTTTAAACATATTTTTATTATTTCAGAGAGGAAGGGAGAGGGAGAGAGAGATAGAAACATTAATGATAAGAAAGAATGAATCATTGATAGGCTGCCTCATGCATGCCCCACACACAATCTGGGCATGTGTCCTGACCGGAAATTAAACTGTGACCTCCTGTTTTCCAGGTTGATGCTCAACCACTGAGCCATGCCAGCCAGGCAAGGGATGTTGCCATTTTGCTTTTGTCTGATGTGTCTTTCTATTATTTGGTAGTGGGGACACAATGAAAAATATTTAAAATGCAATTAGGGAAAGTAAAGGTTTTACTAATATAGATTTTAAAGGGGAACTCCTACTAAATTAAAGGTTTGTATTTACAATGCTTGTCTATTTTAACAGTGTGCTGTTATGCCTGAACACAACAGCTCAGTTAGAGAACTAAGACAAAGTTCTAAGTCCACAGATGAAAAGAAAAACAAAAAACACTCCTGCCTATCAAAATATCATTCTCTTAACTTCAACCTCCTCAGAAATGCATCTATACTTAAAAAAGGGTAATATGCTAATTAGACCGGACATCTTCTGTATGTCCTTCCAGACAAAGCCATGGTGGCAGGGACTGAGTCAGAGGTAGTTAGAGATGATCAGGCTGGCAGAGGAGCAGTTAGAGGTAATCAGGCAGACAGGAAGAGGTGATTAGGGGTAATCTGGCAGACTGGGGAGCAGTTAGGAGCATCAGATAGGCAGGAAGGCAGAGTGGTTAGGGGTGATAGGCAGGCAGGAAGAGGGGTTAAGGGAGCTCAAGCAGGCAGGCAGGTGAGCAGTTAGGAGCCAGCAGTCCCAGATTTCAAGAGGGGTCCTGGATTGGAGAGGGAACAGACAGGACTGAGGGACTTCCCTTCTCCCATGCACGACTTCTGTACACCAGGCCTCTAGTAGTATTTATAAAAAAGGAGAGAGATGTGTGGTTTTCAACATTAAAGAAAATAATCCCTAAAAGTAGAAAAATAACACAAAGTACATACTGGGCTAAAATACTAGGGGCTAAGGAAGGTAGTATAGTAATAGGAGCTAATTGCAAGATGCAAAGATTTTTTTAAAAATATAGATGTTGTAGCATTTAGACAGATGTGAGCAGAGCAAGGATGATGGGCCAGATACAGAAGGTCACCAGGGTGGAAAGCCCCAGGTACCTAACAATGGATAATCAATTGTAGGGTGGGCCCTCACCCCCAGGGAGACTTTTCCTCTCCCACACTGGTTTGGATTCCTGGCCTTTCCTCTATAGAAATAACATTTAGACATCAGTTGTATTTCAGTTCCAGGCCCATATAAGCAACCAAACCAGCCACAGCTGATATCAGGACTAGCAGCATGGAACAATGACTGCCTGCCCTGGTGCCAGCCTATCAATCAGTGGAGAACACTATCCCATAAGGACACTGGGAAACTGATGAATATTCTATTGAGATCTTCCCCTGGGACCTCCCCTAACATTTTCACCATAAAACCCTTAGGATGGAGGACCAAGAGTACTCTCCCTCCCCAGAGTACACCCGTGCCTTGTGCCTTGTACCTTTTCTTTTCACTTCCTCCCTCTCCCATCCTGCCACAGGCACATAACCATTGGCTTCCACACTCCCAAGCTCCAAGGGACCTTCCTTTACCTCTGTAACTTGTTTCCTAAGCCCGTTTCTTCTAGGAATTACTCTTTCTACCTCTATAATTTATCTAATAAATGTTCTCTTACAGTTTGGGTCTGGATTCTGTGAATTCTTCCCTTGCCAGACCCAAGTACCAAGGTTGCTAAACCCAGGTTTAATCTGACCCCATGGTCAGGCACCTAGTGCTGTTCTTGCCGCCTACTATATGGTATATACCAGGTGTACCAGTTAATAATGTGGATTTTGTAATCAAAGAAAACATGAAAATTTCAAGAGAAACATCAAAAGTACTTTATTCAAAGTAATGTCCATCACTAGCGACACTTTTCCCCCATCTTTCAGGTAATTTGTGGATTACCATCCCAATAGAACTTTTCTTGTTTTGAGGCAAACCATTCAGAGATCCAATTTTCCACTTCTTCATACGTTTTGAGTGCTGCTCAGAAAGTATGTGCCATGGATCGGAACAAATGGTAATCTGAAGGAGCAAAGTCTGGTGACTCAGCAAGTAGGTTAATACTTTCCAGACAAGATCTATTAACATGTCTTTAACTGGTTTTGAAGTGCATGGTGGTGTGTCATCATGAAGCAAAATTACTTTACCATGTCTTCTGGCACATTCTGGTCGTTTCACGATCATAGTGTGGTTCAAATTGATTATTTGTTGTCAGTAGTGATCAGTATTAATGGTTTCACCTGGATTTAGAAGCTCATAATACACCACACTTTCCTGATCTTACCAAACGTAGAGCATTGTCTTCTTTCCAAAGTGATTTGGCCTTGTAGTCAATGTTGATGGTTGACTGGATCAATCCATGATTTTGTGCATTTGGGATTCTCAAAATAAATCCACTTTTCAACACTAGTCACAATTAGATACAAAAAAGACTTTGTTTTGTGCTGTTGAAGCAACATTTTACTGATGGCTTGTTGATTTTCCATTTGTCTTTCATTCAGTTGGTGTGGCACCCGTTTTTTTTTCTTTGAAATCTTTCCCATTGCTTGTAAACAATTGTAAATTGTTTGCTGAGCAATGTTTAATCTTCCAACAAGTTGTCTTGAGTTTGACGCGCATCTTCATCCAATAATGCTTTGTAAATGTTGGTCTTCAAACTTCTTCGGTTGACCTGGATGTTCTTTGTCTTTCACATCAAAATCATCACTTTTAAAGCATTTAAACCAACATTCACAAGTATCTTGAGATGGAGCATGTTCACCATAAGCTTCCCAAATTTCAGCAGCACTTTTCTTCAAAATAATAAATTAAAACTTCCCGCAAATGCTCTTTTTTGGGCACAAAATTCGACAATTT
Source organism: Nyctalus aviator (assembly GCA_036971965.1). NCBI lineage: Eukaryota > Metazoa > Chordata > Mammalia > Chiroptera > Vespertilionidae > Nyctalus > Nyctalus aviator. The sequence continues at coordinate 87,999,601 of CM072922.1, read as the reverse complement.
TAAATGTAAAAATGTCTATGAAGTTAACACCTTCAGTAAATTTGACATATAAAGTTTTGAAGCTTGTCAATACAACAAAATAGCATACACATCAAATCGCATATATATCTACATATTTATAATTCCATCTATTGAAAACAATCAATATTATTAACCGGTACACCTGGTATTTTGGAGAACCAAGACACAACGTAGATAGATGCTTGTACTCGCCAACTCCCACAACCACCTCAAAATTAAAGACTAAAATACAGAACAACCATCGTTCAAAACCACCTTAAATATGGTTAATGGAAATCTTACACTAAGGAAATAAAGAAAGCACATGGAGAATGGTAAGATGGGGGAAGGCCTCCAACTGGCTGGCCCAACACCCATGTATGGTGTCCTTTTAATCAGGAGAGATATCTCGGCTGCAGAGGTCTCCTATGAGGAGCAAGGAGTCCCAGCCCAACACCAGACCTCTCAGCCCAGGCTTCCGGTGCTTGGAAGAGAAGTCCCCAAAACTTCAGGCTGTAAAAATCAGCAGGAATTGAGGATGCATGACACAGAAGCTGCTGGAGAACTAGGCAGTTCCTCTTTAAGGCCTGGCACACGAACTTACTTGGTCTCACTTTCTCTGAGCTCCAGTGCTGGGGTAGTGGCTTGAGAGAATGGAGGAACTGGATTGTCTGGCATCAGAGTAAGAACTTGGAGGCAACTTTCTCCCAGACAGAGGTGCTTGCAGGGGTCAGTGTTCCTATGCTGAGACCTCCCCAAAGGCAGACTTGACTGGCAGACATATCTGAGTTTCCATCAGCCCAGCTCACACTGTTCCCTCTAGCCTAATGATTCTCTGAGATTTCAGCCCATCCAACTTTAAGCCCCACCCACGCTGTTTTTAGTGGCTTTAGACTTTCCTAAAATCTCTCAAACAAGCAAGCAGCTTGCCTCATACCTATCAATAGGAGGCTGAAGACCTAGCACTAGCATCCACACTAGACCCTTCACAGCTTGGCTTTGCTTGGACACTTCCAAGCCCAACATAAGAAGCAGCTATCTGTAGATATCTCTGTAGCTCCTGCTGTGTAACCCTGGGCAATGGCTGACTTTGCACCTCCCTGGAGGCCACAGAGTCAGTGCACCAAGGAGACAGCTTCAGACCATACCAGATTACAACTGTATACATTCACAAGGGACACACTCCAGGGACAGACTCAGTGAGTATTAATGTCCCACTGAAGCAAGTCCTGCTGCATATGGGTATCTCCTGCACAGCAGCTCTTCCCCTGGAGTTGCAGCTAGTCCTCACAGCCAATTCTTCCCAGTGATACCAACAGCAATCAAGGCTCAATTACAAGACTGTACACACAACCCACAAAGGGGTATAACTAGAGTGCCCAGCTTAGGTGATTGGGGAGGCTGAATCACTTGGGCCCTACAGGACATCTACTACACAAGGCCTATTCTATCAATTCCAAGAGACATAGTACATAGTAAATACAGGGAAGCAGCCAAAATGCTGGAACAAAGAAACGTGGAACAAAGAAATGTGTCACAAAGGAAAGAGAAAGAATTATATGAAATGGAAGCGAACAAACTACTAAATAGTGAGTTTTAAGGTTAAAAAATGTTTTTAAGGATGCTTAAGGAATATAATGAGGTCTTCAAGGGACTTAGAATTTTAAAGACATGAGAAGGGATCAGTCTTAAATTAAGCATACACTAACTGAAATAAATAGTAATTTATAGGGAATCAACAGTAGAGCAGAGAATTCTGAGAATCAAATCATGATTTAGAATATGTGGAAGCAAAAAACACCCAATCAGAAGAAGAGCAAAAAGAATCCAAAATATGAAGATAGTGTAAGGAGCTTCTGGGACAACTTCAAGCATACCAACATTTGCATTATGGGGGTGCCAGGAGGAGAAGAGAGAAAGATATTAAAAACCTATTTGGAGAAATAATGACAGAAAAATTCCCCTACCTGGTGAAATAAAAAGACTTACAAGTTCATGAAGTACAGAGAGTCCCAAACAAGAGGAACCCAAAGAGGCCCACACCAAGACATAATTAAAATGCCAAATGTTAAAATGTTAAAGACAAAGAGAGAATCTTAAAAGCAGCAAGAGAAAAGCAGTTAGTTACATCCAAGGGAACACCATACAATTGACAGCTGATTTCTCAACAGAAAATTTGCAGGTCAGAAGGGACTGGCAAGAAATATTCAAAGTGATGAAAAACAAGGACCTACAACCAAGATTATACTACCCAGCAAATCTATCATTTAGAATTGAAGGTCAGATAAAGAGCTTCACAGACAATAAAAAGCTAAAGGAATTCACTACCAAACCAGTATTTCATGAAATGTTGAAGAGTATTCTTTAAGAAGAGGAAGACAAAAAAAAAAAAAAAAAAAGATAAAAAATATGAACATAAAATGGCAATAAATAACTATCTATCAACAATTGAATCTAAAAATCAAAATAAACAAAGAAGGGATCTAATGAACAAAATAAACCAATGAATAAAATATAACCAGAAACATGGAAACATGGAACAAACTGACGAATATCAGAGAGAATGGGATAGAGAAGCAGGAAGAGATTAACCAAAGATCTTATATGCATATATTCATTACCTGTGGACACAGACAATAGGGTGATGAAGGCCTAGGGCAGGTCAAAAACTGGGTGGAAGGAACAATGAAGGGGGGGAGATAAACATCTGTAATATTCTCAACAATAAAAATTTAAAATTAAAAAATAACAATTATATATATATATATATATATATATATATATATTATTGATTTCAAAGGAAGGGAGAGGGAGAAAGATAGGAACATCAGTGATGAAAGGGAATCATTGATCAGTTGCCTCCTGCATGCTTCCTACTGAGGATCATGCCTACAACTCAGGCATGTGCCTTGACTGGGAATTGAACCATGATGTCCTGGTTCATAGGACAACACTCAACCACAGACAGAGATGTTTTAAGATTTTAAAACTGCTGTTTAGAAACTATTGTAATCTATACTCCCCTTTCCAGAAGAATGTTAAATAGCAAATGTTGGCTGTCTGAAATCATGAAAAATATACTAATGAGAATGCTTTCAGTACAAAATATGCTCACTCTACAATGCAGTTCATTAAGCCATCACATATGTAGATCAGGATCCTTATATAACTTCACTGACTTATTCATTTGGTTTAAGTTAAATGTGCTACAGCTGGCTTCTCTGTAGCCTTGCTACACTGAAGGATAAACATATCTGTCATTTTCCTTGAAGGAAAAAAAAAAAAAAAAAAAGATTTTTCTCCCAACAACTTATGACCCAAGTATGTTCTTTCTAAGCCTCTGGCAACACAAGTGACAGAAGGGCATCCGCACTTTCCACGCAGATTTAAGTGCTGCAGCGACTTTACGAACACAGTGTTGGCAATGCGGCCCTGGCGGCAGGCTGCAGCGGCGGTGCTGCTGGCCCCAGGGGGCCCCAACAAGCGCCGGACCGCACCGCGGCAGGATGACGGAGCAGGTGAGTGGGCAGCAGGTGTTAGGTGCTAGGCCATCAGAAAACACGGGCATTTACATAACGATCCATTAATAGTAGCAAAATTACAGTTATGAAGTAACAGCGAAAGTAGTTCTATGGTTGGGAGTCGCCGCAACGTAAGTAACTGTATTAAAGGGTCATGACATTAAAGGTTCTCCAAGGTTGAGAACCACTGCATTCGAGGGTCAATACAGTGATCCAGGAACAGAGAGTGGAGGCCTGCACCCAGGGAGCAGCCAGTGGGAGTTATGGGAAGTAGTCAAATTCTGGAGAAATCGTAAAGAAAGAGATAATTATAAATTTCTATCTGAATGAGGGATATGAAAAGAAAAAAAAAAAAAAATAACTCCAAGGCTGTTTGAAGTTACCATCAGTGTGCCAGGAAAGTTCAGTTATAAACATATTAAGTTCAAGATAACTACTGGATAGCCAGGTGGAGATGTGGTGGACAGCTGGAAACAGGAGTCGGGAGTCAACAGAGTGGCCTGGGCTGAAGATGTATCTTTAGGAGTCATTGGCATATGGATGGTATTTAAAGCCATGAGCTTGCATGAGTTCCTCAAGGGCATGAGTATAGCACAGAAGAGCAGTCAAGACTGAGTCCTAAAGTCTCCAGAGTAAGGAGATTGGTGGACAAGAGGAGCTAACAATCATTCAGAGAGGAGAAGGCACCAAGAGTATGAAGCCCGAAAAACCAAGCAGGGCAAGTCCTCGCTGGTTTGGCTCAGTGGACAGAACATCAAACTGCAGACTGAAGGGTCCTAGGTTCATGCCTGATCAAGAGCACATGCCCAGGTTGCTGGATTGATCTCCAGTAGGGGGCATGCAAGAGGCAGACAATCAATGATTCTCTCATCATTGATGTTTATATCTCTCTCTTCCTCTCTGAGATCAATAAGAAACAAAAAACAAAAACAAAAAACAAACAAAACAAAAAAAAACAAGCAGGGTAAGAAATTACAGATGATCAAGCTACTGACAGGGCAGGCAGACCAAGGGCTGAGAATCGCCCACTTGGACTGAGCAATGTGAATTCTGGCACTGTGATGAGTGAAAAAGACTGGATGAAGAGCAACAAGAGTATAAAGAGACATGTTGGAAACAGCAGCTATAGACAACTCTTACAAATATAGTAAGCAACCCTTACAATTTATTACAAAAGAGAATTGATGTTTATAAGGGAACGGGTTAAAAACATTTTTCAAGATGAAAAAAATAACACATTTTGGTGCTAATGGCATCAATCCACTAAGAGAAATTCTGGCGATGTAGACAGGAAGGGATTTGCTGGGATGTGGTCTAGTGCATACGTGGCAGTGTAGCTTTAGACAGAAGTGTGGAGAGTATACTTGCAGTTCCACGGGGGCAGAATGTGGGTGCAGGGAATATGCAGCAAGTTGCTGATGATCACTGCAATGCTTTCAGTACACTAGGAAACATGGTTGTCTGCTGAGAGTGAGCACAGGACAGAAAGCATTTGCATTTGAGAGAGAAGACAGGAAGCAGTCATCTGGAGGAATGAAAAAAAGGGAAAAGCAGGGAAGCCATCAGGTGGTATACACTAACAGCAATATGAAAAATTAAAGCTTATATTCCCTTTGATCCAGTAATTCACTCGTAACTCATTCATCTACTTCTAGGTGGCCTGGGGGGCCTACACCCAACTGTTACCAGTGCTGAGTCTAGAAGAGAAACCAAAAGGAATAGGAAACAATTACTTCATTTGTGCTGTGTGTAGTTCTACACTGCTTGAGTTTTTACAAAATACAGGCACACCTTGTTCTATTGTGCTTTGCTTTATTGCACTTCATAGATGTTGCAGTTTTTACAAGTTGAAGGCAAGACCCTCCACCAGCAAAAAGTTTAGGATTCACTTTATTGTGATACTTTACTGCAGTGATAATACATTTGAGGTATGCTTGTAGACATTACTTTTACAACTTTAAAATTTTCACTTCTGAGTAATGAATCTGACATAAATCTTTTCCCAACAGTATTTTAATAACTAACAACTTTCCCTCAAATTTTGTTGCAGCCACAGTGGACTGCTACTTGCTATACCCTGAAAAATGTAACTATATCCATACAATCTTCCAGCAATTCACCAGATAATTAACTTCCTGGTGATTGCTAATGCTGTCACAGTCTCCCCTTCAGGACCACTGAGATTACCTGAAAGACAAAACAAGCAATGCTAACATTCTTACCTCAAAGTTTCAGGAACAGGTTTAACGTAACACACTTGACAACATTTCAAGGGCTGTGTGTAGAAAGCGGGCAAACTCCCAAATCCCAATGCATTTCAAAATCCCACCTGATCCTTTCCCCTCCCCACTCCACAAACACTGAGTGATCACCATGTGCCAGGCACCCCTTGGGAGCTGGGCATGCAAAGCAAACATGTCATCCTACATGCAACATGTAGACTACACTAAAAATAAATGTGAAATGTAACTGTGAAAAGCACTGTAATGAGAGACAGGGCTGTGGCACCGTGAAAGGGTAACAGTGAGATGGGAACAAGTTCACGAAAAGCTTCCCAGGGACGTGATGACTGCACTGAGATCTGTGGGACGGACAGAAGTGAACAAGGTGATGATGGGAAACAGAAAAATCTGGTAGGAAAAGAACTGCACTTACAATGGCCCTCGGGTAGGATGCTTAGACTCTTTTTTTTTTTTTATAATATATTTTATTGATTTTGTACAGAGAGGAAGGGAGAGAGATAGAGAGTTAGAAACATCGATGAGAGAGAGTCATTGATCAGCTGCCTCTTGCACACCCCCTACTGGGGATATGCCCGCAACCAAGGTACGTGCCCTTGACCAGAATCGAACCTGGGTCCCGTCACTCCCCAAGCCAACGCTCTATCCATTGAGCCAAACCGGTTTCAGCGGATGCTTAGGCTCTTGAGCCAAATGACATAAATACAAATTCCAACTCTGCAACTGAGCATTAGTTAACATCTCTGTGCATCCAATTCTTAATCTACAGAATGGGCATAATAGCACTAAACTTACAGCATTGTGATGAAGATTAAATGAGTTATTTGTAAGTTATTTGATGCCTTTCTTCACAACCTATATAAGTAGTTTTTAAAATAAAACAGATTCCAGCCCTAGCTGGTGTGGCTCCATTGCTTGAGTGTCATCCTGAGCACCAAAAGGTCACCAGTTTAGTTCCAGGTCAGGGCACACACCCAGGTTGTCAGTCCGATCCCTGGTGATCAGAGTGTATATGGGAGGCACCCCCTCTCCCCCCCTGCTCATTAATAAAAACCAAATTAAAAAATATATATATATATATTAGAGCACCATCCAAATATTCCAAGGTTGTGGGTTTGCTCTCCCATCAGGACATATTCAAGAATCGACTGATGAATAAATAAGTGGAACAAGAAATCATTGTTTCTCTCTCTCTTTCCCTTCCTCTCCCCCATCCTTCCTTTCTCTCTCTAAAAACCAATTTTAAAAAATTCCATGGGATATGGGCTAGTGGAAAAAGGCAAAGATGGGAAAATGGGGGATAAATGTAATACTGTCAACAATAAAAAAGTATATATTTAAAAATAATATAAAAATAAAACTAATTTCAAATTAAATGCAAAAACATATGTGTATGCCCAAGCATCAGAGAAATGGATTACAAAATGTAAGTTTATTGTGCTAAAATACATTAAGGGAAAATAAGGCTTTTCACAATAGGCTATAAAGATAGGCAATTAAGGACCCCATGCAGTGGGTAAAGAGTAAACTAGAGAGTGAATAATGAAGAAAGTGATCACATAATTCTGACCCAAGTCAACCCAGATACTTACATAGTAAAGAATAGAGAGGAAGAAAAAAAAATTGACAAAATGTTCCCTGTCCTCAAACAGTTTAACAACTTCCAAGAAAACATAATGCAATAAATGCAAGAAACATCAATACCTATAATTTTGGTGATACCAATATTAATGTATTCATTGATAATTTCTGACAACATAGGCTTATGTAAGCTGTTTGTCAATGCATGGTCCTATTTTAAAATCCACACTAAGGGGCCAAGGAACCAATCATTTGTCATTACAACAGTCATGCTATAATAATGGTGAAATCATCTTACAAAATGCTTCAAGTGATATAGAAAAAATATTAATCCTATCATTAAAATATTTATATCTACTTTTCTCTTCCCCCCAAACTACCAGTGTTAGACATAATAAGCATACTGGAGATGATCAGCTATGTCATGATAGAGTTGCCTTATTGAAATATACTCCGAAAAGATCTAACAAATGCCCATTTAAATTATTTAATCATTCTGAATCTTTGGGCCCTTAACCCTTAAAGTGACAGTGGAAAATGGACCATCCTAATATATAAAAAGCCAGGGGCTGACATGACTGAAACACCAGGATAGATAAATGATCAACAGGCTGTGTGGGGCAACCAGGCTGGCAGGAGGGTTAGTGAGGGATGATCAAAGGACTGAACAGCAGGCTATCTGTTCAGTCAAGGGACCAGCCCAGCAGGGGGAGAAAGTTGGGGAAGAATAGGCCAGCAAGGGGGGGTGGGGGGGAGGCAGTGAGGGATGATCAGGCCAGCAGGGGAGGCAGTAAGGAGCAACCAGGCTGGCAAGGGGAGGCAGTTGGGGGCAACCAGGCCAGCATGTGAGGCAGTTAGGGGTGACCAGCTGGCAGGGGGTGGGTATTAGGGGCAATCAGGCATGCAGGCAGGTGAGCAGTTAGGAGCCAACAGTCCCGGGCTGTGAGAGGGATATCCATCTGCAGATTTAGGCCTGGGGGTTGGGCCTAAACCAGCAGTCAGACATCCCCCAAGGGGTCCCAGATTGGAGAGGGTGCAGGCTGGGCTGAAGGGACCCACTCTCCTGTGCACAAATTTCATGCACTGGGCCTATATTTAATTATAAGATCAATTTTGTCATTATTAGCTCTGTTATCCTCATTTTGGGGGCACTACTAAACCTCAGTGAATTAAGGCTACACCCAGAGAATCTGAGATACAACCAGCCAGCAATATAATTCATCTCAAGAAACAGAACTCTTTTTTAAAAACATATCTTGCTTTTCAATGTAATGTCAAATCTCCCACCAACTGTTCTTAGAGTTCTTGATATAATTAACATATTCATAAGAAAAAAAGTCAATGATTTCTATTTTCAGATTCCTGCTTACCGTTTAAATGATTAAAACTTTTAAATAAATTCTATCTCCCATTTCAAAGTTATATAGTTCTATAGGAATGTAAAAAACAAACAAACAAACAAAAAAACACTTAAGAGTACCCTTCACACAAGCATATAACATCCTCAGAAGTCAGAAAAGGTGCTTCAATCAAGAATTTAGATTAAAAAGGTACTAAAAGCCTTTACCATTTATGGACTATTTCACAAAATTCATCTTTATTATATAAATTATCTTCTGAGTCATTTAGATGGGGTTGGGAAGGAAAACAAAATATTGGATAAAGAGAAGTGTATTTACAGAAATGAGAATAAAGTCAGAATGCTTTGTGGAAGAGGAAAATTACTAGAGTTGTCCCATTTGTCAAACAACAGAGAACTGTCCTTTCATCAAAAAGACTACCAAGTATAGACATACCATCTGGACTATATTAAAAGCCATCCAAGTGCAAAAGAAAAATATAAAAGCCTCTAACTTACCCAAGTGCTTATGGCTTAGAAAGCCTAAAGAGAACTAGGCAAACAGAATGTGAACTCCAATTTTACTAACTTGGGTTAGATTGAAGATGATTCATATCTGCTTATGTTGACTTGAAATCTAAAAGAACATAACAATGCAATTTAAAGTTACTGGTGGGCCTAATCCAAGTGATAAGTAGATAACAATACAAAGTACCAATGATGACTAACTTCAACTCAGTTAAAGTTAGGAGGAGATTGCAACAGTCTGATGAGCCCCCATTCACTAACAGTAGCCACCATTCATTCACTAATGGAAGGGAAGCTGGAAGGTGGGAGGGGGGGGTCTACTGGGGGGAAAGTAGAACATTTTAATAGTAGAGAGATAAATATTCAGATTAAATGGTCAATATGACAGTAAAAGTACTCATCCATTTGGAAAACCCTGCCCCCATACATTTGATAACAAAATTGTATGTGCAAAGCAGATAAGCAGTTTCATCGGTTCCATGGTTATTGGGAACTGATGACAGAACGCAAGCTGAGGTAGATATACACAAGATTGACTAAATACTAATAAGCCAAAGAGAAGAAGAATGTCTCATTTTAAGTGAATACAATACTGAATTGCAAACATATATTAATTATTAGAACATTAAGACACTAAAACGACCTAATATGAAGTGTTCTGGTCAAAGAATGCAGCTCATACCTTAGGCAATGACACCTACTGGCATACAATCAAAACAGCATCAGCAATACTACATCCAAACTTAATGAACAAAAAAAAATCAAGACTCAGGAGTGTCAAATTCAAAGTAAAAATTTATTAAACAGAAAAAGATTTTGCTATCTAAAAAAAGATACTATGTAAAAAAAAAAAAAGAACAAGAGCGTTATAGACCAACTTACACTTACACATCTATGCCACAATTAATATATAATGTATCAGTACATATTCTAGATATTCTGAAAATTGAAGGAAAAAGATGACAAGGTATAGATAACTTATCCACCTACATAAACTATAAAGAAATTTCTGTTTAGGACAATTTATTTTTCTTTGCTTTTTTCACAATATTTGGACAAATATAAATTATTACCATTAAACCAGAGGAAGTTAATTAAATGCTAAAATGTTATGTTAATTCTCAAAATAATAACATCTCTAAAACATGAAAGCATTAAAAAATGCAGAAGCATAAAGAAGTGAAGAAATTTCCCAGTTAAAAAAACTGCTTCTATAAAAATATAATATTTTGTACAAGACAGTAACTCTTAATAAATGGCTCAGAATTTGATGAAAGTGTTCCTGCAGCGAACAATGCACTCTTCTTGCAGATTCCAGATGCTCAACATTCCTGATTCAGAATGGAAAAACTTACTGTTAGTCTAGAGAAATTTAATATCACCATTCTTGTCATATCCTTCATAGCTTCATTATTAGAACAAGTCTGTGGAAGCTATAAACCTATTTAAATGCTAAAAAAGATGTTTGCTGTGTTCAATCAGATTAGATAGTGTAACCAACCAATATACTTAAAAATCATATACAAAAAGCTGAGAAAAAGCAAAAACAAATATATACTTATTTATGTTTTTTTCCCTGAGGTTTCATATTTTGTATTGTGTACAGTATAGCCAGGCATAAGCCCAAAACGTTTTACTACAACCAAGAGCTAATAAACACTAAAGAACATATATCAACGCCCAGAGCAACATTATAAAATTTTATTACATTAATAAAATGGGATACATCAAGCTTTAAATTTTCCACTTTGTCAAAGGTAAAATAATCAGCACTATTCAGTGCCATTCATAACAGGCTTCAATTTTTCTCATTTAAAGTATGTTTTATTTCCAAAAGTACCTATATTACTAAAATGCTTTAATACGATCCTGCTAGAAGCATTCTCTTTTGTACACTCTCCCTCAATTGCAAATAATTTATTAAAGCATTGAGCAAGCTGAGTTTTTAAATGTGGGTCAATTTAAATAATATAATATTGTTGTTTGATTATACAATTGCCTTAAAGTCTATAAAATCAGGTTAACAGAGGGTAAGAGCAGACACCTGTATATAACTTTCATTTTAGAAGTTTTGTCTGAGATTCTAATTCGTGTTAATTATGTATTAGCAGTCTATGCCTTCCACGTGACATCCACTTCCAAAGCAAAGAGAACAGTGCTTTGATTCCTAGCAGTACTTATCCAAAAGATAAAACAAAATGAAAAATACTTCTAATACTTTAATGAATTATATTCTATAGCTATCTTTTGGAATAAGTGATTGCATGTATGAAATCTACATTGAACCAGCTAGTTACAGGTCCTCCTCACCTGGAATAGTCAGCAATAAAAGCTAAAGCACTAGCTTCATTATTTCCTTTCTTGTTGTTAATATTATGATAGCATTTATTTCCGTTTACTACTATTTCAGTATTTATTATATATTTAAAACCTAACAGAACATGCATTTCTCATAGAACTACTACAATCACCAACAGAGGAAGAATGGATGCTGAGTCTGTTTTGCAATCAAATGAATAAAAAATATCGACTATATAGTTGACTCTTAGCAAATAGTAGCTGCCATCATCATCTTTATCATAGCCTCTCAGAGATTTGCTAATTAAATTAAAGAAAAGCCCCGAGGCAGAGTTCAAGAGAAAAATGTCTTCAATGGCTTTCTTCTCAAGTACAGAAGCTCCTCAACTTACGATGGGGTTAAATCCCAATACAATATTTTCAAGTTATGATGGGTATAAGAAAAAAAAGCAGTTATTATACCTACCCTCGCTGAGCCTAGCCTACCTTAAATGTGCTAGAACACTTACATTAGCCTACAATGGGGCAATTATCTTCTATTTCAGCTCAAGAGTAATTGGCTTCATCTTCTTCTCACCAGAAGCAGGAGACACAGATGGGCATTTTGCAGAAGTAATAGGATCAGAAAACACAAAATGCAATGCCAACACACAACACAGTACTCTGTAGAGAAAGCATGTCAAACGCATCTGGAGAGTCGCATACCTCCTTCTGGCTACAAGATTGACATGCTTGCTGTAGAGTACCATTGTTCACCCTCACAATCACATGACTGATGGGAGCTATGCTCACTGCCGTTGTCCAGCATCACAAGAGAGTATCTTGTGTCACACCCCATATCACTAGCCTGGGAAAGGATCAAAATCCAAAATTCGAAGTACAGTTTCTACTGAATACATATCGCTTTTGCACCGTCTTTACATAAAGTCCAAAGTTAAACCATAGTAAGTTGAAGACTGTCTGTGTTCCTTTGAAATATCCATCATAATATCCTCAAGAACAATGTTGCACAGCAGTGCAATAGTTAGATGTTTAAGAAAATTCATGTTTTCAAAAATAACCCTTGTTTCAATGGGGAAAAGTTGTGGTATGAGAGAATAATTCCCAGCTAATGATAATAATAGTATTTTATGCATGAATTTTAATAATAAAAGTAAAAAAGAATCCCAAACTATGAAGATAGTGTAAGGAGCCTTTGGGACAATCTCAAACATACCAACATCCGAATTATGGGGTCAGAAGAAGAGAGAGAGCAAGATATATTCATATAATGGAATATTATTCAACTAGGGAAGGGAATGTTCTGATACATGCTATAAGATAGATGAACTTTCAAAACATTTTAAGTGATATAAGTCATATACACAAGGCCAATTATTGTTATGATCCTATTTACATGAAATGTCCTATATAATAAAGGCCTAATATACTAAGTGACCAGTCGTCTGGTCATCCGTTCAACCAATCAAAGTATAATATGCTAGTGATATGCTAAGACCTCTCACCATGACATGCACTGATCGCCACAAGGAAGATGCTCCGACTAATCAGTTATCTTGTTGCTGGGGTCCAGCTGATTGGGACTGAGCAAGGCAGGCCAGACATGCCTTGGAGCTCTCCTACGGTCCCTCCCCAGGTGGCCAACCTCCCGTGTCCCTTCCCAGCCTCAATTGTGCACCAGTGGGGTCCCTTGGCCTGGCCTGCACCTTCTTGCAATTCAGTATCCCTCAGGAGATGTCAGAGAGTTGGTTTTGGCTTGATCCTGCAGGCCAGACCAAGGGACCCCACTGTTGCACGAATTAACGCATTGGACCCCTAATATAAAGTAAAATAAAATCTAGAGCCCTATCAGGTTTTGCTCAGTGGATAGAGCATCGGCCTGCTGACTGAAGGGTCCTGGGTTCCATTCCATGCCCTGTTGCGGGTTTGATCCCCAGTAGTGGGCCTGCAGGAGACAGCCAATCAGTGATTCTCTCTCATCAGTGATGTTTCTATCTCTCTCTCTCTCCCTTCCTCTCCAAAATCAATATATATATATATATATTTATATATATATATGTCTCAAGTGTGTCAGGGAAGAGGGGAGAGATGGAGCTATTATTTAAATCAGAGTTTGGGATGATTAAATCTGTTTGGGATGATGAAAATATTTTGGAAATAGATACAGGTGATGTTTGTACATTTTGAATATAATTAATGCTGCTAAATTGTACACTTAAAATGGCTAAAATGGCAAATTTTATATTATATATATTTAAAAATTTTTAAATTTAAAAATAAAAAATAAACTACATAAACATCATCAAACATTGCACTCCATGAGATGTTCAAAGGTGATGCGAGGAATCTGACACCATGCCTGATGAATAGCACTGTCCAGATCTGTGAGATATGATGGTTGTGGAACCAGCTGCCTGATGGTTCTTTTACCTTTGTCCCACAAATGCTCAATTGGATTGAGATCTGGTGATTGTGGGGGCCACCTAAGCAAGGTAAAGTCTCCCTCAGGTTCTTGAAACCACTCCTGCACAATACGAGCACCGTGGCATGGCGCATTGTCTTGTTGGAAGAAGCCATCTCCACTGGGATTTGCCATCAACATGATAGGAGGAACTTGGTCAGCAATGATACTTAGGTATATTGTGCTATTCAGACATTGTTCCACATGAATTAAAGGGCCCAAATCATGCCAGGAAAACATGCCGCAAACCATAACACTATACCACCAACTTGCATGTGGGGTGCACGCTTTCATGCTGTTTCCATGAAATTCTCACTTTGCCATCTGCATGATACAATTGGAAACATGGTTCATTGGACCACATGACTTTTTCCCAATGCTTGATTGTCCAATCCTTGTGTTCCTGTGTGAATTGGAGGTGTTTTATCTTGGTAATTGCAGACAGCAAAGGTGTTCAAACAGGCCTTCGGCTTCCATATCCCATTCGATGCAGTGTACGGCTAATTTGCCTACTAATGTCACATGGTCATAATAATCTGTCCAGGAAATTTTTAATTTCCTAAAATTTTTTTTTTCTTTATTGTTGAAAGTATTACTAGTATTACAGATGTACCCTTGAAGGAATTTTTTTTTACCCATTAAACCAATATTATAGGAAATGTTAAAGTGCTTGCTGGAAGAAGCAGCCTGGCCAGCATGGTTCAGTGGTTGAACGTCAACCTATGAACCAACAGACAACTAAACAACAGGCTGCGTGGGGCGACCAGGCCATCGGGGGGTTAGTGAGGGACAACCACACTACTGAACAGCAAGCTGCATGGGGCAACCAGGCTGGCAGGGGTGGCAGTTGGAGGCAAATAGGCCGGCAGGGGGGCAGTTGGGGGTAACCAGACCAGCAGGGGGGCAGTGAGGGGCAACCAGGCTGGCAAGGGGGGAAAGTTAGGGGCAACCAGGTCAGCAGAGGGGGGCAGTTAAGGGCAACCATGCCAGCAGGGGGGGCAGTGAGGGGTGACCAGGCTGGTAGGAGGGAGGGGCAGATGGGGGCAGCCAAGATGGCAGAAGGGGCAGTTGGGGGCAAACATGCCATCAGGGGGCAATAAGGGGCAACAAGGCCAGCAGTGGTGGGGGCAGTTAGGGGTGACAAGGCCAGCAGTGGGGGGCAGTTGGGAGCGACCAGGCAGGCAGGGGCGGGGGCAGGAGGGGCAATCAGGCCAGCAGGCTGGTGAGCAGTTAGGAGCCATCAGTCCCAGATTGTGAGAGGGATCCCAGATTGGAGAGGGTACAGGCTGGGCTGAGGGAACCCCCGCCCCTCATGCACAAATTTCATGGACCGGGCCTCTGGTTCTGTAATAAAAGGAACTAGGGCTCCCTGGAGAAAGGGCTAATTCTAGGGATCGGACACTTTAAGATGAACCTGGAGCCTCTTATATTTCCAAAAGTAAGAAACTGGTAAAAACAATCAAACAAGCCCACACTGATTGGGTATATCAAAGGAGCCAGCCAAAGCTAGAACAACATGAGCAACAAGGAACAGCAGTATTGGATTACAATCCAAGGTATGAATAAATATCCCTTGAGTCCTACAGATATGAATAAATGGGTGAGTAAATTACTAAATAGGAGAGAAAAGACAAAGAATGCCAAATAACTTATACAGATACTTCACCCTAAAGGAGACGAAGAAGAACAGAGACCTCCTTCCAAAGAGGACAGTGTGGAAGGGAGGAGAAAAGAGAGTAATTACACAGTACAGAAACCTGACAAATGCTATTCAGCCCATTGATCAACACCAACAGTCTTAAATCAAGTTCATAGTATATACCCAAAATATGATATGACAATGGCAATTTACATCAGACAAATAACAATACAGGGAAATTCTACACCTGACCAGGACTCCTGGAAACTGTTGGGCATCAAAAACAAAGGAAGTCTGAGAAAACATTACAGCCAACAGGGACCTAATGAAACAATCACAGCTAAGTGTAACAGGAGATCCTGGAACAAAAGGATATTAGAGAAAACTAAGAAAACCTGGATAAAGTATAGATTTTCATTAATAATGTATCAATATGAATTCATTAATTCAAATGAATATAACAAACTAAGATACGATGTTAATAATCAGAGAAACAAGATATAAGGTATACTGAAATTCTCTATATTAGCTCCATAATCTTTTGGTGAGTCTATAATTACTCTCAAAAATAAAGTCCATTAAAAACTTTTTAAAAAATTAACAGATCACAATAGCCAAAAAAGTAAACTCAGAACACATGTCCTACTGGTATACAAAACAGGGAATATTAGAAATTTATGTCTAAAGGATGGACTTTTGAACAAAGTGATGCTAGAACTACTAGCTGTTCATGTGGGGAATTACACTGCTGCCTCACATTACATACAAATTATAGTTGGACTAAAATTCCAAATGTGCAAATCCATTTTTTTAAATTATTAGAAAAGTTTAGTGATTATCTGCATGAAAAGAAAGGTCATTGTAAGCAAAAAAGCATTAACCATACAGAAAAGATTGATTTGTCTACATAAAAGTTTTCAGCTTCTACAAAAAATAAAAAATAAAAAATAAATTATATACTATTTAAGGAAGAAAAAAAAAGGACAAATGACTGGCCATAAGAAATGGTGTTCAACCTATTAAAAGATTAAAATATAGTATACAAATAGAGAAATTCTGAAAAATAAATAAGAAAATGATAAGCCAATAGAAAAATGGGGATGGATATGATATGAATAGTAATAAATGGCCATTAAACACAGAGGAATAAATGGCCATTAAACAAATGGATACCATGTTTCCCCCATCAAATTGGTTAAAAATAAATAAATAAGTAAATAAATTATAAAAACTGATAACACAGAATCTTGGCAAGCATGTGGAGAACGGATATTTTTTTTCTTTTTTATTGAATGTTTTGGGAAGGCAGTGGTTAATATATTTTTATATGTTTCAGGTACACAATCTATAGCATTGTGTGTTTACCACCACAAGTCCAGTCTCATTCCCTCACCATTTATCCCCACTTTAGCCTGCTCCAACTCAGGGGAAAGGATCTTTAATGCAGTCCATGGATTAAGTGGTTTAACCACTCTAAAATACTATTTGACAGCATCTATTAAATATGCACATTCTTTCTACAAAAATATCAGAAAAGGACCAAAACCAGGGTTTTCATTACTGGTGCTCTATATTGTGACACTATGGAAAACAATGCATTATTAGCCTAAAAGAATGAGGCAGATATATATATGTCGGTAGAGGCAGACAGACAGATAGATAGATAGATAGACAGACAGACAAACAGACACACACCCCTCCCAGAAATGCCTCTCCAAGATACATTACTTGGTATAGGAGTAAAGTTATGGAACAATCCATAGAGAACAATAGAATCTGTGACTTAAACATAAAGGAAAAAATACATAAAACCACACACTTATGTACATACATAAGTAGAAAATTCTTAAAGAACACCCCTCAAACTGAAACAGAAAATGAGACTAGGAGAAGGGTGCATCATAGGAATTCCTTTCCTTTTTTATCTAGGCATCTTTGATGAGAACGTTTTTATGTATTACTCGTAGAATTCAAAATTGTTTTGCTTAGTGAACTAAGCAGAAGGAAGGAGAAGGAGAAATGGTAGAAGTTTCATGCTGACAGCATTTTCCTACACATGTAGTGTTGCATTGTTAGTCAGGTGACACTCTCCTGCCACAGGGGCATCTGCCCTGGAGTTAAGTTCATCACAGCAATGACATTGCTAAGCATCACTGCTTATGGCACACATGGCCCCTGACTGCTTCACAGAAACTACAAGGAAACCATCGCCAGCTGATGGGTACACCATACCTTGGGTTTCCCTAAATGTAGTGTGACTCTTAGAACAGGCACGTCTTTTCTGCCTGACTCAAGCCTTGTTGAGACGCACAGGTCAAAAATACCACAAAGCCAACGGTGAGTCACATCAGCATCTTAAATTTGCACCAAGTGAGCCAACTATGTGTGGAAAAATCCTTTTAAATCCTCAATAGCCTGTGTTCTTTTTCATGACTGACACCCAAACTGCCTCATAAACTATAAATACTCCATTTTAGTCATTCCCTGAGTTAATGTAAGCAACACTATTTTGCATTCAATTAAGGTAAGGCATTTTGGTGACTACCAAAGCATAAAACTTAAATTCATTACACAACTGTAGTAAATGTCTGATTCATATACATTTTATCTATAATTTCCCAAACCACTATGGAAAGTTAAATCATTCACTTTATATAGTGCAACATAATGTGGGACTATGTAAAAAGTGAAAGAAAAAAGAATTTTCCGAAGAAGCTGGCTTTCGAATTATGTCTTGAAAAAAAAATATTTTTATGTAATTTAAAAATCAAAATCACTTCCTAAGAAAAACTAATCCTCAGTATAAATCACGGTCAGGGGAAAAAAATCCTTCTTCATGGATAAAAAGGAGACAAAACTTGCCCAAATATAAATGTAAATATGCTCTAAATAGCAAAAGTGGTATTTGCAAGTAGTACAAATGAAAATGCCAAATACAACACAAAACCAAATTTGTGACTCAGCTTTATAAATACGGCGGTGCCAGTAGCTGTCCAGTGTGAGATAGCTATTTCACCGGGTTACAGAATGGCATTAACAGAACTGGATTCGGTCTGTTCGGTGCGACACACAGAACTTTCTTGTTAGTCACACTCCAAGACACCACTTCTTTTGATGGGTCTTCAAAATACTCAGCGGGGCTCCTCAACCCACTCACATTCTGTTTCAAAGTTTTAGGGAGGGTCCGGAATCTGCATTTTTTTTTTTTTAGAAGAGCCGATTCTGGAGAATCCCAGGAAAGAACTTCACAGGGGCCTCGACCCCGCCCCACCCGCTCCTCCCTGAATCAGGGCAGAAGCAGGGGATCTCACACTACATATAAGCACGAGTTTTTCCCCTTCCTGTTACTCTTCATTCTAAGTATCACCAAGTCTTACAACTGATGATAACGTGAAATATGTCTGCTTGTTTTTATTAAATCCTTTAATACATATTTGAATAGTTTTTAACTCTGGTTACAGAAAGAAAGAAAATATAAGAATGAGGTAGGGATAATGTTTTGTTTTTTTAAAGGAAAAAAAGTGAGAAGTCTGAAGCAAGTACGGCAAAATTATTAAATCTGAGTGAAGGTTAATATGAATATGACTGGACAGCAGTCTCCCCCTTATCTGTGGTTTCACTTTCCACAGCCAACTCAAGGTACGAAAACAGTAAATGGAAAACTCCAGAAATAAGTAATTCATTCGTTTTAAATTGCCTGCTGTTCTGAGTGTCTCAATGAAATCTCGTGCCTTCCCTCTCTGTCCTGCTCGGGACATGAATCACCCCCTGGTCCAGCGTCTCCCCGACGCACACGCTCCCCACCCGTTAGTCACTGCGCAGCCATCTCGGTTCTCAGAGCGACTGCCACAGCCTCACAGCGCTTATGTCCAAGTCACTCTAATTCTACTTAGTAATGCCACAGTCACTTAATTTTATTACAGTATATTGCTATAATTGTTCAGTTTTTTATTAGTCCTCGTTATTCAACGCTTAGTGTGCCTAGTTTACGAGTTAAGCTTTATCAAAGGTATGCACGTATAGGAAAAAACAGTACACATAGGGTTTGGTATTGTATGCGGTTTCAGGCAGCCAGTGGGTCTTGGAACATATCCTCCGCAGGGAAGGGGTGACTGTTGTGTCTACCACACTTTTCTGTATTTTAAAATACTTCATTTTTTTTAAAGAAATGTAAATAAATAACAGTATTTCAAGAGAAAGTACGAGCGGATCAGCATACGCCACCCCTATCTGGCAGCGGCAGCAGCCAATGCCCTTTGATAACTTGTATCTTGGAAGGCTACACCGATTTTATGCCCCTTAGTCTTGTTTACAGAACAAGCATGACCTGCTTGCACTTGCTTAACGCTATGCTGTTTTCCACTGTGAACAGGAAGACTGAAGTGAAGACGGGAGGAAAGCACCCTTCTTGGGCTCACATACCTGTGTCACTCCCAGGTCCTGTTGACAAGGCTGGCATGATGCAGGCTGCAGGCTGGACGCCGCACTCCGCACAAATGCTCTCCCGCAGGGAATTCCAGCTCCACGGCCCGCAGCCACGCTGCCTACCAGGACTTATATATCACACAGGCCGTTTCTACAAAGAAGAGGAACAGTGTAAAATAATAATAAAAACAAAGATTACTCAATGGCAACATTCTGTAACTAACTCATATACCAACACACTTCAGGATTTTTCAGAATTTTTTCTACATGCTACATACAAATATTAAGTGTGAGAGTTTTTCATTTTGATGTGACATTTCTAATTAAAAAATATGACCTTAAAAGATTTTTACTGTTAGTCTGAGGACTGCTGAATGCATAGATGGAGAAAGTAAAGAAGCTTCTTTAAGCCAATACCATTCTAAAATTCCTCCCCTCTGTTAATCATAATTCTAAGTTACATTTCTAATGTAGAACAGACACTATAAATTGTCAACAACTTATAACTAATTGTAATTTTTAAAAAAGAGCTCATCTTAATATAACAACTACAGAGTTCTCTAACTTAAGGCTGCAAATAACCTTTGAAAAAAAATACTAGAACTGAAGCAAGATGTTATTATAGATTTACAAAAGTGTTCATCAAAATAAACCTAACAATCCAAGCTAATATACAAAAGTAAATTTGTTTATAAAAACTAAGCTTTGGTGTATCTTGGAAAATATCAATTTTCAATAACTATTTTAACTAATGTTTATCCCAAATTAAATAATATAAAGGTACCACTATATAGTAGCTAAGAGCAATTACTCTAGAGTGTAGCCTAATCTCTAATCCTGTAAGCTCTGTGATCTAGGACAAGTCACTTAATCTTATTAATTCTTAAACTTCTTGTAGGCTAATGAAGATATCAGCAATTTAAAATTGTTTCATAATTAACAACTGGCATATAGCAAGCATTTAAAAAAATGCTGGCTATTATGACTGGAGTTGTCTAATTCAGGTAATAAGATTATAAAATTTAAACATAAAAGAAAGAAGCAAGATTAAAATGTACATTGTCCTGACACCTAGGAGACCATATGTTTTAAATTTAGACCACTGCTCCTAATAATGGAAAATACATTGCATTTACATTTTTTTTTTAGAAATCAGAAGAACAAAACAATGTGTTTAAGTTCTTTTTTAATGGATTTTCCCTAGTTCTTTTCAACTCAGTAACTTAAAAATCCATTTTAACATATATTATTAAAAAAAAAAAACCAGACATTGTAAACACCCCAAAACTGCTTCACTTCAATTCTAACGCTTTTAAATTGATTATTCATATTACAGAATAATAAATGAGCTTGCCAAATTTCACTGGAAAAAATCCAAACTGTAAAATTCTATTAAAGCTTTTTAAATTAGCTTTTTAATTATCAAAGTGAATGTTCGTAGAAAAAAAATCACCATCAAATAGACTACGTTAGACCAGACTGACTATCTGGTGCAGTGACTTGAATTTTGTTTGCTCTTATTACAAAGGTTGACAGAGTCAAAGAATGCAAATAAATCCACATGGAGAGGAGTGTTAATTACAAATCAGGGCAATTATTTTAAGTACCCATATAAAAATATAAATCACGAAGCTAAAAATAAAAAAAAAATAAGTGAGAAAAAGCAAAGTTTCATTAATGGCCATCACTGACGCTATTTCCCACAATAATTAAAAGGCAACTCTTCTTTGCTTTTTATCAATTATTCTAACAATCAGGATAAAAATTCAACTACATAAAAACATTCCTAAATGCAAACACAAAGAGAGTAAAAAACAGACCATACATAATTTAAAGAATGCATTTAATTATTTTACTTTTGTTTCGCTGCTGAGAAAAAAGAGGAGATGGCTAAAATTTGTAAAGTATATGCACACACATTTTTACAATTAGGGCAATATATATGTTGTATGTGGGTAGACAGTTATTATATGTGTCTGTCTGTAATTTAAGCTCTTTATGCCATGAGAAAAGTTCTAATTTGTATGGTACAAATTGCTTAACTCCAGAAATACATATATCATGCAAATTACTACTTTCTTCACACCTTAAAAAACTTATGTTTCACTTTTATAAACCACCACATACACCATAAAATACCATATAATAAGCAAACATGCTTATATCAAACAAACCGACTGTTAATACTAAGACATACTATGACAACCTTACATTCCACATCAAAATAACCTTCTGAGTTGATACTGCTGCTGTACATATATCCCATATGTGAAAAGCCTTAGCATTTCTCACTTTATTTCATAATGAACACTCAACGTTAAATTTTTCCAAAGTTATATTATTTAAGAAATGTATGCTACAAAGTAATTATCTTCTCAGAACATATATAATAAGAAATAAATAGTTTGATGTAATACCACTACTAAAATGCTCAGTATTTTATAAAACAAAACAGAGTTGCTGGGTTTAACTTTCAAACTGAGCCAATCATGTAATTGTTGTTTTTTGCTAAATTTATTAAAAATGCATTGGAATTTGTCAGAACCCAGACATAATTATCACTGACTGTTGTATGGAATCAATTTTCTACAACGCAAAAATACCAGCTGTTATAGTATATCCTGAGAGGGATTACGGAATATTCTTAAATTGAAGTTCAATCCATCTTTCCATAAAAAAGAGAGAGCCAGGAACACAGCGGTATAAAGTGCACCTGAAGCATTTACAATACCCAACAGAACTATTACAACCGTCCTTTAAAAAGGCTTATTTTTGAAATTTCATTATTCCAGTTGTACCTTGCTTCTATATATCACACTGTATCAAGTTCTTTTGGCGTCTATCATGTGGAAACAGTGAAATATGTGAATGTCTACAAGCTTACAATGTCCGATTTCTACTGGCTCTGGGTACCCCTTGGGCTGCTGTGGCACTCATGACATCTAGTGGTCAGTCACAGGAGTGCAAGTGTTTGTAGCAAAGTTTTCTGAGTTTTCAGTAAAGCAAAAATTATCTTAATTGCACCCAGTGAAATAGTCACCAGGAAAAAAAAAATTAAATAGGCATACACACACTATTAAAGAAGTACATCCTCTGCTTGAGTGTCTCCTCTACCTGCAATACTCAATATACAACACAACACTACTTCATTTCTGACACCAGAACGTGGTTTTTAAACATCAAGCAATTCTGTATTATCAGCCATTGCCCTAAAATTCAACTCAATTCTGACATTTTCTACCTGGAAAATGGCATCAGATCCCACAGGTTACAGACTCAGTCATACAGGATTGCTCTTCTCCCTTCCCATGTCATACAAAGTGCAGGTTGTCACCTATACTTCTAATCCAGGGGTGGGAACCATTTTTCTGCCAAGGGCTATTTGGATATTTATACCATCATTGGCTTAAGATAATTCACTTAATATAAATTTTACGTTGCTATGAAAAAAGCTCCTTGAGGTTGCCTTGGCAAGGCCAGATCAAATGACGTCACAGGCCTCACATGATCCGGATGCCGAACGTTACCCACCCCTATATCAATTAACAGTAAATGAGAAGTGTCCGAAACCCCTTCGCTAGAATCACTCAAAGAACTCAGGATAACATTTACTTAATAGATGGCCAGTTTGTTATAAAGAACACATTTAGGCATAGCCAGAGGCCGAGATCCTTCCAGCAGGATATTTGGGACGAGGCCCTCTCTCTCTATCTCTGCACCTCCATACTTGCACAAACCCAGAAGCTCTCTAAACACTGTCCCTGTGCAACTTTATGAAGACTTCATTACATAAGTGTCACTGATTAATCACTGGCCATTGGCCATTGATTCAACCTCCAGGTCCTCCCCAGTGGGAGTGGGGCTGAAAGTTCCAACCTTCTAATCAAGGTTGATTCCCTGACAATCAGCCTCCATCCTTAGAGACTTCCCAAAAGCCACCTCAGTAACATAAACTGGGGTGTAGTCATCTGCAAAAAAAACGACATATGTATTTCCTCCTTCCCAATCTTGATGCCTTTTCTTTCTCTTGCCTTATCGCTCTGGCAGAAACTTCATCCACTATATTGAATGAATAAGAGTGATGAGCATTTGGCATCCTTGTCTTGTTCCTGATCTTAGAGGAAAACGTTTCAGTGTTTCACCAATAAGTATGATATTAGCTGAGAGTTTGTTGTGTATGGCCTTTATTATGTTGAGGTACTTTCCTTCTATTTTATAGTATTTTAACCATAAATAGATGTTGTATTTTATCAAATGTTTTTCTGCATCTATTGGTAAGATCATATGACTTTTTTCTGTTGTTTTAATGTGGTGTGTTACATTGATCAATCCGGGTATGTTGAAGCATCCTTGTGCCTCTGAAATAAATCCCACTTGATGGTAATGTGCTTTTGTATTCATTTATAGTATTTTGTTTAGGAATTTGGTATCTGTACTCATCAGAGATACTGCTCTGTAGTTTTTGTGTGTGTGTTAGCTTTGCCAAATTTTAGTGTCAGAGTTATATTGATCTCATAATGTGTTAGAAGTATTAACTCTTCAATTTTGTTTTTAAAGACTTTGAGAAGGATAGGTATCAAATCTTCCTTGAATGTTTGTAGAATTCACTGGTGAAGTCGTCTAGTCCTGGATTTATTTTTTGGGAGATTTTTGATGGCTATTTCAATTTCCTCACTGTTTATCAGTCTATTTAGCTTTTCCAATTCTTCATGATTTAGTCTAGGAAGGTTATAAATTTCTAGGAACTTACCCATTTATTATAGGTTATTGAATTTAGTGGCATGTAGTCCTTCATTGTACTCTAGTTTGATACCTTGTACATCTGTGATGTCTGTGGAGCCTTTTCTTTAATTTCTGATTTTGATTATATGGGTCTTTTCTCCTTTTTCCTTAGTGAGTCTATCAAGGGGTTTATTATTTTATTAATCTTTTTTAAAGAACCAGTTCTTTGTTGTATTATTTTTTATAGAATCGTTTTGTTCTCTATTTCATTCAATTTGCTATAATTTTTATTCCCCTTCTGCTGACTTTGGATTGCTTTTGTTCTTCTTTTTCTAGTTCTTGAAGATATGTTAGTCTGTTTACTTGGGAGTGCTTGTTTCTTGAATTAGCCTGTATTGATATAAACTTCCCTCTTATTACTGCTTTCCCCACATCACACACATTTTAGTATGTTGTACTGCCATTCGCCTTTGTCTCTATAATCTTTTGATCTTGTCTTTTTTTTTCCTGACCCAATCATTTTTTAGTAGTGTGTTGTTTAATCTCCGCATATTTCTGGATTTCTTTACTTCTTTTTTGCAGTTGATTTCTAATTTCAAAGCATGCTGGTCAGAGAATATGCTTAGTATAATTTCAATTTTCTTGAATTTGTTGATGCTAGTTTTGTGATCCAATATATGGTCTATTCTTGAAAATGTTCATGTGCACTGGAGAAGAATGTATAATGTGATGTTGAGGATTAAAGGCTCTGTAAATGTCAATTATGTCCATTTGGTCTGCATCACTTAAGGCCAGTATTTCTTTATTGTTTTTCTGTTTGGGTGGCTGTCTAGAGCTATTATGGAGTATTAAGGTCCACAATGATGACTGATTTTTTGTGTGTCAGTTTCTTCCTTTAGTTCTGTGGGTGTTTGCTTTACATATGTTGGTGCTCCCTGATATTAAGTATTATGTCTTATTGATGTAGTGTCCCTTTATCATTAGAAAATGTCTATCTTTGTCTCTTGTTGTCTTTATCTTAAATCTGTTTTGTCAGATATAAGTATGGCTGTGCCTGCTTTTCTGTGGATGTTATTACTAGAAGAATCATTTTCCACCCTTTTACTTTAAAACTACCTTTGTCTTTGCAACTTAGATGTGTCTCTGGTAGGCAGCATATGGTTGGGTTTTGTATTTTTTATCCACTCTGCTACTCTGTGCCTCTTTATTGGTGACTTCAAATCATGTACATTTAGGGTAATTGGTGTATGAGGATTTCCTAAAGCCATTTTATCTTTTGTTTCCTGGTAGCTCTGTGCTTCCATTATTTATTTTCCTTGTGTTTCTGAAAGTTGTTTTTATTTGGTGGTATTCCATACTTCTTTCTTTTTTCCTCTTTTTTAAAGCTATGTGTCTCAGTTGAGGTTTCTTACGTGTGGTTTATGAAAAACAAAGTTTCATATATACAGTAATCGTTTTTCTTTTAAATGCATCTGATCTCCATCCTCCTTTGCAAATTCAGACCTCTACTTTTCCCCTTATATACTTTTATTGCCATAAGTTATCCCTGTTTATGCTGTAAGCTTGTTGGTGATATGACTTGCAGATTTGTGACCTTTTATTCATTGTTTCAGGTAGCATAACTCCCTTGAATATTTCTTACAATTGAAGTTTTCTGGTGGCAAAATCCCTCAACATCTGTTATGTCTGAGAAAGTCTTTATTTCACCTTCAGATTTAAAAAATAGTTTTGTGGATATATTATTCACTAGAGGCCCGGTGCACAAAATTTGTGCATGGGGGTGTGTCCCTCAGCCCAGCCTGCACCCTCTCCAATTTGGAACCCCTTGAGGGATGTCTGACTGCCCCTTTAGGCCCGATCCCATTAGGACAGTCAGACATCCCTCTCACAATCCAGGACTGCTGGCTCCCAACTGCTTGCCTGCCTGCCTTCCTGATTGCCCCTAACCCAAGCAGTTTTTGCCTGTCAGCCTAATGACCCCTAACTACTCCCCTCCCAGCCTGATTGATGCCTAACTGCTCCCCTACCAGCCTGATTGCCCTTAACTGCCCTCCCCTGCAGGCCTGGTCCTCCCCTCTCCGCACTGCTCTTTCCTGCAGGCTTCATTTCCCCCAACTGCCCTCCCTTGCAGGCCTGGTCCCTCCCAACTGCCCTCCCCTGCTGGCCATCTTGTGGTAGCCATCTTGAGTACACATGAGGGCAGCCATCTTTGACCACATGGGGGTAGCTATATTGTGTGTTGGAGTGATGGTCAATTTGCATATTACAATTTTATTAGATTGGATGGCTAGTAATTTCTCTCTTCCAAACTTTTGAATTTTTGGTTCCTTTCTATTCTGGCTTATAGAATTTCTGCTGAGAAGTTGGATGATATGTTGATTAATTTTCCTTCTTTTCTCTGGCTGCTTTGAGAATATTTGCTTTGTCATTAATTTTTTGTTGCTGTTGTTAATCCTCACCTAAGGATATTTTTTTCATTGATTTTTTTTAATCCAGATGCTGAAGAGCCAGGCAAAGACTGACAAATGCCTTGAAGTTCTCCTCCTCTGTGATGACCCTGACTTTATCTTTCTTGTAGATATTTCATATGGGCATGACTGGTCCTATCAGCTGGGTGGCCAACTTGAGTTCTTCAGCAGAATTATCTTCCTTCTTAGGATCTGAGGGCTTCCTTGGGAAAAATATGAGCTTGGAGCACAGTACCAAGATTGGACCTGTTGCACCTCCTCTGATTCATGGAAATCCCAATGGTGCAAGCCATCATTTTGTGGATGCCAGGCACCATTAACTCTTCCAAACTGAAACTGATACCAGCTTTCATTTGCTATAGTACCTTACAGTGGAGCATCACAATATGGGTTGGATGGATCTGGAGGCAGCATGCAAGGCACTGTGGCTTGCTGGGCCTTAATTCTGCGAATGTTCCATGCTATCTAGGTAAACCACATGGCAATGAGCCAGAGCCAGTCCTTGTGGAAGGATCATGCCATGTGGGCTGGTGGCTATGGATGCTGCCTATGAGCATTCTCCAAAGGGAAAGGCCACCAGAAAGATGGAATGACTCTTGAACAGTGGCATATTGGTGTGTCAAAAGCATTTTTAAAACCTGACTATTTAGTCAGGGACACTGACCTCTTTTCCCCTAGGTTGTCAAATTAAAAATTGGCAACAGCCAACACAACATAGCTATCCAATGAATCAAAATTATAACTCTTTTTGTTATCAAATAGGCAAAAAATATATTTTTTGGTGTACTGCAGAATTTCAGTAATTAGTTTGTGTGCCATGAGATAACAAAGGTTGAAAATCACTGCCCTTGTGTATATCTTTTGAATACTGTGTGATGAAAAGAACAATACAGAGAAAGCAATGCTCCTATAAATGAAATAATTGCTGTCTCAAAGAAAAGCCAGTGTGCAAGGGTTTTGTAAACTCAAACTGTCATTTTTCATGGAACACCATTTTTACTTGAAACCAACAACTAAAAGACAAACTATTCAGGCTATTCAGATTAATAAAGCTTGAGAATTTGGCAAACATTTTTTTTGAAAATGAATGAAGTCTGGGACTTCAAAAAAACTGACAGTGTGTGTTAGTAATGATGAAACATAAGCTTTCAAGCAAAAATGAATTTTATAAAACTTGCATCTAGGTGCCTTTGGTTTGTAAGCTACTATGTGAACCAAGAAATACAGATGTGCTGGAACCTGGTAACGCTTTGTATACTTCCACTGGCCTCCCAAAGGCTCTTCTGAGACCAGTGGTGAAATTAATAAATGCAGTTCCTGGCATACTATAACAACACTAGAAGCCCTGTGCATGAAATTCATGCATGAGGGGGTGGGGAAGCAGTCCTTCAGCCCTGCTAGCATCTTCTTCACAATCCGGGACCACTGGCTCCTAACCACTTACCTGCTGGCCCACTTGATTGTGCCTCACCACTCTGCTTGCCTGCCTCATCACCCCCAACTGCTCCCCTGCCTGACTGATTGCCCTTAACTGCCTCTGACTGCCTGCTCTCTGACTGCCTGCCTGATCACCCCTCATATTACACTTTTATTATTATAGACAGTTGCCTTGCTCCAAGCTGTAAGGACATGGTTGTCATAAAGATAGGAAAGTTTTAATTTTTACTCTTGATTATGGCAATTAATTAACACAGATGACCACCAAAAAGGTGACTTACCAAAGGGTATATAGCAAACGAGGCTGTTAAGTCCTCTTTCATGAAAACGTGCATGTGGTGCATTGTACCTGCCTGGGTACTTAAGAGAGTGAAATTTCTGTCTGTCTTTGCAATCATACGAGTGAATTGTGTGAGACCCCAGTCTGTTTTGGTGCTCACAGAATAATAGACTTCTTTTGTTTTTTTTTTTCTTTGCTCCATTGGTGGACATTTCCTAAAAGTTGCACGATATCGTTCTTTTAATTTTTCCTCAACACTCTGACTTTACTTTATGTCTCTCACCTTAGCTTCCCCTCTATGTCCCACCCACACAGTAACTTGCTCCAGGCTCACTTTGCTCGAGTGTCTAGGAGATCATACAACACGTCCACCACCAGAACCATGATTCCCAGGATTCCTGGTGCTCCCCGCGCTCTAGGCTTCCGTTTTCAGACAAGGGGCCGCAGAAACCAAAGGATTGGGGACTCCAGCCACTCCCCACACCCCTATTCCCAGAGGGGTTGAAAGGACTGGGAACTCCAGCAATGGGCAAGTGGAGCAGCTGGACTCCAGGATGGAGTTGAAAGGACCAGGGACTCTGGCCGGGCTGAGAGGACTGAACACTGCCATGTTGTGGCTATGGGCGCTGCCATCATTGTGATGGAGTGAGGGGCATTTTGCATACTCCCTCTTTATTAGATAAGATTTGGTTAGTAAACGAGTATTTCAGATCTATTAATGCATCATGCAAAATTTCCAATGCATGAAAATCATGCATGAATAATAAACCAATGGATATTAAAGCTCCAATATGATAAATTTATTGATATACAGTATCTGCAGATTCCACATTTCCATTTTGGTATTGTATCAAAGAATATCCACAATTAACTGAACCAGTCACTTACTATACAATATTTCTCCTTTTTCCAACTACAGATCTGTCTGAGGTTGGATTTCTTCATTTCCTTCAACCAAAACATATAGCAACAAATTGAAAGTATACAGTGATATAAGAATATGACTATCTTCAATTAAGCCAGGCATTAGAGAAATTGCCAACTCACTAATTTTTTTTGTTTTGTTTTAGGAAAAAAAATGTCATTTTTCACAAAAATGTTATTTATGCTAACATGTCACAGCTTAATATTATTATTTTTAAATTATTTGAAATAATTTTTAATTTCACAGTTTTCATATTCAATACCAATATAATGCACATGAACAAAATTCTTTAGTCTTCAGTAATTTTTAAGAGTACATAAAGATCCAGAGACCCCAAAAGTTGAGAACTATTCTATGCCAGGGGTGGGCAAACATTTTCTGCAAAAGGCAAATAGTCAGCATTTTAGGCTTTGTGGTCCATGTGGACTCTGTCTCAATAGAGACAATACATAACTGAGTATGTATACCTGTGTTATCCTAATACTTTATTTCCAGAGACAGGTAGAGGGCCAGGTATGGTGACCACTATTCTATATCATTATACCTTATTAGCTAGTGATTTACATATCTAAAACTAGTATATTTTCCAGTAACAGTTTTACTGGTTATATTTAAACTAGACGCCCGACGCATGAAATTCGTGGAAGGAGCTCAGCCCTCGCAGCTGTGGCAGCTGCCTCAGCCCTCGTAGCCATGATGCCCAGCTTCATCTAGAAGGTCGTGCAGATGGTCGTTCCATTGTTCAGCCATCTGGTCTAATTAGCACATCACACTTTTATTATTATAGATATTCAAGGAAAGTTTTAAATTTTTTTTTCAATTTTTATTACCAAAACTGTTATGTAATTTTAAACTACACAGTCCCTAATCATAAACAATATCAAATTCTAATTTTGTCTAGTCCAAGAACCTTAGAATCTGTCACTACACACAGAAAATGAAAAATAAGCTTATACCTGACAACTTTTAGTAGTGTTAGGGCACTCTAGTTAAGATAACTGATAGATCCTCCCTTCCTCCAACTGATGGACAGATGTAAACTCCACCTGCAGCTAGACATTCCTGAGCACTGAACCACCAATCAGTACCTGCCAAATACCCTAAGCCCCCAATTCCTAACTCCTTAGATCCCTAATCATAGGCCTTACATGAAACCACCAATCAGCATGTGCTGAATGCCCTAAGTCCTGTCCCCTCTTTTCCCTCCCCTTAAAAGTGCATGAACCCCGGCCCTTGCTCTCTTTCTCTGGAAGCAGCTGGCAGTGGTACTCTTCTCTTTAATAAAGCCTGTGTCCTGGCATCCTGGTCTCCAGCCCTCTCTATCTCATCTTTCAATAACCAAACATAAAAATATCCCAGCTTTCAAAAAAAAAAAAAAGAAAGAAAGAAAAAGAAAATATGAGTGATGAAAACATCCCACTTTTACAAACTCAACAGGGTTCAATTACTGTGTAATATAAAACTCACCTCCTTTCTACAAGTGGAAATGAAAATACCAAAGCAATGGAAAAGAAGAATCCCATTGAAAGAATCCTATAAAACTTGAAAGACTTAAAAGCGGCAATAAGAGAAGCTGCTTTGTAATCCCCATGTTGAGACACGCAGGCTTTAGGTTGCTAGAAATGTCTGCAAGGAGCCCTAGCCCACTTGCCCAAAAGCACAGTAACCATGGTGCATCAGGGCTTCCCCTGATCAGGGTTCTCTGTGGGAAAGCACACAATGTCACAGGCACTCAGTCACTCAATGGCCCTTTGTCTGGAAGCACAGGTGTAATGAATGAACTGGCATTCACCAACAATGGCCTCATTCCAGACTACCCAAACTACCTACAATTAATGCACAGGATCCCAGTGATTTTTCTCAGATGGTCCTCAAGCCAAACCAGCAACATCTACTTCTGGATACCTCCCCAGCTTCTCACAGTGGGAAACTTTTTGGGTGATGATCTCTTTATAATTATGTTTATTTTCTACCACCCACTACTATACAATATTGGGTAGTCTTCAAGATTACACCATTTACCATCAATGACTCACTTTGTTGTTGTTGTTGTTGTTGTGTTGCTATATTTTAGCTCTTTCCTCTAATTTTGGGGGCAAGGGAGAATAACGTCATTACATTTTCTTTAACTCTCAATTCCAGATCCATCCCAGCATTCCACCAGCATTCCCTTAAGTCCTCTCTATTGGAGAAATAACAATCTTGCAATCATTTTTCTTTTTAATCCTTACTCGAGAATATGTTTATTGATTTTAGAGAGAGAAGAATGAAAAAAGGGAGAAGAAGGCGGAGGGGGAAAGAAAGGAAGGACAGAAGGAGAGAGGGAAGGAGGGAGTAAGACATCGAGGTGAGATAAAAACATCAATCAGATGCCTCCCCTGTATATCCCAGCCAGTATCGACCCACAACCTAGGTATGTGGCCTCACTGAGAATGTAACCCACAAGCCTTTTGGTGGATTTGTGTACAGGATGACATTCCAACTAACGGAAGTACCCAGCTGGGGCTGTAATCATGTTTGATAATTAAGATATAACAATGTAATTTTTTATGTTTATTGGGCTTACATCTCCCACTATATTTTCTTGAGGACAAAACCCATATCACCATATATCCAAAAAACAACATACTGGCCTCTACTCAGAAGTAATTCTATATGTGACCAGCTCCACCTTCCAAGAGCTCTTTCCCTTAAAGGTCAGAGTAACCTCATTACTTCACTTATGGGGAGAAGCCAGACTAATGAAAAGAGCACACATTTGGAAAGACAGACAAACTCTGCCTTATTGACTCCATGATCTTAGCCAGGCTATTTAATGAAATAAGACTAAAATTAATGACATAAGTAAAACAGCTAACCTAGAGTAGCCAACCAACAGATGACAGTTTTATTAAAACTTTTCAACCTCATTTTCATCACTCTCTACTTCTCACTTCCTCTAATCTTGCACATTTTTAACAGGTCCTATATTGAAAAGAATACAGGCTTTGGTGAGAGACAGACCAGTCTCCTTATTCTATCACTTACATGCACAACTTATAAGATATGAAACCTTGGGAAACCAAATAAAATAACATTTATTTCCAAGACTCAACATGCATTGTTTCATTTGCAATCATTATCATTATCATTTTATGGGTGAGGAATCTGAATTTTAAGCAACTTGCTGTAAGCCCACAGTTGGAAGGGATTCTAATATCAGCATGTAAGAATCGAATGCCTACACTACTAACCACACTACACAATGCTAACTCTTAATACTAATTCAGTTTTCTCAGGTATCAGATGGAAATAATATCTATAAATCTTGTACTTCTTGTGATAGAAACAACATATCTAAAGCATTGGGAACACACCAGATGCTCAAATATTAGCTCCTCCTTCTCATAACATTTCTCTTAATATCTTTTTTTATTGTATCCTGTTTACTTACAAAAAAGAATACTACTCATTCCATACCCATACCCTATAGCTTGCACATTAACCACATTTCTTCTCTGATAGACCCAAAACCTCAGTTTTCAGCCTTCAATCCAAAAATATGAAGGAGCTTCTGGGACAACTTCAAGCATACCAAGATCCGAATTATGGGGGTTCCAGAAGAGAGAGAGAGCAAGATACTGAAAACCTATTTGAAGAAATAATGACAGTAAATTTCCCCCACCTGGTGAAAGAATAGACTTATAGTAAGTCCAGGAAGTGCAGAGAACCCCAAACAAAAGTAATCCAAAGAGGACCACACCAAGACACATCATAATTAAAATACCAAGAGCAAAAGACAAAGAGAGAATCTTACAAGCAGCAAGAGAAAAACAGTTAGTTACCTACAACGAAGTATCCATACAATTGTCAGCTTATTTCTCAACAGACACTATGCAGGCCAGACGGGAATGGCAAGAAATATTCAAAGTGATGAAT
The DNA here is from genome assembly GCA_036971965.1 of Nyctalus aviator. Taxonomy (NCBI): domain Eukaryota; kingdom Metazoa; phylum Chordata; class Mammalia; order Chiroptera; family Vespertilionidae; genus Nyctalus; species Nyctalus aviator. Next base: position 87,965,819 of record CM072922.1, on the reverse strand, counting down.
AGCAAGAACCTACAACCAAGATTAGTCTACCCAGCAAAGGTATCATTCAGAATTGAAGGTCAGTTAAAGAGCTTCACAGATATGAAAAAGCTAAAAGAGTTCATCACCGCCAAACCAGTTTTATATGAAATGCTGAAAGGTATTCTTTAAGAAGAAGAAAAAGGTAAAGATAAAAATTATGAACAACAAATACATACCGTATTTTCCGGCGTATAAGACAACCCCCTAATTTTACAGTTAAAACATAGGTTTAGGCCTATATTGGTTGTATAAAACTACCCTCCACTTCCGAGGCAATATAATTTGCATGCATAAAATGCTTGCTTGGATTGGCTGAGTTAGAGAGGCGGACCAAGCAGCCTTGCAGTGATTGGTGCAGGATCGAGTTGGAAAATTCGTTTAGCGGCATATCCAGACGATTTTTGGGATGGAGTTGGAAAATTCGTTTAGCGGCATATCGAGACGTTTTTCAGGATATACTCGACGTATAAGACGACCCCCGATTTTTCGGTTGACTTTTTTACGTTTCAAAAGTCGTCTTATACGCCGGAAAATACGGTATCTATCAACAAGTAAATCTAAAAGTCAAGTGAATAAAAAATCTGATGAACAGAATAAACTGGTGAATATAATAGAATCAGGGGCATAGAAAGCGAGTGAACTGACAAATGTCACGGTGAAAAGGGTGTAGGGGTGGGAAGAGACTGAACAAAAATCGTACACCTATGGATGTGGGGAGGGGTAGGGGCAGAGGGTGAGGGAAACTGGGAGGATGAGAGCTAGTGGGTGGGAGGGGGAGGAACAACTAATAATCTGAACAATAAAGATTTATTTAAAAAAATAAAAAACCATGAAGAAAAAAAAAAAAAAAGATTGGCCAAATGTTGATACCCTGTTTCCCCGAAAATAAGACAGTGTCTTATATTAATTTTTCTCCCAAAGTTGCGCTAGGTCTTATTTTCAGGGGATGTCTTATCTTTTCATGCGCTAGGTCTTATTTTCGGAGGATGTCTTATTTTCCAGGAAACACGGTAGTTGCTAAAGCTAGGTGTTCATTATATACACATTATCTGTTATAGTTATTTCTGTTTACATTTGAAATTTTTCATAATGAAAGACTTTATAAATTCCTAAAAAAATAAAATAAACATATCAAGACCATCAAGAATGCTAATATTGCAAAAGATATGAAAGTGCCCACAAAATAGCAATCACAGGCAATTGAATAGGTAGAAAAACTGTTGTTTGGATAAACAAAAAGCAGTTAGCGGAAAAGCAGTTCGCCAGTGATAGCATTTAGAAGGCAGTGTTATATTAAAAATTCATTTTGCTTTGATAAATTTAAGAATGTTTATTTATAGATTAAATAGTACATTAGACATGTACTGTATATAAGCAAGGTTTAAACAGGGAATAGATTAATTGAATTTACATTATTTCTTATGGGGAAAACTGATTCAGTTTTCAAACAAATCATTTCTCAAACCTTCCAGACTAAATTAAATTTGAGAATCGAGGTTCCACTGTAATAAAGATTAGAGCAGACATAAACGAAATAGAGAATTTAAAAAGAATAAAATTAAAAGTTGTTTTTTTCCAAAAGGTGAACACAATGACAAACCCTTAGAAAAAAGGATAGAATATACAAATAACTATAATTAAAAGTAAAGAAAAGACGTGCCCAATGCCACAGAAATGACAAGGATTACAACAAACTACCAACAAGTTGGACAACCTAAAATAAATGGAGAAATTCTTAGAAACATACCTACCAAGACTAAACCATGACAAAATCCAAAAACATCTAAAATGAATAAGGAAATAGAAACAGTAATCGGAAATCTCCCAGCAAAGAAAAGCCCAGGACCAGATGACTTCACTGGAGAATTCTACTTAACATTTTTTTTTTCTACTTAACATTTAAAGAATTAACACCAAGCCTCCTTCAAATTTTCCCCACAATTGAAGAGGAGGGAACGCTGCCAAGCTCTTTCTGAGGCCAACATTACCATGAGACCAAAGCCAAACAAAAACACTAAAACTACAGACTGATAACCCTAATAAATAGTGAATTAAACATCCTAAAAATACTATCAAACCAAATTCAACAGCACATTAAAAGGATTATATACCATTACCAAGTGGGCTTTATCCCAGGAATGCAAGGATGATTCAACATATGAAAATCAATCAGTGTGATAAACCACATTATGTGAATGAAGAACAAAACTATGTGATCATCTCAATTCACATAGAAAAGGCATTTGTCTAAATGCTATACCTTTCCTGATTAAAACACTCAATAAACTACGAATAGAAGGAAACCACTCAACGTAATAAAGCCATATAGAAGCCAACTGTAAGTTACTTCGTATACACGCATTGTTCATACATTCTTGAAAGGAGACAGACCCACACAAGAAATGGCAAATGATGCAAACTGTATACATATCAACACAACTCCAGTGGTTCAGTTTTCATGGGTCTTTCCACAAATGGCATCTTAATCGAGTTTCTTGGCCTCCCTTCACATATACATACCCTGCCTTCACTTAATGTTTCTTCTTAGTGCTTATCACAACCTAATATGCTACATATATTTCACTTATCTTGTGTAGTATCTTTCCTACTTGAATATAAAACACACAAGGGCAGGGAATTTGTGTTGCTCACTTTGAATTCCTAGTGCCTTAGAATAGCATTTGTCATAATAACAAGTGGCTCCATAAGTACACTTGTTGAATGAATCAACACTGGAATCTCCACTAATTTCAGCTATGATAATATTATTCTCCGAAAGGAGGAAGAGTTACCAATCTCATTGATCATAACGTAAAATATTTATTAGATCAAAGGTATATTAAGCAATTCCCTACTAAATAAAGATATCAAAAGGTGAGCATTCCATGCCCAAGTGCTCTTTGGCATTTCCAGCTTCAGGCTCTCCCCACCACTACCCTCACACCCCTGATTAGTAGACCCTCATAGTGCCAGTTGGCTTGCTGATGCTCATTCTCTCCATGGTGCTGGCTGCACAGCTGCTTTCTCACACTAACTTCTGCCAATCTGGGCCTTTGGCATGATCCAAGGGCCTGGCTCCTCTTCCTCCTTTTGGGAGAAGGCTGGTCATCTCCTCTGTAATTACCCATCTCTCCTCCATGGAGAAGCCTGGCGGTCCACTACCTCACACAAGAACACTACAGGCAGTCCCCGGGTTACGTCAGACTCAACGCACATCCTTCTATGGTTACATCGCCATTTCCCACTTACAGTATTTATAAAAAATAAATAAATAAATAAAGGTTTGCCCTGGTTGGATTGGCTCAGTGGATAGAGCATCAGCTTGTGGACTGAAGGGTCCCGGGTTAGATTCTGGTTGGATGCACATGCCTGAGTTGTGGGCTTGATCCCCAGTGGGGAGTGTGCAGGAGGTGGCAGATCAGTGGTTCTTTCTCATTATTGATGTTTCTCTCTCTCTCATTTTCCCTTCCTCGCTGAAATCAATAATTTTTTTTTAAAAAAAAGGTCCATCATTTCAACGTATGTACATATGTGCTTTATATTTTTTATTATTTATTTACCACAAGTAAAGGTCAGGAATTGTTATCTTTCTTTTAATTTTTTCTTACTGTTTCACTTCATTACTGCTGTGTATGTACTCCATGTGAGTGATGTAGGTGCTTATGTAAGTGGGTTCCAACTTATGGCAAAAATTGCATTATGTCTCATAGTAGGAATGGATCTCCAATGAGACCCAAGAATCTACTGTATTCTCTTTAACCATTGTGTGCATTTGACATTTTTTCTGATTATAAATGTGTTTTTTTTTATTTTTTAAAGTTTATATTTAAAATGTAATAGTATTTACCATATCTCCATCTCTGAAACTCTCATGACAGGAAAAAAACACTCTATAATCACGAATTACTAGAAGTAAACCAAGAATTTGTGCCAATGTGGGTCCTTTTATTGGCTATAAAATAACCCATTATCTTTAATCCCAAAACCTAACTTTCCTGCTTTTATCTCCTGGAACATCTCTCCCCTGACATCCTTATTTTGGAGAGATGCTTGCTAAAGTAGTAATTAGAGATGCAGATAATGATATCTGCAACTTACTCTAAAATGCTTCATATATATATATATATGTGTGTGTGTGTGTGTGTGTGTGTAGCTAACTAAGGTGGGCATATATGGTTCATTGTATTATTCTAATTTATTTGAAATTTTTTGTGGTAAGTTTTTGGAAAAGAACTTCTATGTCTCCCAGTCTCTCCTACTTCAGAGCTATGTGTCTCTTTGGGATCCTCATCAACCACCCGGCAAATGCAATGACCATCAAATTGGTCTGTTCCTACCTCCAACCCCTCCTACACACTGCTACCAGCATCCTCTTTCTAAGCTATTTAAATGACCACAATTACCACTTTAAACCAGTATAATAAAAGCCTAATATGCTAAGTGTCCTGTCGACCAGTTAGCCATTTGGCCATTCAACCAATCAAAGCGTAATATGTTACTGATATGCAAAAGCTGCTCAACCACTCGCTGTAACATGCACTGACCATCAGGGGGCAGACAGTCAACCAGTTACTATGACATGCACTGACCATTGGGGTCAGACACTCTGAGCAGTAGGTTAGCTTGCTGCTGGGGTCCAGCCCCGATGGTGCATCAATGGGGTCCCTCGGCCTGGCCTGCCCTCTCTTGCAATATGGGACCCCTCAGAGGATGTCAAAGAGCTGGTTTCAGCCTGATCCAACAGGACAGGCTGAGGGACACCACTGGTGTATGAACTTGTGCACTGGGCCTATAGTAAAGCTATAAAAGATGACTCAGCACTCTCATGATAAAGTAAAAATTCCTTAAAATCATTCATGCCCTCCATCCTCTCTTCTGTCTTCTTTTTTTTTTTTTTTTTTTTAATCTTTTAATTGATTTTAGAGAGAGGAGAGGGGAAGGGAGACATCAATGTGAAAGAGAAACATCAACTGGTTGCTTCCCAAATGTGCTCCAACTGGGGATTGAATCCCACAACCTGGGTATGTGCCCTGACCAGGAACTGAGCCCGAGGCATTCAGTGTATGGAATAAACTGAGCCACACAGGCCAGGACACCTCTCCAGTGACTTTCATGGCAAAAATCACACCAATAATGTCCCTCAAATTTTCTAGAAAACTTCCTGCAAAGCCCCAAAACACCGTTATTTCATACCTCCGTGTATTTGCTCACTCTAGTTCCTCTGCCTGCTTCCAATATGGGCTGAAGTGCATGTCTGTCATCCCACTGCCTAATGAGAAGTACAAGCAAACAGGACCGTCACATGAATAACAAGAAAGCCTCAGTTATGCATTACAGTCTTAATCATACCTGGATATTACTTTTCAGCAATTCCTTTCCACATCAGTAGAGGGTGCCATAATTTCATTTTAAAAGTGGAAATTAAAGTCATGCTAACAAAAGCAATTTTCAACTTCAGTTGGAAATGTTAAAAGCTCTTTAAAAAAATCTTCTCCCAGCTTTGAAATATAATTGATATTTATCACTGTATAAGTTTAAAATGTATAGTGTAATGTAATGGTTTGACTTATTTATATTGTGAAATGATTACTGCTATAAAATCAATCATCTCATATAGATACAAAAAGAGAAAGCAAAAAAATAAAATGTATACAGTTAACTGTAGTCATTGTGTTATACAGTACTTATGTATCCTTTAACTGGAAGTTTATACCTTTTGACCTTACCCTACTCCCCTCATTCTGTATCATATCTATTTTTTATGAGTTTGGGCTTATTTTTTTTCTAACAAATAAGGAATTTCAAAATGAAAATAAATACTACATAAACAAGATTTTTTAATTTAAAAAAAAAAAAAAACAAAAAACAGCTCTAGCCAATTTAAGTCAGTGGATAGAGCACTGGCTTGCAGATGGAAGGGTCCCAGGTTTGATTCCGGTCAAGGGCACAAATCTAGGTTGCAGGCTCCTTCCCAGCCCTGGCCCTGGTCGGGGCTCATGCAAGAAGCAACTAATCGATGTGTCCCTCTCACATAGATATTTCTCTCAGTCTTTCCCTCTCTCTTCCACTCTCTCTCAAAATTAGTGAAAAAATATCCTTAGGTGAGAATTTTTAAAAAGCCACATGACCATACACCTTAAATTCTAAATGTGATTATATCATTTGAACCAATAATTTAACTTGTAGGAATTTACCCTAAAAAATAACCAAATAAGTATGCAACAATGGACCAAATTAAATAAAATATACTGGAAAGTGGTTAAAGTTTTGTTTTCTGTTGTTATTGTTTGTTGTTTTTAATCCTCTCCTGAGGGTGTGTGTGTGTGTGTGTGTGTGTTTTCTTTAATGAGAGAGAGAAAGAGAGAGAGAACATTAATGTGACAGAGAAACAACAATCAAACCAGAGACCCTCCAGTCCAGGGGATGATGCTCTTACCGCTGAACCACATAGGCCAGGGCAGTTAAAGATTTTAATGATGGTATCTTCATTGGAGAGTTACTATTTCACTCACAATATCAACATGGAACTGACACTAATGCACAGCTATTTTATATTTACTTCAGAGAGGAAGGGAGAGAGAGATAGAAACATCAATGATGAAATAGAATCATTGATCGGCTGTTTCCTACACCCCTACCGGGGATCGAGCCCATAACCCGGGCATGTGCCCCAACTGGGATCTGTGACCTCTTGGTTCATAGGTTGACACTCAACCACTGAGCCATGCTTGCTGAGCTTCACAGCTATTTTGACTTCAATATGTCTACACCAATATGCGCAGGTTCTATCCCCACCACCTATTTATTCAAACTTTTGATTTATTTAACTTTTGGTCTTCTGGTCTATATTTTCCTAAACTAGTTTCTAGTCCATTTTTAGTTTTGTCTTACAATTCCAGGTACTGACCACTAACAGTGACCACATCTTAAACAAGACAGTAGAGCTCAAAATTTCTGGCACTTTCAAAATTAACCTCTACCTTTTGTGACTTAAGTTATACATTACTTAAAGTTATCAAATAATTCTCAAACTATTATGATCTGCCCAATTCTATACCAGGCTGTAACAGGAAATTCAAAAGTGTAATCATATTTAGATTTGATCACCTAATATCAATTTCAGTTCCATAATTCTGTATCTATGCGACCAGACTGTGGTTTTACTCAGAGACTCAAGTACACTAAGGCCAGTCACACCCAAGTATTTGCAGCAGGGCATTCCCTGCATGAACTGCAATCACTTGATCTCATCCTTATCTGCAAGGAAGGGAGATGAGACTGAAAATCCATGGAAATACCAGAGGCCTTATAAATTTAGTAAGCTTTCTATGATATATTAAAAATCAGATATTATTCAAGCCAGGGTCATAAAACCAGGAAGCTGGCCTCAACTCTCATGCTTTTAGTCTTCCCATCAAGGTCTTCCATTTTCTAGTCAACCTGCTCTCAGCCACTGTTTTCTTCAATGTGTAAAAATGCAAGAAATACATGTCTACATCCAATCTCAAACAAAAGCATTAAAAGATGATTTTTTCCCCAAGTTGGCAAAAGCATCCCTTAATAGAGGAAACTTAATGGAAACATAGGACTAATTGAAATTTGAACCTATTTAGGTAACATTAAAAACGAATAATCTGATAATAAAAACGCCATTTCTAACATATACATCCATGTCAGGGTGAAACCCCACTCACCTAACAGCTGCAAATTCATTCTGTGCTTCCTTAAAAAAAAGCCTCTTCTCATTTGCATTTCTTTAAAGATTTTAATGATGTCTTTATTTTTGGTAAAAGAAAAGCTGGGAAGGGTGAATGCCCTGAACTGCTGAGTGGAGCTAACACTCCCCAAAAATGGAAAGGGAGCTTAAGAGTAGCATTTTACAGCTCTAAGGGGAAAGCTCCTGAGATTATCCAGTAAAATGTAAAAGAGAAAAAGCCTGTAAAAAACAAGGACCCTGACTTCTCTGGGCCAAACTTCAGTGCTGGGTTAATCAGAAAGAGGAAAAATAATAAATCTGTGCAACAGTTTCACAAAGTGAACTAGGTGATTGTGCCTATTTTGATTATTCCAGGCATCATCTCCCCATTATTAAAGAGATAGTTTTGCTCTGTCCACTCTTAGTGAATTATCTTCAATTGTATTGTAATCTCTTTGGATTAAGAATTGTGACAATGTCTCAAATAAATTCTTTTTACTCTTGAGAACATTTCTACAACCAGCCAAGATGCCTCACATAAATCATAGCTATAAAAATTCTGAAAATCTTGCTAAATGTATCTAAGGCTCAAGGGCTGTATTTCTTTGCCTTAATCCCTGAAGAGTAAATTGCTATGGAAAGGAAGGAGGGAAGAAAAGAGCACAATAAATTACCATTTGGAAAGCACCAAATTAGTGGCAATGGATGTTTAGGTGAGACAGGAATTGCCTAAAACCACTGGGCTTTTGTTCTCTTTGGGAGGACACTGAGTTAGTTTGTTTGTTTTTAATTGCATTTAGTGGGATGACATTGATTCACAAAACCATACAGATTTCAAATGTAGGACTCAACAAAACATCACCTGCACAGTTCATCATATGCCCATTGCTCCAAGGAAAGTCCCTTTTTTAAAAAATCACTAACCTTGCCGAAATGGGTTTGGGTCAGTGGATAGAAGGTCAGCCTGCGGACTGAGAGGTCCAGGTTCGATTCAGGTCAAGGATATGTACATTGGTTGTGGGCACATACCCCGTAGGGGGTGTGCAGGAGGCAGTTGATTGATGTTTCTCTCTCATATCAATGTTTTTCTCTATCTCTCTCCCTTCCTCTCTGTAAAAAAATCAATAAAAAAATATTTTCAAAATAAATAAATAAAAATCACTAACCTACTTCATATTGACTTTCTATTAAATTATATTAAACTAAGGAACTGTGGGCCATAAGGCTGCAGTGGTCACAGGGACAGGACCCATCCTCCATGCCCCACCTGACCCCTCCCACTGCGGCCCTGGTCCTATCTGCAGGCAGCCCAGCACCCGCTGCTACTGCTCCCATGCACTAATAGCACAGGCCCCGCTCGCATCTGCTGAGGGCGCAGAGCAATTGGGACCCATCGTCAGTGGGTGAGAGCCGGTGGCAAATAACACTACTAAATCAGTGCTGCATTGTCTGAAATAATAAACTGATCTTTTTTAATTTGAAGGATTCCAAGACTTACTATACCCTAAATAGTAAATAAAAAGAAAGGTTAGAAATAATTACTTAAAACCTACCCCACAGAACTATCGTGAGTAGGAATGGTAAATATTACATAAAACAGATTTATCAAAATGAATACTTGGGCAGAATACTTGGGCCCCAATCATGCACTGGTGGAGACCCTTGGCCTGGCCTGTGCCCTCTCGCAATCCAGGACCCCTTGTGGGATGTTGGAAAGCCGTTTCACCCTGCCGACAGAAAAGCTGGTTGCTATGAGGCACATTGAACACCTGAAGGCAGATGCTCGACACAGGAGCTGCCCCCTGGTGATCGTTGTGCTCCCACAGGGGGAGTGCCACTCAGCCAGAAGCTGGGGGAACAGGCTTATGCCATCAGTCGGATATCCCCGGAGGGCTCCTGGACTGTGAGTGCACAAATTTCGTGCATCAGGCCGCTAGTGAAAATATAATATCCTGCCTAGGAGTGATAAACCAGATGATTGGGTTAGGGAGGTTCACCAGGCTCAACTGTAATACTTTATGCTTTTAAAGGAATAAAGCAAATGTGGTGAAATATTAACATTTGATAGAGCTGAGTCATACCTCATGGTGGTCTCTTATCATGTTTGCTATTTTTCTGGCAATTTTATGTTTATTGTTGAAAGTATTGCAGATGTTCCCTTTTCTTCCCTCATTGATCCCCTCCACCTTGCTCCAACCCCCTATGCCCAGGCCTTCACCACACTATTGTCTGTGACCATGGGTTATGCATATATGCACATAAGTTCATTGATTAATTACTTCCCCTCCCCCACCTCTCTCTGAGATTTATTGGATTTTTGCTTGTCAGTTTACTTTGTTCATTGGATTCCTCCTCTAAGTGAGATCCTGTGATACTTGTCTTTCTCTGGCTGGCTTATTTTGCTTTGCAAAATACTCTTCAGGTCCCTCCATGCTGTCTCAAAGGACAAGAGATCCTTCTTTATTACAGCTGCATAGCATTCCATTATGAGCCAGAAAGAAATTCTGATAAAATGAGGAAAATATACAGGTAAGTTTTAGATCATACAACACATTGTAACCCATTTTAAAGTCCTCACTTTATTTTTTAAATTCTAAATAAACATTTATATTAAAAAAGATAAAAAGTTAGGGGCTAATATTTCAGACTTACAAAACATGTCTTCCTTATTAATAACAATAACAAGCAAACCCACTTAATCACATCTAGCTTTGGCTCAAAAGTAAGGACTTTCTTTTCCTATAACCATTAGGACTTTCCTAAACCTTTTTATCATCTTTAATTATCCCTCTATATAGCTATGATTAAGAAAACATTTCAGCCTCTTAGGAAACTAACTGGAAGGACAGCATTCTCTGAGACAGAAGTGCTGTCTATCAAGCTATAAAAAGACACAGGGAAGCTTTAAAATACATATTACTAAGTGAAAGAAGCTAATATGAAAAGGCTGCATTTTGTATGATTCTAAGTATCTGACATTCTGGAAAATACAAAACTATGAAGACAGTAAAAGATGTGTAGTTATGAGGATTGGAACATGGTGATAAATAGGTAAGCCACCATGGATTTCTAGGGCAGTAAAAATAGTCTGTATGATACCAAAACGATGAATACATGTCATTACACATTTGTCCAAACTTACAGAATGTACAACATCAAGAGTGAGCCCTAATTAAACTATGGATATTGGGTGATAAAAATGTCAATGTAGGGTCATCAACTGTAACATGACATGAGGATGCTATTCTTCAGCTAATCTAACTTGATCCAGGAGTTATCTAGTATAATGTATGATCTGTTATATCCTTTAAGCACTCCTTCCTAAATGCTGCTTCTTCTAAGCAATACTAACAAATATTGGGTGCAAGGAGCACCTGTTTGTCCTTCCTAAAAACTTGTCTGGAGAGCTCCTGTTCAAAGGAGCTAAACAAATACAAATCCATTTATTTTAAAGGAAGTCTAGCCCTAACGGGTTTGGCTCAGTTGATAGAGTGTTGGCCTGTGGACTGAAGGGTCCCAGGTTCGATTCTGGTCAAGGGCATGTACCTTGGTATGGGCACATCTCCAGTAGGGTATGTGCAGAAGGCAGCTGATCCATGTTCCTCTCTCATTGATGTTTCTAACTTTCTATGCCTCTCCCTTCCTCTCTGTAGAAAATCAATACAATATATTTTTTTTAAAAACACAGGAATAAGGACAGGACTAAGATTCTTCTGTAAAGCTAAAGAGCATCACAACAACAGCCTGAATAAAAAGCCAGCTCACCTCAGCTTCTGGGAAGCTAAAGGAGGCAAGGTCAAGATTCTCCTCTGAAAACTAGGCAGACTAATGGGTGATCAAGATCCCAATATTCTAGTCTATATAGCTTGATCTTGCATGCCTAGGTCAGAAATCTACTTGAGGTAGGAATAACCAACCTAAAATACACCTTAAATTCATGACTTAGATAATGGGTCTTCCTCTTACAAAAACCAAGGAAAATTATATGTAAAATAACTCCAAGATGTGCTAATTAACAGGTGTGTCCAATTGGTGAAAATGTATCAAACTATATATTTAAAGGAGCACTTTTCTATATGCACTTCATTTTTAAAAGTTTTCATTCACATATGTACATACCGTATTTTCCGGCGTATAAAACGACCCCCCTAATTTTACAGTTAAAACATAGGTTTGGGCCTATATTTGCTGTATAAGACTACTCCCCACTTCCGAGGCAACACCAGTTCTTTTTTTAATAGACCACCTCTCTGACTCTGGCCAATCTGAGCAGGCTTTTTACTTGAACACAGTGTAGCTTCGGGTACAGAACATGTATAATTTGCATGCATAAAAAGCCTGCTTGAATTGGCTGAGTTAGAGAGGCGGTCTATTAAAAAAAGAACTGGTGTTGCCTCGGAAGTGGGGGGTAATCTTATACAGCGAATATAGGCCTAAACCTATGTTTTAACTGTAAAATTAGGGGGTCATCTTATACGCTGGAAAATATGGTACATCAAATATGTGTATATATCTGTATACATACTAGAGGCCTGGTGCACGAAATTTGTGCACTGGGGTGGGGGATCCCTCAGCCCAGCCTGCCACCTCTCACAGTCCGGGGGCCCTCAGGGGATGTCCTAAGCCGCATTCTGGCCTCCTTCTGCAGGAGGGGACCAGGCTGATCAGGGGAAGGAGCCATCCCACCACCCCACTGCTGCAGCCACTGCCAGTCACTACAGCCACCAAGGCATTTTCATCAACACAGACTCCAGGCCCTTCACCATGAAAAAATTACAACTTTCTTTAGGCATTTTCAAGATGTGTTCTTTCATAGGATATGACATTTTTCTTTCTTTTTTTTTATCTTAACCTGAGGATATGTTTCCATTGATTTACTGACAATTTGGGGGGGGGGGGGGGAGGGAAAGACAGAGAGAAACATCAATGTGAGAGGGACACTTTGATTGGTTGCCTCCTGCATGAGCCCTCACCTTGGTCCCGGCCAGGGAGGAGCCTGTAACCTAGGAACATGCCCTTGATCAGAATCAAACCCGGAACCTGCACTTCACAGGCTGAAGCTCTATCCACTGAGCCACACCGGCTAGGGCAGGATATGACATTTCTTAGCCCCTCCAGCAGCAGACCTTTGTTTCTTCCTCCAGGAGTGTGGTGGAAAAACCCTAGATCACCTTCTTGGATTCTTATTACCCAAGTTATCAAGAACACTACAAGTGGTGGCCTACAGGGAGCCTAGCCAATGAGCGGTCAGAAAAGGTGTTTCCTCTGCAGCTCACACACAGAACGCCCCCCATGGTGTGTGTCCACTGGGATGGGGGCGTGCTCTGAGCCACTCCGAGGGTCCTCTGAGCAGGCCCCCACCTCTGGTGTGTGTCTCCACTCTGCGGGGAGGCTGGGGCTGGGGGCGGCACGCAGTCCCCTCCTGTCCATCTGTGCACACAACTCCTCCTGAGCTGGTCCTGACGCCTTAAGGCATCCCAGCTAATTTGCATATTATCTCTCTCTCTCTCTCTCTCTCTCTCTCTCTCTCTATATATATATATATATATATATATATATATGGATGTCTATAAAATATTCTCTGATGTTAAGCCTATTACAACCCTATAACCTAAATACATATTTCTTTTATTGCCCTAGTTTACATATGAGAAAACTCAGAAACATTTCTAACTAATTCAAGGTCACACAGATAGTTGGTAAGTGGCAGAACTGGGGTCCGAGTATATTAACTTCAGACCCCTTAAAAGTCCACAGGGGAAAAGTCTTCTTTGAAAGGAATGCAATGCAAGTGATATTTTAGAATCTGATAACAGAATACAGGGTAAATTGATGGCTGCATATTCACCAAGGCAGCAGCTACAGTAAAGCCTGGGTCAGAGATAATTTTATTTATACTAGAATGATGACAATGAGGTAGAATGACAAGGGGGGGAAGCAGGTCTACAAGTAAAAGGTTAAAGAGATGTTAGGATTCAAATATGACTCCACAGTTCCTAATCTTAGATATGAAAAGACATGAACAGTAGACCTGCTTTTCCACTTAAGATCTTTGAATGAAGTCAAGATGAGATATCCAAATGAAAATGTCCAGGCAGTGGGAGCAATGAAACCAAAGCTTGATTAGAAGAACAGGACTGGATTAATATTATACTAATTTTATTTTTCTTAAACCAAAAGGACAAGGCTTTAATACAGAAAACTAATAACTGTTATCCGCCCCCAAAAAACTTTTAATAACATAACACTTCCCCACACAGTAACACATTACAAAAACAGCAAAAACACTTCTGCATGTTAGTTCAAGACAAAAACTCCCTGCCACCTACTCACATCCCCTGCAAACCATTCCACACCCATCATAATTGTTTGGTAGCATTTTTTGAGAGACAAAATATTGAGGTTGCCTGCTAAATTACATATAGTAATTTAGCCAAAAATAGGCTTTCAACTTAACAGCATCAATTTTTTAAAATTCTAATCAATTTAAGACATAGAAACAAATAAGGATTTTTATTAAATGTCAGGAAACCAACGATGGATTTACATCAGCAACCAGGCACATAACAAAGACATCTGCAGACAATACAAAATATGACAACTGAAAATGTCATCTAGACTATATCTACATGGATAGATATTGTCAAAACACACAATTTCTTAAAAATTAACAGAATGACACATGCAGTGTATCATTTATGTGAATAATCCTTTAACACTGTATATATCCTTAAAATTATACACAATATGCAAAAACACACTTAGAGAAAAATTGGAGGATATACACAAATTCATACTAGCAATTGCATGTGAGGAAGAAAGGGAAATAGAATTTGAAAAAAAGGAAAAGAAAATATACTTCAACTTTATCGACAATGGTTTCTTTCACTAAAAAAAAAAATCTGAAACAAGTATGCCATATTAACATGTATTAATTTGGGATAAAGGTCATATGGTGTGAGACAAAATTTCTCACCTAATGAAAATTATTCTCACATAGAACATAACTGACATAAGTTGTCTGAATAACTGTAGGGTGGACAGGGTGAAAATAACTTCACCAAGCCAATACTATTTTAAACTCCTAACATATTTCTTGAAATATGATGGCCTAATTAGCAAATCTAAACTCTGGTTTGAATCCAGAAACTCATCTATAGAGAGGAGCTTTACTACGAGTAAGTTCTCAACTAGGAAAGGTCAGTAGCCTCACTATCTCCTAAGGAGGCGAAGAGGAAGATTCCAGGAGGAAAAAGCTACTAAAGGCAATTCTTCCCTCCCACTCCCAATCATTATCCCCATTGCCTTACAGTCCTGTCCTCCAAAGGCAGCCACCAACAGGGACATTCTGCTGCACAGTGGCTCCTTTTCCTCCGAGAAGGGAACCTCGGAATGAGTCTTTTGGGTTAGTTGTTGCTAACCCCAATGCCTTTTTTTTTTCTTTTTCTTTTTCTTTTTCTTCTTCTTTTTTTTTTTTTTTTTGCTAATCCTCTCCCAAGGATATTTTTTTCCAGAGAGTAGAAAGGAGGAAGAGAAGGGGGGAAAAGACAAAGGAGAGAGAAACATCCGTGTGAAAAAGACACATCAATTGGTTGCCTTCTGCACATGCCCCTAACAGAGCAGGGGATCGAACCTGCAACTGAACAGGCAACCCTTCCATGCCTGGGCCGACAATCTATCCACTGAGCCACACCGGCCAGGGCTCAGTGTGCTCTTTAAGAAAACCACACATTCATTCAATAATCATTTAAACCACATGGATATCATGTGGTATAAATGATTATTTATAAAAGTATATAAAAATAAGGGTAAAACCTCTACCCTCAAAGATACCTGTATTAATTCTTTCTCTTTCAATTTCTTAGTCTTAAAATGTCCCCACCATCAATCCAAAAAGAAAAAAAATTCAAGTCTACACTGTTACTAAATGATCCCTTAAAACTATATTACAGTAGTTCCCCGCTTATCTGCTAAGGATATGTTCCAAGATCCCCAGTGGATGCCTGAAACCTCAGATAGTACCAAACCCTATATATGTTATTTTTTATTGTACATACATATCTACGGTCAGATATTATGGGAACCTGAATAAATGAGTCAAAGGAATGTACACAGTGGAGATGCTGAACAAAGGGATAATTCAAGACCTGGGCAGGACGGAGCAGGAAAGTGCAATATTTCATGTCCTATTGAGAATGATGGACAATTTAAATCTGTGAATTGTTCATATCTGGACTTTTCCATCTAATATTTTTGGGCCACAGTTGACCGCATGTACAGAAACCTCAGGAAGTGAAACCACGGATGAAGGGAGACAATTGTACTGTCATGAACAAAGCAAGTAGAATATGTAAAGTGAGAATAGGTCATGTGAACAGGTCAAAAGCTTCCCCACTGGGCCCCAACACAACAGGCCTGACAAGGGCCATTTCCTAGGCAAAGCAGATTAAAGAGAACAAGGGAATGCAGGCTCATGCATCTTATTTGTTTGTTTTTTAACCAACAAGAGACTCAGCCCTGGCTGGTTTAACTCGGTGATTAGAACTTCACATTCTCATCAAAGGTTTTCAGGTTCGATTCCTAGTCAAGGGTATGTACCTCGGTTGCAAGTTCCCAGACATGGTGGGGGTAAGTGCAGGATGCAACCAAACAATATGTCTCTCACATCAATGTTTCTCTCTCTCTCCTCTTCCTCCTCCTTCACCCTCCCTCCCTTCCACTCTCTCTAGAAATCAATGGAAGAAATCTCCTTGGGTGAGGATTTTTAAAAAAGAGAGATTCAATTTAGCAACTGCTAAGAGCCCTTAAACTAAGAGGACAAAGATAAATAAAAAGAAAATATTACTATGCTCCAATTCTAGACTTGATAGTTTTAGGAATAAGACATAAAAAAGTACTATACCCCTGGTCAGTGTGGTTCTGTGGTTGGACCATTGGACCGTGCACCAAAGGTTCATGGGTTCGATTCCCAGCCAATGGGACAGGGGACTAACTTTGGAGGATGGGATCCTGAATAAATGAATCAAGGATTTAAGACACTCCCAGTGTTATGGGACAGGAGCAAGAAGAAAAGCCAATGGCAGAAACCAAAAAGGAAGCAAACTGTCTGAGAAACAGTTTGCTCTCAAATATCCAGTTACCAAATCTGTTCCATCCTTTGCCCCAAATCTCTACGAAATCCATCCCTGTCCCACCACCTCCTATCCTCAGTTCTACCCCTTACCTTTGTCCATCTGTACTGTCAACGACCGCCTTGCCAACTGACTCACACTCTACCAACACATGGAATTATCTAAACTCTAGGTTTGATCACAATATCTAAAAAGTCCTATGGACTTGTGTCCCAAACTAAGGTATATTGTGGAATTTCAAGGGTGGGCATAAAAATGACATATTTTCTGGAGTGTCAATTTTCCGCAATGGAAAGTGATTTTTAACCTATTGGATTAAACATAAAACTTAGAAACAATTTTATGCTTACAGTGAGCTACTTTTGATGTATCCTCAGACTTTTCCTGGGCAAACTTCTGTCCTTGGGGGGGACACTGCAGTGGAAAAATTTCTGAGCACTGACAAAAGTATGTGAGACTTGTGCCTGTCCAGATTAAGATGGGGAGCCAAAGAAAGAAAAACTGAAGATATGTAAAAGAGAAAAAAATTCCAATATGAGTTCAAATCATCTAATTGTCTCCCACCCCTGGCCTCTGACGTAAGGAGAATGAGCGGCCTGACTCTGAATCGTGGCTTTACCACTTCAGAGTCATATGACTCCGTGCAAAGTATTTAGCTTCTCCACGCTTGGTTTCCTCCATTTGTCAAGTGACAATACCCAAAGGGCTGCCATGAGAATTAAACATGAGTATCTATGCACAGTGCCTGGCATACAGTAAGGAGTCAACAAATGGTAGCTATTTTCTATAAACTCCAGCCTCTCCCCATCTGTTATAGCATTCCAAAGCTTTTATTAAGCTCTATATTATTCTCAGACAGAAAAATGTCTATCATGATAAGCAGTCTTGCTATATTATTCACTGGTTCCCTAGGGTATTTTAAGCTTCATATGTAAAAGTAAGGGAAATTTAATTCCTCAGTTCTAGACCCCTGTGGAGATTAGAAACATCAAGAACAACAACCCCTAGCAGGTTTGGCTCATTGGATAGAACGTCAGCCTATGGACTGAGGGTCCTGGGTTGGATTCTGGTCAAGACCACAGTTGCAGGCTCAATCCCCAGTAGGGGGCGCGCAGGAGGCAGCCAATCAATGATTCTTTCTCATCACTGATGTTTCTCTCTCTCTCTCTCCCTTTCCCATCCTCTCTGAAATCAATTAAAAAAAAAAAAGAACATTCAAAATCACTTGAGTTATCATTTATTAAGTGTTAAGACACTGAAAAATAACTAAACAGATCTTGGTGGCCAGTTTAATAGTATGTACCCCACTAATGAAATGAAGTGCTTTACTGAAGAGATACCATTCTGAAATACACAGGAAAGGAAGAGTATTGGGAAACCCATGTTAGGAGAACCCTACTGCTGATCATCCCGTTAACCAGTCCCCAGTAGGGGTTTCACAAATATACACAGATGTTTACATAGCTTTTATTATCTGGGTACTAAGTACTATGTATTCAGCAATCACTTGAATTATGAGAAGGAATTCAGGGAGGGAGAAGGAGTGGCTTAAAACAGGTCTGGCCTGAAGCAGAAGGACCTGTTTTCAGTCAGTCATCCTAGCAGGAAATGAGGGTGCCAAGCCTGTGGTTCAATGACTGCTTTCCCTTTTTCTATCACACTAATTCCAGATAGCCTACTTCCACTTGATTTGTTCGCCCAATCAGTTTCACCTACTGCTTTCCTTTTTTCCAGAGAAAGCTTTATTTTCCATCATCCATTTCTCAACATTATAAATTTTAAAGCGGGGAAAATGCTGTAATAAATATTACTTTATCCTTCAACTCACAGAATGCCAGTAACAAACATAAAATAAAGGTCAACTTTTCACCTATTTTATTACACTATAAGCACCTTGAAGTCAAGGACACCTTAAATATTCTCAAATCTGCTCTCAGAATGCAATTTAAGCTACAGAAAAGGATAATTACATGCAATAAATAGATCACTCTAGAGGCAAGAAAAAAAAATCCTGTTTTATTTTTTTAATGCCAATTTCTTTCATAAAACAAAGATATATCTACCATAATGAATTAACCTACTTCCAAATTATGACAAAAGGATTTTTCTATTAACAGTTTCCTTTTGACTTACTGACAAAAACTAGTGCAAGAGAACAATGGAGGGGCACAGAGAAACCATGGAGGGGAGGGGAGACTGGCTACCCGTGTGGGGGAGCTTGTTTCTCTCACTGGCATACATGGCCCCCAGTCCCTACCCTGACCACTGACTTCCATGCACCCTGCAGCCGCTAGTGCCCCCAAGTTGTGGCCCCCAAGTTGTGGCCCTGTCTTGAACGAGTGGTTAGGGTAAGATAGATTCTGATTGCTGCCTAAAAACTCGTGGGCTAACTGGAGAACCGAGTTGGCCTGGTCTACACCCATCCCCGGGACATGCGGCCAGGCCTGGCCCTGAGCCAGTGGCAGGGTATGTGGGATGGGGCCAGCAAGCGGGTGAAACCCAACTCCACGCAGGAAAAACACTTCCCCATGGAAGGATGAACATTTGCAGCAACATGGAGATGCTGGACTGGAGCGAATGGCAGGTGGCTCAAAAGTGTCTGCAGCAGCCGGGACCGGTTTGGCTCAATGGATAGAGCGTCGGCTTGGGGACTGAAGGGTCCCAGGTTCGATTCCGGTCAAGGGCATGTACGTTGGTTGCAGGCATATCTCCAGTAGGGGGTGTGCAAGAGGCAGCTGATCGATGACTCTCTCTCATCGATGTTTCTGGCTCTCTATCTCTCTCCCTTCCTCTCTGTACAAAATCAATAAAATATATTTAATAAAAAAAAAAAAAGTGTCTGCAGCAGCAGAGACCCAGGACAATCCCCACTCCTGGCCCATGGGACTGGGCAGTTGGGTGGCTGGGCAATGGGCACATGTGGGACACTTAGCTGGCTGAGACTGGTTGTGAGGGGCTGTCCCCAGTGCCTTGGATTTGTGGGGCACTAGCCTGGCGGCCCTTGAGCCAGCTCTATGAAGACAGGGAGAGCTGATGAATACTCTCATTTTTCCTGTCTTAATTTCTAATTCAGGAAATATTGATAGATATAACCCAACATAACAATCCTTATTAATGATGATCTGTCTCCAGCCCCAAGCTTCTGCCCACCCTCCCTGCTTCCCACAGGCCACTGAGCAGAGCTGGAGGGTGGGCGGCAGCAGCACGGTGCTGTGAAGAGTCCCAGGCTGAAGGGGTCCAATAAAAGCATCCCTCCAGAAAAAGAAAAGTTTGTCCTATAGTCTCATCATGTTGAAACTGATTTTTTAAAAATCAAACATTTAACCGGCCTTTTCTATACTAATTTCATCTCAAATAACATATTTTCTCTTTAAAAAAAAAAAAAAAAAAATATATATATATATATATATATATATATATATATATATATATATATATATTCTTGCCCTGGCCAGTGTTGCTAATGGCTAGAGTGCAGGCCCTTGCACAGAAGGGTCTCAGGTTTCATTCCCAGTCAAGAGCATGTCTCCTCCCTCCCACCCACCCTCACCCCTTCAACTCTCTCTAAAAATCAATGGGGAAAATATCCTCAGGTGAGGATTACAATATATATTATATATTCTAATGAAAAAATAATTAAAATGTCATTGTTTTGTAAAACCTCATAAAATATGGATCTAGACAATGGATAATGGATCAATGGCCATGAACATCACAAAAAAGAGAGATGATCAACATTGCATGACTATAGCTAAGGGTACATGTCACCACCTTTGAAGCATTTTACCAAAAAATAGACACAGTCAAATCAAGATCTGATTACTATTCACAGAAAATATGGGTGGCAACTAATTAATGTATCTCTCACTTCCATGTTTCTCTTTCTCTCTTTCTCCCCCCTCATCACTTCCTTCGACTCTAAAAAAATAAAAAAATTTTAAAAAAAATCAATGGGAAAAATATTCTCAGGTGAGGATAAAAAAAAAAAAATTCTAACAGGGTCACTAGTGATTTTTTTCAAATGCTACCATAAAATGAGCCAACATTCTGTAAATCAATATTTCCAAAATCATGCATGTGTATAAAAAGAGTCAAAAGTGCAAGACAGACCAGTAGATTTAAATGTAACATAGTGAGACAAATTTATTGATATGTGTTCAGATTCCACTCTGCAACTTTACAAAATTGTCAATTGCAGAGTTTTGGTGTAATATCAAAAAGAATATCCACAATTACCTTTAAAAAATGCCATTAAAAAACAAATTCTTATTTAATTATAATTTCAAGGCCAATTATAATAAGAATTTGTTTTTCCAAATGAAGGTCTTTATGAGGTGGACTTTCTTCATTTATTTCAGTCAAACAATAAATCACAACAGATTGAATGAAGAAACAGATATAAGAATCCAGCTGTCTTCTATTAAGCCAGACATTTAAAAAAGTTACAAAATGTAATACAATGTCACTCTTTTAGAATTCTTTAACACTGTAGCTCTTTCTCCATAAAGTAGTGTTATTTTTTAATGAATACTCTACTTTTTCCTGTCTTAATTTCTAATTCAGGAAATATTGATAGATATAACCCAAAATAAACAACAATCTTTAATAATTTTCAGGAGTGTGAAGTAGTACTAAAATCAAAAGTTTGAAAACCACACCACCAATGTTCGGAGTTCACAGGTCAAAGCTGTACTTACTCAATTGAGCTTTCAGACATGGCCTTTTTCTTTGATTTCCCCTTGAAACAAAACACCAAAATGTGGGAGTCCAATTGGGGAGCCAAATGACAGACCAAGACCAGGAACTACACCACTTTTATTCCAGCTGTTACAATTTGGGGTCACGGAAATGAGCATAAGGGTGGTCTCTGAGGTCCTGCTAATATTCTGTCTCTTCATCTGAGTCTGATTACAAAAGTGTGTCTGATTTGTGAAAATTTAGTGAGCTGCACACTTAGGATATATGCATCCCTACAATATATGTATGTAGGATACACATTTTTCCAGGTAGAATATACTTCAATATACTTTTTAAATTCATAGTTCAAGTTGCACAATTTCCACTTTGCTTTTCCAAACATATGATGGCTTTCAACTAATCAGAGTCTTTACACATAATTTACTTTGGAAAAGCGTAACAAAGATAATTCAAATTTTTAATTTAAAAACCTCAATATACACAACTTTAACTGTTTGGGATTAAGAACTACATACCATCGGTGACAGCTACCTTACCAACACTAAGAAGAGAAGTCTTTGCTTATTTCTCAAGTTTTCAAAACCAAAGAAGTCACAATGAAAAAAAAAAATACAATTTAAAAAATGAAATCTTACAATTAAAGGCGAAACTAAAGATAAATTCTTTTTTTTTTTTTTAATCCTCATCTAAGAATACTTTTTTCCATTGATTTTTAGAGACTGGAAGGGAGCCGAAAAGGGAGAAGGAAAGAGGGAGAGAACATCAATGTGAGAGAGACATATCAGTAATCAATCCTGAGATCCATAGGTACACAAGTTAATGCTCTAAACACTTAGATACACCAACCATAAATACACCAAGATGAATTCCCTTTAAGGTACTAAAGTTATCAAGAAGCCACTATCTATGCTACAAGAGGCAAAACAAACAAACAAACAAACAAACAAAAAACACATAAAAATGCCAATTCAGCCCTAAAAGGTTTGGCTCAGTGGATAGAGCGTGGGCCTGGGTATTGAAGGTTGGATTGGGAGGGGGTGGGGGGGGAGGGCATGTACCTTGGTTGTGGGCACATCCCCAGTAGGGGGTGTGTGTGAGGCAGGTGATCAATGTTTCTCTCTCATCTGGGTTTCTAACTCTCTATCCCTCTCCCTTCCTCTTTGTAAAAAAATTAATAAAATATATTTTTTTAAAATGCCAATTCACACAAAGAGAAACCAACACAGCTAATAATCACATGATAGGATACTCAATTGCATTAGTAATCAGAGAACTGCAAACAAGAACAGTAACATCACTCCATCTGCTACATCAGATTGGAAAAAAATGATAAGGTCCGAAAATATCAAGTGCCAGTAGGAGTGTGGGGATAACAGCAGGCAAGAATGTAAACTAGCACAGCCATTCCAGATACTCTGGCATGAAATCACGTATATATCTGAGAGGGTCCTGGGCAGGGAAGAAGGAACATGAATGCGGATAGGAGATTAAAGTCAAAGATACAATTAAATGACAGGCTTTCCATGTACCAATAATGAGAGTGGGCCATGACCTTGGTACCTAACTTAATGGGTTCACCACTTAGGGTACTCTAGCTTGTGCTGCTCTTTTCAAGAATGAGATGTGGTTGCCCCAAAATAGTTTTCTTTTACTTGCAGCAAGTAAAAGATTTAGTCAATTTCTCTACACGATTTAGTCAATTACCTTGCAGGTGGCTATGTTTATGGGTTGAGTTTCTGTCAACCTCATTCTGTTTACAGCTGGTCTGCAAAATACTGCGCTATATTTTAACATTTAAAGAATAGTATATATTAAGAAATGCCCAAACATGAGACCCTTGTCTTATCTAACAAACTTAGCATCCACTCAAGTCTGCACATCTGATTTTTTTTGGGGGGTGGAGGGTGGGGAGACACACAGCAGGAGGTCCCCACCTCAGACATCCTTTCAATATGTATTAAGTCCCTCTATACTAAGTACTATGTTGGGAACACAATAGCCAAGATCAGGTCCTTGCCCATAGAGTTTACATTCTAGCCAAGAAAACAATAAACTTTAAACAAAATTATGGTAATAAGTACCACAACAGATATATGAGTGATTGTGACAGGAATAATGGGAAGGAGGGGTGCAACTTCTCAGAGGATTGCCAACAGGGAGTTGGCACTCAGATGAGCAGAAAGAAAATTAACCAGGCATTGCCCGGGCTGGGTAGCTCGGTTGGGGCATCGTCCTGATACACCAAGGTTGTGAGTTCTATTTCAGTCAAGGCACATACAAGAAGCAACCAATGGATGCACAAAAAAGTGGAACAACAAACCTATGTTTCTCTTTTCTCTTATCTCTATCTTTCAATCTCTTATCTCCTTCTCTCTCTAGCTCTCGCTCTCGCTCTCAAAATCAATTTTAAAGAAAAGGTAATTAATCAGGCATTCAACAAGCTGAGCAAAGACATCTCCAAGACTGCATTCAGAGTCATCAAATATAAAGTCAGCATGTCACAGGTGATATACTATGTTCTGAAGATGACTTTTAGGTATTTCCTGCAACTAGACTCTCAGGATCAATATTTAAAGCTCCTGTTATATAAAGTGTGGACTACAATGATGACTGCACGAATCCACCTCATTTTGACCACAGAATTCATGCTTTTTAGGGGGGCGGGGGGAGGCACCACTCATGTAAATATTCTATGTCTCTAAAAGATGTTTCTGGAAAATTACTAGGATCCACCAACTTTTGCTTCATTTGTTAAGTGGAAATTGAGTGCTCGTGTATCCTTCCAGATTCTCGATCCTATTTTTTTCATACATTCATTGATTTTTTATGATTAAAAGCCAACATTTTTTACATGTTTGCAACCTTCCAGGCACTGTTCTAGAAGCTTTTGTGCACATTTGTATTCACTCAATACTCACAGCAACATAATACTAATTATGCCCCCTTTAGAAATGAGAAAACACAAAGGGGACATCTGTAATACTTTGAACATAAAGATAAATTTTAAAAGAAGAAAGAAATGAGAAATCAGGTAAAAACAACTTGCCTGAAGTCAAAGATTTAGTAAGTGGCAGAGCAGGGATTCAAATCTAGACCTTTCAAACTTCAAAGCCTATGTTCTTAACCACTACACTCGTATTCGCCCTGGAGTCTTCTCAGTGGTTTCCAAAGAATGGTCCTGCACCAGCAGCATCATTGCTACCTGGGAATGTATTAAAAATGCAAAATCTCAGGGCCCACCCTCAGACCTACTGAGTTAGCAACTAACTTTTATTTATTTTTTTTTAAATATGTTTTATTGAGTTTTTACAGAGAGTAAGGGAGAGGGATAGAGAGTTAGAAACAACGATCAGCTGCCTCCTGCACACTCCCTACTGGGTATGTGCCCGCAACCAAGGTACATGCCCTTGTAGGATCCAAACCTGGGACCCCTGAATCCACAGGCCAACACTCTATCCACTGAGCCAAACCAGTTAGGGCACAACCTAACTTTTAAAGTGCCCTCCAGGTGATTGGGAGGCAAGCTAAAGTTAGAGAGTCACTGGTCTAAAATTTTCATATTCAACCTAATTGCATGCATGTCAAATGATCACCATTTTGAAAACTCCAAAATGCAAAATTTTGATTCTATTCAAAATGCCTCTAAACATATGAAAATAACAATTCATTTCTTCATTGCCAACATTATAGTAACTCCTCCCCTAAATTTGATAAAACACCTAATCTGTATGCACTCTGATTAAGTACAAAAAAGAAGTGTACACTAATGGGTCTTACCAGGAACTTAGCTAGATTCAAAACATGAACAGAACACAGAATCCAATAGAATCTCCACAAGTTAAACTAGAGCTGTATTAGGAAGAGGAAAAAACTATTGTGATTATCAGCAGTAGAAGCTTGACAATCTTGCTCCACAGTTCCATAATACTTTGTATCTGTGGTTACAAATTTTTACACCATTTCAACAAACCTCTATTTGCAAAAAAAATAAAAATTAAAAAATTAAAAAATTAAAAAAAATTATAACACTCAGAAATATTTCTCAAGATTCAAATTGTTTTCTGTAAACATATATAGGCACTGTCTTTCAAAGAGCATGTTTTTGTCATGAGTAAAGCTAACCAAATGGTTTTACCATATATACTACAGCAAAAAGTGCTAAAGTTGTCTTTGCCCCTTACCTAGAACAGCCCTTTATAGCATCTTATCTCACCTTCTCTTTTCGAATCAATATTTAGATCAACAGCCCTCTTTTCTCCCCCAACTCAAGTTCTCAATCTGGAGCCATGTATATTCAAGTTTGCCTAAAATGGGTACTGCTGCTTATCAAAGCAACAGCTATGTTTTCTCATGTCCCTTCTCTAGCAACCTCACCAAGCTATCCGTGGAACAAGCAAGCTTGAGGAACAGCTCCTACCATCAACAGGGTTCATAAGTGAAGCAGGGTGATAATCATGCTCTCCTAAGAGATAAGAAAGATATAAATGAGCATTCAAGGAAAAAACTTCTACATGCCTGATAAGGACCAATAAATCCACATTCTTGTCTTGGTCCCTGGCCACAAGAAGAACCAGAGAGCTTTTTAGTAGAAGTTATTTCTAAAATTACCGACAATTCCCTTCACTTTAAATTAAGCTGTTGTTTTCTTCCATCTAAATAATCTCATTTGATAAAACTGACTTAAACTACTGATTGCAATTTTCTCTGAAGTGCAATTACAACAGAATCAGTTATAGAACATTTGTACCTTTGTCAGTGAAATGATCTAAGAAAAAAAAAATTGATTGAATTCTCCAAAAGGCATTACCCAGTGCTCCATCTGGTGGAAGTTGATAAAGGGCAGGGATACTATGTTAAGAACACAAGCAAATATTTTATAAAAAGTCTAAATCTTCTTGCAATTTCCCACACTTCAAGAAAGCTCTGACCATCAGAAGACAGGACTCATTTTCCATACAAATTAACAGATGATAATGGTTTCTTTGATAATGGAAATTTTTCCTTTGGTGCTAGAAAAAAAAAAAGAGGTAGATGACAGGGCTTGGATGCTTAATATCCTACATAAGTCAATTATGTCAAAACATACATGGTACATGCAACAGATGCATTTACCACGAAAACAAGAGATAATTTCACGATTAAATCTGTTTCATTCAGATATTCATAAGACATTTCCATGTTCTTGATGACTAATAAATTTAATATAACAATTCTGAGTGCCCCAAGCCATGACATTATTTTAAAGGTTCCTCCCAAATAATCACCTAATACTACTCTCCATGAACACTACATTCCCTTCCTTGATTTATTCTGATTAAGGAAGAAATGATTTTTACATTTTCAACTTTCCTACCAAATTAACAGAAACAAAGTCATAAACTGTGACCAAAATACATTAGACTTCACTTTATTTGCCTTATGCATATTTATTCAATTCAAATTTAAAAACACTGCAGAAGTCCACTGATGCAAACATAAATAAGGTTCTCTAATTTGGAACACCTCCGAAAATTTAAAATAAAAGATTTTCACATAGCACCACTCAGTTTAGATTGGTTTGGTTTTGCCTATGTGGAAAAATACCTTTGTGATGTAATCCAGACTATCTGCAATCTCAGGTGAAAAAGAAAAGGACAGTATTTCTTTACTGGGAAACAAACTTCTCCATCTCTGACTCATATCCATGTGATCATATGGGTCTGCAGAAGCTTACTTGATGTTGGGGACCTTGCTGGGTCCTGGATTACATCCATTACAGGTACAATGTGGAGCAGGAGTCAAGTAACCTGGGGCAGAGCTCCTTTCATCTTTAGGGCACTGAGTTTATGTATCTGTAAAACAAGCATGATAAATACTCTCTTCCTCCCGGAGGGCAGGAGGATACTAAAATTTACACCATGCTTTGAGCTTCTCAATTAAAAGAACTAAATGGAAAAACTAGTTTGTATAAGAGAGCGCACCTAGAGGGGGGCGGGGGAGGGGGGAGGCCCGCAGGTGGGGGCACTGCTTTAAGAGTCCTCACTGGCCATTATTGCTAAAACCTGGAGACCTTCACCATTGCTCTTGTGAACAAGTGGGGGATGAAAAAGGATATATTAAGCACGTCAAAGAAAAGGTAAGAGTGATTCAAAGTGCTTCTTTACAAGTAAATCAAGTCAAGTAATTGGTTAGGACTTGTCTGCAAAGTGCCCCTGCATGAGTAGCAGGTGCATTCCTAAAACCTGTTTTTTAAAGAGGCCTTTAAAAAAAAATTTAAATCTGTTTTAAAAAATATTAGAAAAACCCGCCCGTGTGGCTCGGTGGTTGAGCGTCAGCCCATGAAAGGAGGTCGCTGGTTCGATTCCCAGTCAGGGCACATACCCGGGCTTTGGGTTCGATTCCCAGTAGGAGGCGTGCAGAAGGCAGCGATGGATGATGTTTCTCTCTCACGGATGTTTCTATAGCTCTCTATACCTCTCCCTTCCTCTCTCTTTAAAACACCAATAAAAACATTTTAAAAATATAAAGAATTATCAAGAGAAAAAAGGAGTCATTCTACTCCTACCGCTGAGTGACAGAAACCAGGTTCCACCCCACAAGCCTTTCAAACCTGCAGAGGCATTCCTCCCTCATCAGCATTCCTCCCCCGGGTTGCTATCGCGCCGCTCCCCACTTCAGGGCAGACAAAGGTGAGTCACCCCGCTTCTGTCTGCTTGTCACTCGGGAAAAAGCCTCAAACTAGTTCACGTTAAAGGCAGCTTTTAATTTAAAAGAAGTAAGCGATGCTAACGTGTAAAGCTCACTGCAAAGCGACTGACTCCAGAAAATGTAATTAACACTTCCCAAGTAGAGATACCTACTCAATTAGAGAAAGAGAGAGTGAGAGAGAGAGAGAGAGAGAGAGGCTTTTCGTTAAATTGAGCAGCTTATCGCTACTATCAGCGGGTCCTTTCCCCGGGGTGCGCGACTCTGACTCAACTCCGCGGCGTCTCCCTCCACCTGCACGTCCTCCCTGGGCCCAGCCGCCCGGCGCGGAGGTCCCCAGGGGTCCGCCCGCAGCGGCCGAGCCCCACACCCACGGATCCCTCTCCGGCCCGCCCCCACCTCGCCCCTCCGCCAGGTACCGGCGGGCTTCGGGGGCGGGGGAGCCCCAAGGCGGGCGGGTGTCTCCGGGTGGCGGGTCCCCGCCGCCGCCTCCAGCCGGAGCAGCAGGGGGAGCAGATCCCACCGCCCGCACCGGGCCGGCTGCTCCCCTCGGCACTGCAGCCGCGGCGTCCCATTACCTGCTCTGGGCGGCCGCGGCCGCGGGAGGCGTGCTCGCTCTGGCCCCTGCAGCCCTGGGCTCCGAGGCAACGAGACCGACCGCAACAGCGCCGCAGAGGACAAACAGAAGCCGGCGGCGCGGCGAGCCGGATCCCAGCGGGAGCGGCCCCCACCTCCAGCCCCGAGTGGCCACTCACCCCTCCCTCCGCGGGGCGGGACACCGCAGAGGGGGGGCGGAGCCACGGCAGAGGGGAGGGGCGGAGCCACAGCGGAGGGGAGGGGCGGAGCCACGGCAGAGGGGAGGGGCGGAGCCACAGCGGAGGGGAGGGGCGGAGCCACGGCAGAGGGGAGGGGCGGAGCCGCAGCGGAGGGGAGGGGCGGAGCCACGGCAGAGGGGAGGGGCGGAGCCACAGCGGAGGGGAGGGGCGGAGCCACGGCAGAGGGGAGGGGCGGGCCACTGCGGATGGGAGGGGTGGAGCCACGGCAAAGAGGAGGGGCGGGCCACTGCGGATGGGAGGGGCGGAGCCACAGCGGAGGGGAGGGGCGGAGCCACGGCAGAGAGGAGGGGCGGGGCCACGCAGAGGGGAGGGCGGGCCACTGCGGATGGGAGGGACGGAGCCACTGTTGAGGGGGCGGGGCTCTGTAGACGCTTTGCATGAGGCCCTACTGATAGGCTGCATTAGGGGTAGGCGTGTCAGACTCGAAAAGCCCCTCGCCAGAAGAGCTTTCTGAATAGTGGGTAAGGGAAAACAAAGCAGAGCCCTGATTGGTGACAGCGCTGTGACTCCCCGATGTCAATCATCGGAAGCCCCGCCTGCACCCGCCTAATTCCCAGGCGGCCGCAGAACAGTCTGTGGTTAATGGACCAGTAACCTACCAGCACAGAATCCTGGGCACCCAGGTTCCTTTGTCAGCCATGAACTTTCTTACCCTACAGCGATTCTTTGATTTGCGTATGAACGTGGTGAATAACATATCACCTTTAACATTATTTGGCCATTGAGAAGTCTCATGGGCATTTTTTAAACGCTAATAAGATTCAGAGGGAAATTATATGCAAAGAAAAGGCATAAAATATTTTCACCTGGTAAGATTATGCTTGTCTTTATTGCCTTTCTGTGTTCCATATGAAGCATGTATTACTTTTATAATTTTAAAAAATAAGTAAGGTGCAGAGAATGGTAAAGGCAAACTTTTGAGAATATCCGGGGAACTAATTCTTCCACAATACAAGAAAATACAATAATATATGCAACAGCTGAGTGCCATCAAAAAATATGTGTAGACATCAGCCCCCTTCTGCTCTCTTAAAAAAACTTTACAAATATGACTGATGTGCCCTCTACTGTTTCCTGATTAACTACCATTTCTTCAACATACAGTGTATATAATACACTACACTGTGAACAGATCCTCCCTGACAAGAAGAATTTAGAGTCCAAAATACCAAATGAATAAAGCTTTAATCAAAAAAAGTAGACAACAGTTCTGCTGGTTTGGTTCAGGGGTTGAACATGGACCCATGAACCAGGCAGTCCTGGTTAGATTCCCTTTCAGGGCCCAGTAGAGGGTGTGCAGGAGGAAGCCCATGGATGTTTCTATCTCTCTCTCCCTGACCCTCTGTCTACTTCTCTCTGAAATCAATAAAAACATGTTTTTTAAAAATAGACAATAGAAATTAATTCAGAAGATGTAGATTGGAAAACTTAGCTAATACAGGGAATTATAAGAAAGAAATATGACAAAGTTTCAAGATATGTCTCAGACTTTGAAAATTGAAAGCAGGAAGGAGGAGGAGGGAGTTGAGATGATTATCAATGACCCATAGTTAAGTAATCTGAGCTTCAGACCACATCAGCCAAACCTCAAGTCACCATATCTTACCTGGGACCACACTCACTTAACTATGTCTGGCTGTTTTACTATTCAATTTTTCTTATAATTCCCATGAGTTTCTGAAATATGCTATTTGAAATGAAGCACTTCCCCCAACAACTCTATACATTAAACAGTAGTAAAAAAATAAAAAATAAAAAAAAATGGAGGTTGACACAAAACAAACCTAAGGAAGGAAAGGAATGTTTAGGTAAACATGAACTTGTAAAGAAGTAAGGACAAGAAACCTGATACAAATTCTCTTTTCTCTCTTTGTGCTGAGAATAAGGAGAGTAAAGTAATTACTTAACAAATATTTTACAGAATCCTTATAATACATGACTCCTAAACAAAAGTCTAAAAATGTGTCCAGGGTACTCTGAGCAAGTGACTTAGTGTTGAGATGTAATTATGTTTATTAGTAAGTATATACGTAGGAGGAGGGGAGAGAGAGAGAGAGACCTAGGCCAGCTAGCTCAGTTGGTTAGAGCATTGTCCCATACACTAAGGGTTTCAGGTTCAATCCCCAGTGAGGACCCATACAAGAAGGGGGAAGGGGGGAAAGAGATTAACCAAAGAATTTATAAGAATTTATATGAATTTATGCATTGCCTAGGGACATAGACAATAGTGTGGTAAAGGCCTGGGGTGGGCAGGAACCAAGTGGAGGGGGGCAATAGGAGGAAAGGAGGGGGGGGCATCTGTAATACACTCAACAATAAAGATTCAAAACAGAACAAAAAAATTAAGAATTGAGGAAAACATTAAGAATTAATAAAAGAACTTTGTGGTGACTCAGGAGTTTGTTATACTCTTTTCTATTATTTTCTGCATATTTTGATATAGATTATAATAATGTTTTAGCAATGTACAATATCTTTAAATGGAATTTGTTTGCTTTCTTTTTATTATTCATAGAATTTAGTGAATAGGAAGTAAAATATTTGTTTATTGGTTTGTATTAAAAGAGTTATAAGAACAGCAACAAAAGAATGTACAAATAAATGAAACAATAGATGTTTTTCTCTCTCCCTCTCTAAAATCAATAAATAAAAAATAAAACAAGATGAGGTAAATTGAACATACACTATTAGCAAGCTTATAAGGAAAGAGGGTCAGTTAGAGAGAATGCTGGGAAATGTCAGAGTATTAAGCTAAAAATGGCAGGTGAATCAAAAGAAACAGCAGCTAAACAATTTTTTTAAAGTAATTTAAAATGCAATCTTTAAAATATTACTATATAGCACAGTGCTCCAAAGCCACTAGAAAGTAATCTCTGCACGCCAATAATAGAGTTCAAAAGTTAATTATAAATGCAGAGGTGTTGTCAGTGTTAGGCAGACATGAGCAGAGCAAGGACAATGGACCAGGTACAGAAAAGCCCTGGATCGCTTCTCGGCCTTTTGGCTAAGATCAAGTGCAGAAAAGCCCTGGATGCCGTGCAAGGGGCAAAACTGGAAAACAAGGACCTGGCCCCCAGGGTAACCTGTCATCCCCTAGTATATCCCCTTTCCCTAGAGATAACATCTAGACCTCAGTTGTATTTCAGCTCCAGCCCAGAAAAGCAGCAAAAACGGGCAAGTGCCACAGTGGCTGCCTCAGGACCAGCCACATTGACTAATGACCCCCTGTTCTGGCATGAACCAATCAGTGGAGATCAGGACCCTGAAAGAGCACACCTGGAAAGCTGATGAACATTCTATTGAGACCCTGCCCTAAGACCTCCCCTAAAATCCATCAGCAAGAGAGAGATAAATACACTCAGGATGAAGGGCCCAGCTGGCACTGTCCCCCAGGGGAGTGCACTCACACCATTCCCTCCCCCACTTCTTTGCTCTAAGGAACCCCAGAGACCAGGGAGCAGTGGGCAGGGGCAGTTCATCCCAAGCTAACCCCCTGAGCCTGTCTCCAAGGCCCCCTTTTCTCTGACTTCTCAGTGAGCCAAAGCAGCCCAGCCTGGGCTCTACTGTTACTACTTCTATGCCCCTCTGTGTTTCTCTGTCCTAAGTATATTTTTGCTGTGGCCAATAAATTCTTACTAACTTTGCTATACTTTATCTTTTGATTGAAGTCTATAGAATCCAAGGGGGGAAAAAAGTCAGTCCTCAGGAAGGCCAGCAGCCAGGGCTGGAAAAGCCATAAGGGTCTCAGCCGAAGTTTTCTCTATCTTCAAACCTGCCTCTTTCTACAGTTCTGCTCTATTTTTCTCTGGAAATCAATTTTCCCAGTTCCAAATCCATGAGTCAGATTAAACTACCTCCCGCCACACACAGAGATTGAGTCAACCCCATTGACTGAATCTCATACTCTATAGAGAAAGAATGTTATTGGGCCAGCCAATAATTTTTATTGGTCTCCCCTTCCCTCCACCCCATCACTTGTGATCAGGGAGGTGATGGGGAGGCATGTTGATTTGGACAGAGATTTCCCAGAGAACAGGCACTGGGCAGACTAGCAGATAGGGACATTTATGTCCTTTGTGTTTTTGTGAGAGGTTTGCTTATTTGTTTGTTTTTTAAGGGTAGTTAATTTCATTTATTTATTTTTACTTTAAATAATTTTTATTTTGCAATTATACTTGACATACAATATTATATTAGTTTCAGGTGTACAACCTAGTGATTAGAAATTATACAACTTACTAGGTAATCATCCCAATAAATCTTGTACTGGTCTGACACCATAAATAGTTACTACAATGTTACTATATTCCCTGTGCTGTGCTTTACATCCCGGTGAGGATGATTCTGTAACTACCAGTTTGTACTTCTTAATCCCTTCACCTTTTTACCCCCAACCCCCCTCCCATCTGGCAATTGTCCAAATGTTCTCTGTATCTATGAGTTTGTTTCTGTTCTGCTTGTCCCTTTAGTTTGTTTTGGTTGATAGGTATTTATTTATTGATAGGCATGTATTTATTGCCATTTTATTATTCATATTTTTACCTTTTTTTTTCCTTTTTAAAGCAAACTCCTTAACCCACTGTTTTCAATAGTCAGTCAATGGGGCTCTATTATCTATTCAACAAAGGTCTTTGCCTGTCTTTTCACACTAAAATGGATGCCCAAAGACCAAGGCCAAAACCTTTGATGTTGATTTCTGGCTTTCTTGAACTCTCTCTATTTCAGCTGGCTTCCAGTGCCAAGTACCCTTCTTTTCCAGTTTCAAGTTGCCATTCCCATTTACATCTTCTACTAATTCCTGATGTCCCTGTCGAAGTGTTCCTCTTGGCCTGAGTTTATTTAAAGAGCAAAAGTACATGCCAAGTTGTTGAATGCCAGAAATAGTGCTCTTGTCTTCTATGGGGCCTGTATGTAGAACAAGCAGGCAGAAGGCCAACCTTTGCACCTTCAAAATCTATTCACTGCACCTTAAATATGTATTCAGTGGGAGATCTGCCCATGGGCCTGAATGAAAATTTGAGTGATCCCATAACTTTTTTGGTGGTTCTTTGATTGGTTTAAACCACAAAATACAGTTTTAAATTCAGACATTTTAATGTGAATGCCAATGATCAACACTTCAAGCTTCATTCAACGATAAGCCTTCCTTCCAGTTCCCCAGCTAGGGCCCAAGGCAGGCAGGCTGTACTTTTCCAGAAAAGGGAAAGAGAGTCTTCTTTCTATTCCCTCAGACCCTCCTCCCATTCATAACAAAGGATATGGGGAAAGGCTGAGGATAGCAAGTTATGTGCAACTGGTACTCTGCCAGGAGGGGTTTTGTTGGGCCTGATCAATAACCAAAATTTACATTTCTCCCTGAGGTGCTTTCCTCTTAGAGGCCTGAAAGTACAATATCTCACCTGGGCAATGAAATTTGGCCTGGCTGCCACTGCCTCTCTTGGTTTCTGATGCCCTGGAGGCCACTCTATGCAGATTCTCCTGTTGGAAGGGCGGTGGGAGTCCTCAGCCCCTCCACGTGTTCCTCTTGAGCAAGATTTTAACATCTCCAATTCAGACGTTTCTCACAAATGGCTCTCATCTGGTCTTCAGGAAACACTGTACATACTTTAATCCCATAAGTAGTGGAAGTGCAGCTGCCTCCCAGAACACATAAGTGTTGAGTGTTCTCTCTCCCTCTCCCCTGCTCTCTCTCTCTGAGCTGCTGCTTCAAGCCAATACCTCCAGCCTCTCAACATTGAATATCTCAGGTATAAGTCAGACCCTCAAATACCAGAGAATACCAGTCAAGTTGCCCTCATGGTCCCCTTGGCAACCCATCTCTAGTGAGATTACAGAAGAAGATCTTGGATGAGTGGTTCAGTGGGACTCAGCATTGCTTTCCTTAAGAAACCTCTTTAAGGATTCTTTACTAAATTCCACTTCTGATGCCCCTTTATGATCCCATTTTGAGTGAGGGTTTAAAAAAAATTGTTATTGATTGATTTAAGAGAGAGGCATCAGTTTTTGTTGTTTCACTTGTTTATGCATTCATTGGTTTATTCTTGTATGTGTCCTGACCAACGATGGAACCCGCACCTTGGCATATTGGGACAATACTCTAACCAACGGTACTAGCCAGCCAGGGCTGAGTGAGGTGTTTATATGTGTGTGTTTTTCAATTACAATTTATGTCATTATTATTTTGTATCAATTTCAAGTGATTTACAAACTTAGTGGTGGTTTACAAACTTTCCCCCCTAATATTTCCAGTACTCAACTGGCACCATACATAATAATTACAATACTAGAGGCCTGGTGCATAAAATTCATGCATGGGTAGGGTCCCTAGGCCTGGCTGGCAATCAGAACAGAACTGTGGGGTGACCAGCAGGGCAATGGGGGGTGGGAAGGGAGGAGGGCTGCTGGCACCTGCCTTGGCTGGCCTGGAACCTGCAGGCTGGGGGCAGCTCCTGCACTGAGCGTCTGCCCCTTGATGGTCAGTGAGCATCATAGTGACTGGTCATTCCACCAATCATTCCGCCATTAAACCAATTTGCATATTAGCATATTATTATATAGGATTATTTACTATACTAATATTTCCTATGTTGTATCTTTACATCCCCATGACCATTTTGCGGTTACCAATCTGTACTTCTCAATCCCTTCACCTTTTTCATCCAGTCCTCCAACCCCTCCCCTTTGGCAACCATAATTCTGTTTTAGAGTGAGGGGGTTTTAAGAGATAGCAAGGGGCTAAGATATTTCTTTTGAGATTTGCTTCCTGCTCTGGCACTTACTTTAGAATTTCACATCTATTATCTTTGGTGCCTCAGATACTTTTATATCTTGTCATACTAATAAGGATCTGTAAAAACTGCTTTTGTTAACACCAAGGACATAAGGCTAAGAAAACTTGTTATCTAAAATCATAGGCTGTTGAAAACTTAGCTGTTTGAGTACCAATGAGAATGCAACACCCACTCTTGCCTGGATGACAAGAAACTGAGTTCGCTTTGACCCAGGAAAGCAGCCTTTATTTCCAGCCCAAGTGCAAACTTTCAGATAAAATTTGGGAACACAAAATTCTAAATTTCTCTTAATTTTATAGTTTCCACAGAAATCAGACTCAGAACCTGCCTTCCAACCTGACCTGATGTCAGCAATATCACTAAATGTTAATAAAATATTACTGACAGCCTTGCTCTGCCTTGAGTCTAATCACAACCCTATTTCATTCAAGTCTTACCTAAACTCCACCATTGCTGCACACCTATCTCTTCTGTTTGGTGAGGCCCTTTGAGTTCCTTAGAGCAGTCTCCCTTATCACAAGTTCATAAGCAGAACTAACTTAGACTCCAGGTTTGTCTCTGGTGGTGTCTGACACCTGGATTTTATCATTAATGACCAAATCTTCCCGATCATCATCAACTCCCACTTTCCCACATTCTGTCTTCATGTAGGCATCCTCCTGTAGCACCAGGTCACACAACTCATTGCCACCATTGTTTCACCAGAGTGATCCAGAATTCTGTAGCAGCGGTTATATAACACCACAAATACATGCATATGCAGGAACAATAACATCTATAGAATCTAGCAAAGAAGAAATTAGTAAAGGGTATTAAAATTACCTGAAGGTCTTTCTCAATTTACACAAGCCCTGAGATACTGATATGATCCTTCCTACTATTCTCTCCTGCAATACAAATACTTGACTAACTCCTCTCAACAGTGATCCTGTTTGTGGGGAGAGAGTACCCTCAGTTGTGTTTGGGAGACATTAAGAAACTCTACTTTATCCCCACTAATCTGATAGGTTAAAATTACCAAAATTCTAAGTCTATAAATTTGGGGAATTTTTTTTTTTTTCTCTTAGCTAAAAGTACAGGCTTGATCTCACCTATAAACTGAAGGGAAAACTGTCTACTACCATAATATCCCCATAGGCGTCACCAGCTCCGGCACCTAGTAAGTGCCCAGTGAACATTTGCTAAACTAATTAACTTGGAACTCGTTTTAAAATGGAAGAGTTCTGCCGAAACTGGTTTGGCTCAGTGGTAGAGTGTAGGCCTGCGGACTGAAAGGTCCCAGGTTTGATTCCGGTCAAGGGCATGTACATTGGTTGCGGGCACATCCCCAGTAGTGGGTGTGCAGAAGGCAGCTGGTCGATGTTTCTAACTCTCTATCCCCCTCTCTTCCTCTCTATAAAATATCAATAAAAATTATTTTTTTAAAATAAAATAAATGAAATGGGAGAGTTTCTACCTACCAATGGTACCTGAGAAAGAAGCATTTATCTAAACTATTAGCTGTGACTGTGACCCATTCTATTCATTTTTGTCTGTTTGGCAACTCTTGCAAGTTTGGATTCTGATGCAAGTGGCAATTGGCTGACTCCTCAAGGATGTGTGTGTGAACTTTGAACTGCCTCCTAACTGAGGAACAGAGGTGAGGAATGACAGCATGTTATTGGGGTGCCTAGGCCTTGATTACCTGTGACCCATGCACACCTTTGTGCACATCTGTATGTGGACCTCAGCATGGTATATTAACACAT
Organism: Nyctalus aviator; assembly: GCA_036971965.1. NCBI lineage: Eukaryota > Metazoa > Chordata > Mammalia > Chiroptera > Vespertilionidae > Nyctalus > Nyctalus aviator. The sequence continues at coordinate 87,928,214 of CM072922.1, read as the reverse complement.
GTGATATAGCTAAACAGTCAAGAACCTCTGGGATGATACAGCACATTAAGAAGGCTGACAGTTGGCGAAACCGGTTTGGCTCAGTGGTAGACCGTTGGTCTGCGGACTAAAAGGTCCCAGGTTCGATTCCATAAGGGCCATGTACGTTGGTTGCGGGCACATCCCCGGTAGGGGGTGTACAGGAGGCAGCTGGTTGATGTTTCTCTCTCATCGACGTTTCTAGATCTCTATCTCTCTCCCTTCCTCTCTATAAAAAATCAATAAAATATATTAAAAAAAAAAAAAGAAGGCTGGCAGTTGCTTAAATGATGGTATGCTAACCCGAGGAGCCTCCACCTGTTCGTGATCTAGTATTTGGTTATTCAAACTGTATGTTCCTTGCAATGCATAGTCCACCTGACTACAATCTATATCTAGATAGATGATAGATAGATAGATAGATAGATAGATAGATAGATAGATAGATATAAAACTTAAAGTTTCTCATAATAAGCCAAATTAATCTCCATCCTCCCATTTGCTATGTCTGGGAAGCTATAAATTTAAAATAGTTTGATATAGTTTTAAAACACTCTTCGTATCTGTGACATTTGAAGTTAAGACAAGAAAATATTTTTTTAATTGCACTTAGCATTTTTATTTTTTATATAAATCTTTATTGTTCATACTATTACAAATGTTCCTCATTTTTTCCCTCCATTGATCCCCTCCATGCACTTAGCATTTTTAAAAAATATCACAATTTTTTGCCATGTTTATCAAATGAGAACAATTATAAAAATACCAAAAAAAAAATTTCTTGTTGCCATTTAGCCACTTTTGTGGTGCAAAAACAGACCCAAAGAACAAAGAACATGTTTACTTTGTAATCCTTATGATGCAATAAGCATTTCATATTCAGAAAGAAGGGCATTGATGGAAACATTCAAAGAAAATACACATAAAGGGAAATGCGTTATTCAGTATTTATATTTAATTAATCTCAGTCATCTTTGTACTTACCTTGTAGAGCTCACAAGAGAACATCGCAAGCAAAACCACTCTTGCCCTACTTATGTCCCCCAGAAACCTACACACCATCATCCATTAATCAGCGCTGACCTGGAAAGCAGAAGCTTCGTTTTCCCACCACTTGAAAGGTGAGTAACTCCTTGTTGTGTCCAGAAGATTAAGAATTATGCAAGAAGGAACTATAACAAAATAAAAAGCCATTACAACTGCAACAGGAGAAGTAATTTGAGAGGGTACTCGGGCTTCGGATGCATTGCCAGCAAAGATCATACTTTAGGAGATTGGACTCTTGCTTCATCGCCTTGATTTTTTTTTAACTTTCTTTTGACTATACATTTATCAAAAAAATTATATCTCCCTAGTATATGAGTAGGAAACAAAACAAAAAAACTTAATAGATAAGTCTCTGATGAATTTAAATTCTAAGATTTAAAAGAAAAGAAATTATGTGGCCAAAAGGATATATAGAGACATACTAAATAATAAATAAGTTTAAGAATGCAGGACACACATAATATAGCTGAAGAACTGAATAAAGAAGTTAATGTTGCACATAGAAGAATGATTTATGGTATTCATAATTTATGTTTCTAATTATGTTCTATAAACAACTGAATAATAACTTCTTTAAACTAAGCGCTTCTGTGCTGTTTAGAATGGTTAGCTCCTATAAGCTAATGCCAAATATTTTCATTACTATTAGATTTGTCCTAGCTGTCATTAATATTATCTGTCAATACTTCATCTTACTTAAGCCATTAATAATGCTCATTCATTCAACAAACATTCATTGAGCACCTACTGTGTGCCAAGTATTGAAGAATACAAATGAACCATGGAACCTAGCAAGGAACAAAAAAAAAATTAGGCAAATGGTTCAGGAGTACCATTAATGGCACCACTGAATTCGAGCAGGCTTGATGAAAGAGGTGGCACTGCAGGAGAGCCGGCTTCCATTATTTCATTAGCGGCAGCAAATCTTGAACCAAAGCCAGGTGATTCTGAGAAAGTTAACAAACAGTTGAAGAGTCTCTGAAAGAGAGGAATGTACAGTGATATTAAAGAACTGAATGTCAATCCCAGTTTAGAAGACACTAAAGCTAATGGAGTGAACTTGTACATCTTGTTTATCTTTCTAAGACTATTTTCTTATTAGTAAGATGTGCAGTTATTAATCTACCCAAGAAATCACAAAGTGGGTGAGCATAAAGTTTGCAGAAATTTGGGTTGGTTGCCAATATTTCCAATTCAGGGGATTTCATATAAAAGTCCAATTTACCAGATTTTATGTTTTTAGAGGAAGTTATGGCAAGGCTGACCCACATTTCCATGTGGCAACAGTTGACAGGAGCAGAGACTTGTGCCCCTTTTAGAGCAGGCATGGGCTTTGCAATCTGCCACATTCTATGTCCAAATTGCTTCATTCATCCTCCCAGCTACTCACCTGGCCTCAGTAGGTATTTGCATTTCCATCTCATGAAGTGGATTTTTAAGGGCCTATTGTTGTTGTTGTTGTTGAAAGCTATGGGAATGATATTAAATCCATATAAATTAAAAGTATATATTGCCAAAACTGGTTTGGCTCAGTGAATAGTGCACTGGCCTGTGGACTCCAAGTTGGGGAATCAGGCAGGGGGCTGAGCTTCTGTGCTCCTCAGGGAGACCTTTACCGCTGCGATGTCTCTCTGGATGTCAACTTCAGCACATCGGACAGGCCCAGCCCTTTTGCATCTCCCACCAATATAGCTGAGGCTTCTTCTATAATCCCTTGGCTATCCTTCAGTTGGTTATTTAAGTTGATTTTTCTATAATTTAGTTGTAATTCCAATTCAGTCCTGGGAGGTGTCAGTATAACTTATACATATTCTGTTTCTCTCCTTCTCTTTTCTTCCTTCCTCTCTCACTAAAAATCAGTAAAAATATATCCTCAAATGAGGATTAAAAATAAATAAATAAAAGTTGTAGCAAAAGGAGACAAAGTTCCCATACAGAAGGATTCCAAATAATTTATGTAGATGCTCCACCCTCAGGAAGGTATGACCTACCTCCCTGCTCCTTAAGTGTGGGCTGCGTAAGGACAGGGGAGTGAGCAGGAGTAACGTTACAATGGAGAGACCTGGCTAGCACTACCTCAGCTGGGTGATCAAGGCCAACTTCAATAGTGATAAGTCATGTTTACATTATGTACAGTCATCATCCCAGAACCCCAATCTAATCATGAGAAAAACATCAGAGAAATTCCAATAGAGAGACAGTCTACAAAACACTTGATCCGTACTCCTCAAAACTGCACAGGTCATCAAAAACAAGATAAGTCTGAGACTATAACAGCCAAGAAGAAGCTAAAGAGATGTAACAAGGAAATGAAATATGGTAGCCTAGACAGGATCCTGGAACAGAAAAGGGACATCAGGTACAAACTAAGAAAACCTGAATAAAGTATGGACTTTAGTTAATGACAATGTATCAATATTGGCTCATTAGTTATAAAAAATGTACCATACTAATGTAAGATAGTCATAATAAGGGCAACTAGGTGCAGGGTGTATGAAAACCTGTACTACCTTTGTAATTTTTTCTGTAAATCTGAAACTTTTATTAAAAAAATAAAGCTTTCTTTAAAGATTGTATATGTGTATATACATATCTACAAAGGAGACTGAAATATCTCAAGGGGTTATGGAAATCTGAATATCCAAGGCCGAGAAGAAGCCCAGCCTCTAGTGTGGCCCAGCTCTGTCCTCTGTCACTGTGTCTTCTCGGCCTTGGATGCTCAAATCTCCATAACCCCTTGAGATACTTTAGTAGACGCAAATTCTTCAAGGAGAAAAGCCCACTGCTTCAGTCTGGAGAGTCACCAAGGCCTGGGTCCAGGGTTCAGGGTTCAGTGGTAAAATCATGGTCACTGCACCTATGCCTGTGTATAAGGGGCCACTTTGATAAAAGGAGGAAGAGCTGTCAGTCTCGACAGGTCCTTCTCAGCTCTGAATTTTGAGTGAGATGGTCTAAGAGAAGAGGCTTAGGTAATAAAGCCAATATCCTAAAACTTAGGCCAGAGATTCCCTAACAAAGGAGCACCATTTGCATTTGCCATTTACACATGCTACAAAAGCTTCCTAGTGGATCATGAAATTGTATGAAGTTGAGGTTTATAAAAATTAGTTTTCTGTAAAAATTGGTTTAGCCCCCAAGTCCTTGGGTCAACTTTCCTGACTTTACTTACTCCGGCAAGAGGACCAGGCCAATGCAGTCCAGCTAGGAGGCATTGGAGTGTTAACCAGCTACGGGCGGCCACTGCTGGGCCTTGCAGTAGGTGCCTCCGCCAAAGTTGGGAAAATATTCTCCCTAAAGACACTTCACTGCCATTTGTTGGAAATTTACGCAATATGCTGCTTTTGTTAGAACAAGACACTTCAAGACGCCTGCCGGGAATTTGTCAGAATAAAAATATAAAAGTGCGATACCTATGATGTGACCATGGTTGCCTGTACTCCACAAGCTGAACAACCACGTGCTGCCTCTCTGGGTGCTATTGCCTATTACAAGCAAGTGTCATCTCTTTAGAGCCTTTCCAAGCCTCAGCTTACTTTCATGTCTCACTATATATAATTCTCCCAGCAGCCTGGGCATTCCAACTGTCATAGGTAATCATTATTTTGTTTACATTGGATTGAAGTAAATAATCTCTTGGCCTCATCCTATAATTCCCTCAACCATAACAGTGGGGTAATAGCATTCTTTGTGCCTATGTGTTAGTCACATCCTTAAGTGAGAATGCACATCAAAGCACTGGGCACAGTTCCTGACAGGTCAGGAGGCTGCCATCCATACTCAGTTCCTCCTTCTCTACTTGAAAACGTTACGGCTCACCAGACCAAGGCAGGAATCTCAGTGGAAAGATCACAGGGTCATTGTGAAAATGCTCAGATTTATAGCCTCACCTTTCCGTGTGCAGGAAGACGGAACGGTTTTTACCTGCCAGTGTGTGTACTCTTCACAAATTATATTGGGAAAAGCAGTTTATGCTTATGAACTAAAGATCCAATTTTTAAACATAATATGATGAAGCTTTAGAAATTAATTTCAAAGACATCTTTCCTTGAAAAATATTTCTTTCCTTAATTTTTCTACTAAAATCTATCTTAAGTTAACCGCATTGTGTGTTGCATTTGGCTGCAGTGACATAAATTAAGGACAGAAATCCAAAGGGAGTATTTTTTTATTTTTTTATCCTTACCCAAGGGTAAGTTTTTCATTGATTCTAGAGAGAGAGGAAGAGAGAGGGAGAGAGAAAGAGAAAGAGCAATGTGGAAAACTATCAGTTACTTCATGCAGGCGCCCCAATCAGGGATTGAACCAACAAACCTGGGTATGTGCCCTGACTAGAAACTAAAACCATGACCCTTTGGTGCATGGGATGACATTCTAACCACTTAACCACACCTGCCAGGGTCAAAAGCAGTATTTAAATATTGAAAATGCCCTTCACAAAAAATACATTTCATCCATTTCAATTATTCTTCTGGTGTTTTTCCTGGCCTTAGGAAGGGAAAACTGCTTCAGGTGCAGTGGGAGGCCCTTTACTTAATCTTCCAGTCACACACAGGCTGTCTCTATGCACAGAAGTCAGGTGGTATCATGGAAGTAAAAAAGTGTGAGAGATCAACATAGGATGTCTCTATGCACAGGAGTCAGTGTCATGGGAGTAGAAAATATGAGAGATCAACATGAATTGAAGGAAAAGAAATATAAAAGAAATATATTACCTTAGAGGAGGTCTTCCTTTTGTGGTAGGCGTGAACAAAATTTCAGGCAGCAATGAGCCATATGTATAGATATATATGTTTGCAGGGAAATAAGGATACCAGCTGAAATGAGAGTTTCCTGTAGTAAAGAGTTGGAAAACAGTGAATTGACCTAGATTACCAGGCTAAGAAATTTGGACCAGATCCTAAAATCAGTAGGGGTTGCTAAAGCTTTTTAGCTTGTCAGGAAAATGGTATTTTAGGAAAATCAATCTTGCCAGACAATAAAGACTATTTCAAAATAAATAATTGAAATATTGGGGGGGGTGTTTTTTTTTGTTTTTTGGGGGGTTTTTTGGGTTTTTTTTTTTTTTTTACAATACTAGTGTGTAAAAGGATCCTTACAATAAGCCTACACAAAACAAAACAAAAACAAAAACTATTGATTCAAAAATGATGGAAGCAGAATATGTATAAGTTATAGTGACCACCTCCCAGGACAGAATTAGAATTACAACTAAATTATGTGAATAACCAACTGAAGAGTAGCTAAGGGCTTATGGAAGAAGCCTCAGCTATATTGGTGGGAGATGCAAAAAGGGCTGGGCCTGCTCCCATGTGCTGAAGTTGACATCCATAGGGACAAGCAGCGGTAAAGGTCTCCCTGAGGAGCACAGAAGCTCAGCCCCATGCCTGATTCCACAGCTTGGAGTAACATAGCAGGGAAGAGGCACCCGCATAACATCTGGTTGTGAAAACCAGCAGGTATTCTGTCTGGCAGTGAGAGATAGAAGTCTGATAGGAAGAATTAAATTAACATCATTAAAAAGTCCATACTTCCAAAAGCAATCTATAGATTCAATGCAATTCCTTTCATAATACTAATGGCATATATCACAGAACTAGAACAAATAATTTAAAAATTTGTATGGAACCAAAAAAGCCTGTACTAGCCTCAGCGATACTGAGAAAGAACAAGGTTAGAGGAATTATGTTATCTGATATCAAACTATGCTATAAGATCATAGTAATCAAAAGAGCATGGTACTGGCATAAAAACAGACATATAGATCAGTGAAACAGAATAGAAAACCCATAAATAAATCCAGGACTATATTGCCAATTAATATTTTACAAAGTAGGCAAGAACATACAATGGGTTAAAGTCTGTTCAGTAAATGGTGTTGGGAAAATTGGAAAGATACTTGAAAAAAAATGAAACTAGACCACCTTGTTATACTGTATACTAGAATAAATGCCAAATGGATTACAGACTTAAATTTTAGATTCTAAACCATAAAATTCCTAGAAGAAAAAAAAAACATAGGTTGTAAATCTCGGACATTTCTATTAGTACTATTTTTTTTCCTGATATATTTCCTCAGGCAAGAGAAACAAAAGAAAAAATAAACCTGTGGCTATATCAAACTCAAAAGTTTTGCAGCAAAAGGAAACCATCAACAAATAAAGAGAAAACCTACTAAATTGGAAAACGTATCCACCAGTGATACATCTGATAAGGGTTAATATCCAAACCTTATAAAGAACTCATTCTACTCCACACAAAATAAGAATGCAATTACAAAATAGACAAAGAACCTAAAGATACACTTCTCCAAAGAAGACATACAGATGACCAATGGACATATTAAAAGATGCTCAATGTCACTAATCATCAGAGAAATGCGAATTAAAACCACTATGAGATATCACCTCACACCTGTCAGAATGGCTACTATTGTCCAAACTGGTTTGGCTCAGTAGGTAGAGCCTTGGCCTATGGACTGAAGGGTCCCAGGTTCAATTCTGGTCAAGGGCATGTACCATGATTGCGGGCACATCCCCAGTAAGGAGTGTGCAGGAGCAGCTGAATCGATGTTCCCAAGTCTCTATCCCTCTCCCTCTGCCTTCCTCTTTGAAAGTCAATAAAATGTATTTTTTAAAAAGGATGACTACTATCAATAAAACAACAAACAAGGTTGGTGAGGCTGTGAAAAAATGGAAATGCAGATTTATGTGATACACACAGTATGGAGTGCCCTAAAATAATTGAAAAACGAACTGCCTTATCACCCAGCAATTTTATTTCTAAGGATTTATTCAAAGAAATCTAAAATACTAATTTGAAAGAATATATGCACCCCTATGTTCATTGTAGTGTTATTTACAATGGCTAACAGATGGAAGCAACCTATCAATAAATACACAAGTGAATAAAAAAGCAGTGGGACATATATATAATGGAACATTATTTGGCCATAACAAGGAGTGAAATATTACCATTTGTGACAATGTAGATGGACCTAGAGGATATTGTGCTCAGTGAAATAAATCAGTCAGAGATGCTGAAACTAGTTTGGCTCCAGTGGACAGAGTGTCAACCTGCAGATGGAAAAGTCCCAGGTTCTATTCCAGTCAAGGGCATGTACCTTGGTTGTGGGCACATCCCCAATAGGGGGTGAGCAGGAGGCAGCTGAGCAATGATTCTCTCTCATTGATGTTTCTAACTCTCTATCCTCTCTTCCTCTCTGTAAAAATAAATAAATGAATAAATAAATAAATAAATAAAATATATTAAAAAAACAAAAATAAGTCAGAGAAAGAAAAAAATGAGATTATATGTGGATCTAAATAACAACAACAACAAAAATAAACAAACAAAATTGAAACAAACTCATAGAAATAGAAAGGGAACTGGTGGTTGCTAGATGGGTGGGTGTTTGGGGCTGGGTGAAAGAGCTGAAGGGATTGAGAAGTACAGATTGGTAGTTACCGAATAATCATGGAAGTGTAAGCAAAGCATAGGGAACATAGTTAATAATATTGCGATAACTATGTATGGTGCCAGTTGGGCTACTGAGAATATTGAGGGGAACACTATATAAAGTATATGATTGTCTAACCACTAAACTGTGTACTTGAAACTAATACAAAATAAAACTGAACCACAAAAATTTGATGTTACCAACTACTTATGGATAGTGGGAGGAGCTATGGTGAAATTATGGCACACCTACTCATACCCATTTTACCTTCCAAGCTCTAAAGTATTCATGGTGGGTGACAAATCTTTGTTAACTTATAGGTGTATTTTTTCCACTAACTTAAAATACTTATTTAGTTTCTATTTCAAACCATACATTTATTCCCTTTCCATTTTTATGTGTTTTTGTTTTACAGTGGCTTGTTGCAAAGAAAGCCTTGGAAATGGCCCCTGATGAGACTCATTCTCTTATTGTAATTGTGACACAACCCGAAGGAAGACAGAGGCTCCCGGAGCCAAGCCTGTAGGAAGTTTGCCTGAAGTCCACTGACACTTCCAATATTAATCAGTTTTATATCCTCAAAAGACAGAGACCAATTTATCCTTGGGGCAGACTGTTCTGGAAAACCAGAAAAATAATTTATTATAGATATGAAAAATAGACACCAAATGAGAAAAGATCTTTTCAAGTTATTGCCCTATACACTTAAATGGCTCCCTGTTAAATAAGAGTAATAGAGAATACCTATTAACTATCTTTACCTGGATTGTGTCATTCAGTCCTCATTACCCCTATTTTTTTTTAATCCTCACCTGAGGAGATATTTTTATTGACTTTTTTTAGAGAGAGAGGAAGGGGATGAGAGAGTGAGAGAAAATAATTCACGTGAAAGAGAAACATTGATTGGTTACCCCCGTTTAATGCCCTGACTGGGATCAAACCTGCAGCTTAGGTATGTGCCCTGACCAGGTATGGGTTCTGCAAACATTTTTGGTGCACGGCACAAGGCTCCAATGAACTGAGCCACTGGGCCAGGGCTGTTTTTGTTTTCAATATTACTTTGTGTTAGGTTCAGGTGTACATCACAGTGGTTAAACAATCATATACTTTACAAGTGTTCCCCTGATATTTCCAGTACCTACATGACACTTACATGGTTTTTACAGTATTGTAACTACCAATTTTTACTTTATTTTTTTCACCCAATTCTCCACCCTCCCTCCCCTCTGATAACTGTCAGAATGTTCTCTGTATCTATGAGCCTGTTTCTATTTTGTTTGCTCATTTATATTGTTCTTTAGATTCCACATATTGGAAATGATTTTTAAATAATTTATTTAGACAGAACTATGCCTGCAAGCCATTATTTGTTTTTGTAGAATTGTGTGTGTTTAGCTGTGCAGATGTTCACAGAAGAAAAAACCTGCTTTTCTGAGAAACTGAAAGAACTATTGGACACATATTGTGCCACTTCTGAACCACACAACAAAACCAGTCACAGAGCTGGGAAGACAGTCAATCTTCCGACTTGTGTAAGGAGCCCTGCACTCGCATAGAAGAGTGGCAAGGACAGACAAGCTCTGCAAGGGCTGAAAGTAGCAGAGAAAGTATAAGTGTGGGAAGAAGCCAGGACAGAAAAGAAAGTCCCAGTGAAGCCTGTGCTGACTGAAGCAGATGGGATATCATAACCCATATAAAAGATGGTCTTGTAGTCCCTGTCCTGAAGAAGTCCAGGAAAAAAATGCTCATGACTTGGCAGTGAAGAGGGAGGGGGAGGCAAGAATTTTTACACAAATAAACTTGGAAAAAATCCTCTCTCTAATCTCTAACATCCGTTCTTCATAAACATGACGACCAGTCCCCAAACCCTTCTTTCTCTGTTACTTTCAGCTCTCCCTGATGAATCTTTGGTTAAAACAGGAGTCAAGTACTTACAATCATTCCCATTTTTTATGTGGGTTATAATAATATCCCATCTGCTTCAATTGACACATAATAATCATATTTGTATTTACTGTTATTTTTACAAAAACAAATAATGGCTTACAGGCATAGTTCTGTCTAAATAAATTATTTAAAAATCATTTCCAATATGTGGAATCTAAAGAACAATATAAATGAGCAAACAAAATAGAAACAGGCTCATAGATACAGAGAACATTCTGACAGTTATCAGAGGGGAGGGAGGGTGGAGAATTGGGTGAAAAAAATAAAGTAAAAATTGGTAGTTACAATACTGTAAAAACCATGTAAGTGTCATGTAGGTACTGGAAATATCAGGGGAACACTTATACTTTCTCTGCTACTTTCAGCCCTTGCAGAGCTTGTCTGTCCTTGCTACTGCCTCTTTTCTTCAATTTCTTCTCTGTCCTCACCCACATGTAAAACTCATTTCTTTCCAGACCACATCCCAGCTGTCACTTCTCCATTTCCTCTAAACCCAAAATTTGTGCCATAAAGCCCAGGAGCTAAGCTGAGAAAGATAAAATTAAATTTCTTTTAGCAGATCTAAGAAGCCGGAAATCTATGTACACCCACATGTTAATATGACTTTGTTTGTTTACTGATAAGATCTGGTAAAATTTGGGTTAATCGGTTCTGCTTATCACCTGAATATCTCATTCCTTTTTCATTTTTCCATTAGGAAGTCCCAGCCAAAACTAGGCTTTGTTTTCCCAAAGCAAGTCCTTAGCTTGGGAAGGATTGCTGCTTTAAGAATTATGAAGTGACCAGGAGACAAACAGATGAAGAAAGTCAGTCCCTACCCCTGGAGTCATATCATATCAACTGGTGCTTGATGACTCTCATGCTGATTGACTTGTAGCATGTTATCCCACCTCTCCAAGCCCTGGTGTTCTCATTTCTAGAACTGGGATGTGGACAGTCATTAAGCAGATATTTATTGGATGTCTACTGTATGCCATGCGCATTTTAGGTTCTGGGAATGCACAATGAATGAAACAGAAAAAAAAAATTCCTGCCCTCATATGCATACTGTATATGCTGGTGAGATGATGATAGCCATAGACATATTTACCTCTTGGGTTATCATGAGAATTAAATGAAAAGATACTACCTCTAGTAATAAAAATAACAGTAAATACAAATATGATTATTACGTGTCAATTGAAGCAGATGGGATATTATTATAACCCACATAAAAAAATGGAAATGATTGTAAGTACTTGACTCCTGTTTTAACCAAAGATTCTTTTTATTTAACTTGTTGATTTTAAATAGAGAGAGATGAGAGAGAGAGGGAGAGAGAGAGAGAGGAAAGAAGGAAGGAAGGAAGGAAGGAAGGAAGGAAGGAAGGAAGGAAGGAAGGAAGGAAGGAAGGGAGGAATGTCAATTTGTTGTTCCATTTATTTGTGCATTCATTGGTTGCTTCTCGTATGTGCTCTGACTAGAGATTGAACCCACAGCCTTGGAGTATTGGGATGACACTCTAACTAACTGTGCTACCCAGTGAGGGCTAACCAAGGAGTCTTTACTTTTTCTGTGCCATAACCCTCTTTTGCAATCTAGTGTAGCCTGTCAACCTTTTTGTAAAATAAAGTTTTTAAATGCATAAAATACAATACATGGGATAACAAGGGAAACAAAATATACTGAGACAGTAGCCCAAATAATAAAAAGGTATATAGTAAAAAGTGCTTAAAAAAACTTAAAATAAGGTCTAGTGACAGTTTTAACAATACATAACTTTGAAAAACTAATGGGCCTAGATATACATTCAACCCTTGAATAACACAGGTTTGAATTTAGTGGGTCAATTTATATGTAATTTTTTAAAATAAATACATATTGTAAATGTATTTTCTCTTCTTTATAATTTTCTTAATAAGATTTTTTTTTTGTTTAGCTTGCTTTATTATAAGGATACAGAATATATACATATAAACAAAAAATGTGTTGACTTTATTTTATTGGTCAAGTTTCTGGTCAACAGTAGGCTATTTATTAGTAGTTAACTTTTGGAGGAGTCAAAAGTTACACATAGATTCTCAAAGGGCAGGCCAGCACCCCTAAACATGAATTTTTCAAGGGTCAAATATAATTAAATTCCCCATCCAAGTTCACAGGCATCCAGAGTTCCATCCACTAGTCTATAAACCCCAGAGTTAATCTAATCATGAAGTACGAATTATTATCATTCCATTTCATAGATGAGGAAAATTAAGTACAGAAAGATTAAGTGGCTTGCCCAAGATTAATAAAGTGGTAAACCTGAAATCTGAACCCATCGTCTGGCTCTAAAGCCTGTTTTCTTAACCACCGTACAGTGGATGCCTTACCAGGGCTTGTCCCATGGTCAGGGTCAATAACATTGGCTGGTAATTAAAAGTAGTAATTGCAATAAGTAGTAGGAGCATTTGTAGTGGGATATCTAGGGGAGAGGAATAATTTGAATCAGTAGGAAGAAAGTCCTTAAAGGGAAAATCTGGCATGTAGCAATGAAGTCAACTGGAGAGAACACAGCCTATTCCATTTCTTGAAATCTCTGAAGCATGGACTAACTCACTGCTTTCTGTGTGTGGTTACTCATTCTGGAGCTAAACACCAAAGGCTCTTGAGGATGTGGTGCAGAGAAATGTTCTTGAGCCAATAACATCTCTTAATTTTATTTGTATAATCCTGTATTAATTATTGGGATTTTTCTGCACTCCCAGTAGGCACTGTCACCAAAAGACCCTTGGGACATAAACCAGGGTGGCAGAATAGAAAGAACACTGTTCATCCTGCACAGCAGCGCTGCTTGGAATGAATGCAGCTGCTATTCTCTGCTATTATTTGTAAACGTGAGAAGCCAGGGGTGTGGGTACAGTGGAAGTCCAACAGGCACTTTATAAGTATTAATTTATAGCTGCTGTTAAGGGAAAGCAACTTACACTTTTCTAAAAGGAAAAGACAAAAGAGCCCAGAGCATTGAAACGGCTTTTCCTGGTGCGTGAGCGGGACAGCCATCACAGCTCTCAAGCCACTTTGTTTCCCAAGAGGAGTGGGAGTGAGCCCTGCCCACAGTTAATGGGGCATTTATTCTTTCCCCTACGTCTGCAGGTGAAGGCATTTTCCTAATTGCCAGTGCACAGTACATTTTTACTATGACAAGGCACTCAGTTACTTAACTAGACCTGGCACACTGCTCCCAAGAGCAAAGCAGAAAAATGGCAGACATGCCTTGTCCCACCACCAAGGTGGATACCTTTTGTGAAGCCCAGTTCCCAGGCTCTTTCAGGGCTGCTTCTGTTAAATCCCTCGGGAGAGAAAAAGCTTCAGTACTAACATACAAGAGAGAATTAAGTGCTGGTAGCCACTAAGCCCAGCACTCGGCCAGGAGGCTCAGGAGGATCAACTAACAGCAGAAGATATGTCGAGGTCGGAGATGCCCCAAGAGTCTGCACACATTCCTCCCCAGGTCAGCGGCCTTGACTTGGGAAAAGCATACATGTGACCAGCTGCACTGAAAAATACCAATGTGAACCTCGCAGAGGAACCAGATGGCTCCAAGCCGGGAGTAAAAATAGCTCATCATCCTGCACATCCAAACTAGGAGCAGAGCAGTGGTAGGACCGCTCAGGTTTTTATTTCAACTTGCCAAAAAGGTAAAAAATGTGTTAGCTAAACTGTGAGAAAACTGGCTTGGAAGAGAGATTAAAAATACAAACTATTCCACATCCTACCTGGCTTTTGCAAATTAATTCGACTGTCATCAACAAAAGAATGTTAAAAAAATTGGAGCTAAGGAAAAAAATTGGTATTTGTCTTTCTTCTTATTTGAACATTAACAAGAAAACTGGCAGACCAGCATAATAACTGGGTAAATAACTTCTTCAATTCCAGGACTAATAAGAAGAATTGAATAAAATAAAAATAAATGAAAACCCCTTTTTTATTTAGCAATTTTTAAAGACTCAGCTCTACAGTTTTATGAGAGTTCTAATTTGTTTAATTTTTTATTTTATTTTACAGAAGCTGTTTAATTCCTTTCCCATTGTTCCAAGGGAGGTTTCTATTTTTACCAATGCGGCTGAATCATGCTCCGACCATTTAGGGACATGTTTAGAACATGATTTTTCAAGTCAAGACCCAAGTGAAATTTTGATTCCCAAACCACAGTCTTGAAGTTCAGCACACTAGCAGTCATTGTATCCTGACATTATGTTCCTGTATACACAGAATAGAAGTGCTTGAAAGGGTTCCCTGGACAAAAATAAGTAAATAAATAAATAAAAAACAACTAAAAAACCAAAACCAAAAATAACCCACCACTCAGATAATAATGCCTTACAAGATAAGAGGAAATAAATGGTATTTGACTTGGGGTTCCCTGACCTGGTGAACAATGCTTTTGTATTGCTCGGTTGTTGAAACTGATGCAGTCTTTGGTCTACATCCAAACAGCAAAGAAGTGTTTGTCCTCATGTACAGTGTTATTCTGTCCCAAGAGCATGAACGCTTTCCTTATTTGATTCAAACTTCTTAGTGCAGCATTAATATAATAGAGTCTTGATGCCTGGTTAATAAAAATCTCAGCTTTGTTCAATTTAGTTTTAAATTTCTTAATAAAAAATAAAATTAAATATAATTAGAAATTTTACGTACAGGAAATAATTAGGCTAATGTTCAAATTCACATCTTATAAAGTTTAGAATAGCTGCTCTTCAAGGTCTGTTTTATAGTTTTCAAAAATTTAAACCCCTTGAAATTGATAAATCATCCTCGTGTTTCCTTATATTCAGAAAGACAAAATTCCGTATGTGACATGAATGAGATTTATAAGTTTACTAGAGGCCCAGTGCACGAATTCGTGCACAAGTGGGGTCCCTCGGCCTGGCTGGTGATTGGCCACAGGAGGTTGTCTGTGGGAGCGCACTGACCACAAGGGGCCAGTTCCTGTGGTGAGCGTCTGCCCCTTGGTGATCAGTGCGTGTCATAGTGACCAGTCAACAGTGGGATGACTGTCCAGACAACCTTCCAGATGAAGCCGGGCTGCAAGGGCCGAGGCAGCCCCGGCTGAGGAAGCCTACTCTTGCATGAATTGATATAGATAAGAGTCCTGGCATAATTCTTAGCTTTTTCTTGAGTCTTTTAATAAATGAGCAAGTATTTTTTCATTAAAAGTTGATTTTCATTCCAAACAGAGGAATTCATATTTCTTATCTTATTTTTCTGCCTAACAGAAGAAAGGTTTATATGTTTTTCTCCTACATTAAAAAAATTTGCATAATTAGAAATATATCAATCCATGCTTTCTTATAATACCTTGTAGTTATATTTTTAACATTTACATTTTCTATAAAGAATATTCTTTATTTTGCTATAAAGAATAAAGTATAAATCTAGTTTAGTTTAATGGCTTTCCATTTGTCCAAATGCACTGACTTGGAATACTCTTACTATATGCTACGTTTTTATATATACTGGCATTTCAATTCTTTTCTATTACTTTGTTTATTCTAATCACCATTTTTTACCAGTGTAGCTTTCATATTGCCATATTGTTTTAACTACTATAATATATTGTAGCACATTTTATGTTTAGTATACATATTAAAATGCAATGTAAACTATTTTTCTTCTTTTCTATTCTTTTCCAAAATGGCCCTGAGTATTGCTGACCCTTGGAATGACCCATATACTAATCTATGAAGTGCCTTTCCCTGTTCCCTCTCCTCTAATTGATTAGAATATCATTGATTTCTTCATTACTTTAGATAGTATAAATATTTCAAAATGTTGTTTGTTCTAAAGCATACAAATATTCAATATTCTTTGAAGTTTATTTATAAGTATTTCATGTTTTTGGTGCATTGTGGCTCAATCCTGTCTCTCCTACTTGATATTTTTATTTAATTTTTTTTAGTTTAGTAAAGTATTAATTTTTGCATGTTACTTGAAAAAGTCAACTTCTTTATTCTTTTAAGATTTCTAATAGTTTTTCAGTTGATGAAATTTCCTTACTAGGTAATGCAAAATCAAGTCACATTTGTAGTTTTAAATTATCAAAATGTAGAGTCTGTAACAATGAGGTTTTGCTATAACTGTGGATATGTTCATTTCTATAAGTGTTATTAGCGTTATAGAATTTAACCTTGCCTAATAGAAACAACATAAATATAAGGCTTAGGCTCTACTCTTAGCTCCTTAGCTAAAATAATCTGATCATAAGCACTTTTCTCTCCTGATTTCACTTTTGCACAGTGTAAAAAGTGGTACTTCCTTTTTTCTCCCTACTTTGAGGTGGTGTGAGGATGAGAAATGAAGCAATGCTATTACCAGCTTTCCAATAGATACAACAGTACATCTACCAAACACAACTGCCAATATTCACCAATAAGACTACTGCTCAAGAAGTAAATAGTGGGATAGCTTGTATTGTACTATCCTTATTTTGATAGCAATTATAAACTCTGAAATAATTTTTAAAAATGAAAATACTGCATAGTGACAAAAAGCAAGCTGAAATTAAGTGAAAACTTCATGAAGAGTGGGGTGGCTAGAATTTTTAAAAACCAGTCTTACTGAATTGAGGGGTAGAGGATGGAGTATGAGAAACTAGAGTGGTTGGACATTGATGGTAGAAGTCCTGAAGCAGAGGGAGCTACAGAGGAGAAAGCCTAAAAATCTGAATATAAACTCCTTTCAAACCCTCAGATAACTCAAGTTATGCATATATATTGGACAGACTGCAAGGAGCCTAGCAGAAAGTGAAAGTTAGAAGGATGAAAGAGCTGAGCAGTGATTCCAGCTGTTACTCACCATACAGCAAACAAAGTTTGAAATTTTGAAACAAGTTAGAGAAGCTTGGTAAACATCTCAAAGTTATTTTGAAACCATAGAAGGGCCTTACTTTACAAGTAAAGACTATGTTCCAGAGGTTTACCCTGGGAGAAAGGGCAAAGCCAAAATAGATTTGTGCTAAACACATGTAAAATCAAGCCTCCACAAGTTAAAGGTGATGAGTCAGTAACGTAACTGCCTGCTAGAATGAAAATCAACTCTTTAATAAATATAAGAGGGTTCAAAGTGACCTGTATACAAAAAAAAAATATTTTATTTGTGAAGAAACAGGGGAGTGTAATGATAGTTAAGAGAAAAACTAGTAGAAATATACTGTGAATAATCAAGATGTCAGAATTGGCAGATATAAATTTTAAGACATCTATTATAAATATGGTCCAAAAAATATAAAGGGAAAGATCGTCATAATGGGTGAACAGATGGGGAATATCAACAAAGAAATAGAAACTATGTTTGAAGAAAGAAGAAGAGGGCCATCAAGTGGAAATTACAGATCTGACAAGTATATCTGAAATGAAAAAATAGCTATATGGGCGACACAACAGATAAAACAAAAATAAATAAATAAATAAATAAATAAATAAATAAAGGATTTCTACTGAGCACACATCAGTAGCATTCAGTTTGAAAAATAAAAATAAAAAACATCTGAAGAACAAAGAATGAGGGAGGAACCAGGACACTTGAACAGAGATGTGGGCCCAAGACCTGAAGGATTTTAATTTTATTTTATTGCAAGATTTGATCAACTCATCTGAGCTTCTAGATGGCAAAATCTCTCTTATAGTTCCAGTGAGCTCTCTTAGAATTGCTTCCAGAAACCTCACTTCCTAGGTGAACAGCTTACTTTAAGCCATTTCTCCACTTCCTTCCAAGACCATAAATGATATTATTATCTTCATTGAACCAACCAAAACTATCCTAAATGAAGAAGAAAGTGCCCTGGAAGCATATATAATTTTTTCAAAGGTGACTTCCTGGTTTTATCAATAAAACTATTTTTCTATTTCCCCAATTAGGTAGAGCATTCTATAAAAAGTTGTTGAATGGATGATTGCACAGATTGAAGTAAAAAAGAACATAGGAAATTAAGAGTGGTACTGAGAAAGTGGCTCATGTTGTTCACTATAGACTCAGATTAGGTAGAACATATAGCATGACAGAAGAGGACCCATGAAATGAGCAAAAAAAATTTAAGGGTTTAAAAAGTGAAGTTTTCAAAGAGAGCAAAGAAAAGATGAGTTGGAATAAAGAAATAAAAGGAACTAGAGAAAATAAAGACTCTGCTCAAAGAGTGAGTATAAGATTTGAGAGGCAATATCATTTGAGAGAGTTACAAGATGCAGAGCTTATCTAGCCAGTCTCAGATTCTTCAAATGAAACTAGCACATCCCTCCAGACCCAATAAGGAAGTTCATAAAATGAGGTGCAGGCATTGGTTCTTCATCTTCTCCACAACTGAACTCTTGATTTCCTCCGCAAATCTGTTCTTTAGATGTTTTCCCACTTAGCAGATCCTCATTGAGTTCCCTAATTTCAACTGTGGGGAGGAGTGTTAATCAAATATAACTATATATAGCAGTAAATTCTTAATGTAAAATGCAGGGCAAGGTTTTTAGAAACAATCTATATAATATAAAAGCCTAAGTGACCGAATGATTGAACAACTGGTTGACCAGTTGCTATGATGTGCACATATCTTGGGGGATGTTGGGTTGTAAGAGGGTGCAGGCCAGGCTGAGGGACCCCACAAATGCAAGAATCCATGCACTGGGCCAATAGTCCTACCTAATAAAAGAGAAACATGCAAATTAACCATCACTCCACTATGCACACCAGCCAATCAGAGTGAGTATGCAAATTAACCCAACAAAAATTGTGGTTAATTTGCATATGCAGGCGCTGAGTGGCCTGGGTCCCAGGAACATCCTCCAGACCCAGGCTGCTCCTAGCATATGGGCCCAGACTTTGGCCCTGAGCAGCAGAATGCCCCCGGATCACTCCAAGCCTATGGGTGCAGGCGCCAAGCAGCTGGGGGTGGGGCAGGAACTCCTGCCCTGCCCTCAGCCACTTGTGAATGCTCTAGCACTAAGTGGAGGTTTGGGTCCACGCCCCGAACCCGGCCCCCAGGCGCCCATGATAGGGGGAGGTTGTGGAGGAGGCTGGCTGGCCTCTGGGGTGTGCGGAGACCCTAGTGGCCGTCATTGGGTGTCAGGGACTAGTGGACACAATGCAGGGTTTGCATGAGCTGCAGAGGAAACACCTTAAAAAAAAAAAACAAAAAAACATATTTTATTGATTTTTTTTTTTTTTTTTTAACAGAGAAGAGGGATAGACAGTTGGAAATATCAGTGAGAGAGAAACATTGATTAGCTGCCTCCTACACACTTCCCACTGGGGATGTACCTTCAAACCAAGGTACATGCCCTTAACAGGAATCAAATCTGGGATCCTTCAGTCTGCAGGCCCATGGTCTATCCACTGAGCCAAACCAGTTTGAGAGTAAACATCTTTTCTGACAGCCCATTGGCTAAGCTCCATCACTTGCAGTGTTCTTGGTAACTTGGGTTATAAGAATCCAAGAAAGTGATCTATGATTTTTCCACCTCACTCCTGGAGGAAAAAATGAAGGTCTGCTACTGGAGGGCCTACGAAATGTTATATCCTGCCATAGCTGGTTTGGCTCAGTGGATAGAACCTTAGCCTGCTGACCGCAGGGTCTGGGTTTGATTCTGATCAAGGGCATGTACCTAGGTTACAGGCTCCTCCCTGGCCGGGGCACAGGTCAGGGCTCATGTAGGAGTCAACCAATCAAAGTGTCCCACTCACACTGATGTTCTCTCGGTCTCTCCCTCTCTCTTCCATACTCTCTAAAAATCAATGGAAACATATCCTCAGGTGAAAATTAAAAAAAAAGAAAGACAAATGTCATGTCCTATGAAAGATACATCTTGAAAATGACTAAAGAAAGTTGTAATTTTTTCACAGTGAAGGAACTAGAATCCGTGATGATGAAAACACCTTGGTGGCTACAGTGGCTGGCAGTGGCTGCAGCAGCGGGATAATGGGGCTAGTGCCTTCCCTTGATTAGCCTGGGCGCCTGACATCCCTTGAGGGGTCCCAGATTAGAGAGGGTGCAGGCTGGGCTGAGGGACAACCCCCGCCCCGTGCAGGCTGGGCTGAGGGACAACTCCCGCCCCGTGCATGAACTTTATGCACCAGGACTCTAACCTATATATATAAAAGCCTAAGCACCTGTTACAACCAAACAACCAGGACGACCAGAAGGACCAGTCGACCAGTTGCTGTGATGCGTATTGACACTCAACACAGGAGCTTCCCCCTGGTAGTCAGTGCACTTCCACAACCAACCTCCCATGCCCCCTCCCAGGCTATATGGCCCTCCCATGGGCCCTGATGGGGACCTGCTGGCCAACCTCCCACAACTCACCTGCCCTCACAAGCTGGCCAACCTCCAGTTGACCCCAGCTGGTCAACTCCCATGGTCCCTCCCCACAGCCAGCCAACCTCCTACAATACCTCCCCCATGGCCAGCCAACTCCTGTGGTTCATCTCCCTGGCTGGTTGGCTCCCCGATAGCCATTGATCTCTGGTCGGGCTGAGGGACCCCACCATGCACGAATTTATGCACTGGGCCGCTAGTCTTTAAAGAACTTGAGCCAAAAAATCATGATATGAATTGTAAGGCAAGAAACTACATACTTGCCGAAACCGGTTTGGCTCAATGGATAGAGCGTCAGCTTGGGGACTGAAAGGTCCCGGGTTCGATTCCGGTCAAGGGCATGTACCTTGGTTGTGGGCATATCCCCAGTAGGGGGTGTGCAAGAGGCAGCTGATCGATGACTCTCTCTCATCGATGTTTCTAACTCTCTATCTCTCTCCCTTCCACTCTGTACAAAATCAATAAAATATATATTTTTTAAAAAAGAAACTACATACTCAATATCATAGTGCTATATTTAACTCCAATTAATATTGTCCCATTCACCCATATTTTAACAAACTAGCCTGCAATGAAAACTCTAATATATGCTAGAGATACTATCAAAAAAAGTAATTTTCAGTTTGTAATTTTATAAATATTACCTTTATATGGAAAATTGCAATAATTATTATTCTCATAATTTATCTCTTGGTATTACTAAGGTCACAAACACTAAATAATTTCAGGTTTTAGATATTTAGAAACTATTTGTTCGTCCCTATACACGGGAATATGATGCCCCTCATCACACTGTTACTTGAGCAGGCAGTTGCTTTGTTTATTCAGCTGCGGTACAGGTTAAGGTTACACCGTCTACCCTTTCACGGAGCTCTCTTTCCAACCACCAGACATTGGGGAGTTTTTATTCTTAGAGAAGTTAAGTGACCTGTAAATCTTACCTTCATTATCATCTTTTATTAAAAAACTTAGGTAGTATTTGAGACGCATGCATTGCCAATTTGTTAAGAGAGTGTGTGTGATTAATAAATTGCAAGTGGCTTATTCTGATACAGTATTTCCGACTTACTCCCTAAGTGCTGTACTAACTATATTCCACCCTCACTCTATTAAAGTGATTTATTATCTAAAATAAAATTAAAAGTACATTATTTACATTTTTTGAAGCATTGGGAATTTTAAAGTTACTATTTCACAGTTTGCAATTTATAGACATTTTGTAACCTAAATAGTAATTTAGAATATAAATGCATAAGATCACTATATATTATAGCCAGAAAACTTCATCACAGAATTTCATGTGTGTGTAAAAAAATCAACATTATTGAGCACTGAAATTGTAACATATATTGTTCAATATTTTATTACATTTAACCCTAAATAACTCTGAAAGGCACATATTATAATTTTCTTTTTAAAGAAAAGGAAACTGGGTCATAGAGAGGTTAAGTACTATGACAAATGTCCAACAGCTGATAAGTACATCCAAGATTTAAACCCATTGGTGTTTGGTTGTTAAGATTATGCTCACGACATTGTAAGAATTCTACTTAACTCAATGTGTTATCATCTCAGTACAGAATTCTGAAATGTACTGTTCTAATTCTTGAGTTGTGCAATTGAATGATCCTGTTTAAGGTACATCATAAATTTTTAGCTAGAGTAAATCTGTTAATCAAAAGTAAAAGGAGAAGCGATGTTCCATTATGTAATACTAGAGGCTCAATGCATGAAATTCATGCAGTAAATGGGAGGAAGGGTACCTCAGCCAGGCGTGCACTCTCTCACAGTCCAGGAGCCCTTGGGGGATGTCCGACTGCCACGGAGGCAGAAGAGGCTTCCACCACTGCCACTGCGCTTGCCAGCCATGAGTCTGGCTTTGGGCTGAGGGGCTCTCCCCCTGTGGGAGTGCACTAAGCACCAGGGGGCAGCTCCTGCATTGAGCATCTGTCACCTGGTGATGAGTGCACGTTATAGCAACTGGTTGACTGGTTGACTGTCTGCCCCCTGGTGGTCAGTGCATATCATAGCTAGTGGTTGAGTGGCCTTAGCATATCATTATCATTTTATGCTTTGATTGGTTGAATGGACAACTGGACACTTAGCATATTAGGCTTTTATGATATAGATTATACATTTGTGAAACTATAACAACAAAGGAAATAATGTAAACAAAGTCTGGTAAAAATTTGGCCTGCATACTATTTAATTTCCTTTCTTAGAATGTAATTTTTTTCAAGCATTTTCAAAGATACAGTTTCCATTTGAAAAGAGACCCATGTAAACACATTTTAAAAAGAGATACATGTAAAAATACATGAAATTAATTTTTAAAAGGTCTATATATAAACAAAGGAAAAGCAGAGGGTTTCTCTCAGATATTCAGATATTCAAATAAAATTTGGGCTGAGAGAAACTTTGGTGTGTGTTGGGGGAATGAGAGGATGAAAGTGATGGGTACGGGATGGGAAGTGATTAACCAAAGGATTTATATACATATATTCATTGCCCATGAACACAGACAATGTGATAGTGAAGGCCTGAGGTGAGATGGGGTGGGAACCAAGTGGTAGGGTTAAGGGAGAGGAACATCTATAATACTCTCAACAATAAAGATTTTTTTTTTTAAAGGAATATATATAAACTGATGAACAAAAATATATCCAGAGACACAGTAGCATCAAACAGACTGTCAAACCTCAGAGGGAAGGCAGGGAGGGTGTATGTATGTGGGGGGTATGGGGGGATAAGTGATCAACCAAAGGACTTGTATGCATGCATATAAGCATAACCAATGGACACAAACCATAGGGGGTGAGGGCATGTCCTAGGGAGTGAGAATTGCCAGGGAGAGGTCAATGGGGGAAAAGGGATTTTTGT
Source organism: Nyctalus aviator (assembly GCA_036971965.1). Lineage (NCBI taxonomy): Eukaryota > Metazoa > Chordata > Mammalia > Chiroptera > Vespertilionidae > Nyctalus > Nyctalus aviator. The sequence continues at coordinate 87,904,545 of CM072922.1, read as the reverse complement.
TACTTCTATTTACTCTAGATTTTCTTGTTCTATTTTTAATTTTTTTAATTTATAGTGTTAAATAACTTAGTAGACAATTTTCTTGTTTTTTGAGGAAGGCTTGTAGGGCTGTAAACTATTCTTTCAGGACTGCCTTTGCTGTGTCCAATAGATTTGGGGTTGTTGTGTATTCCTTTTCATTTGTTTCTAGGAAGTTATTTTTTTAATCTTTATTGATGAAAATATTACAGATCCCAACCCCCTCCCCCAAATACCTTTTTCTCCTTCATCGCCCTCCTTACCCTGATCCAACCTGATCCCAGGCCTATACAACCCTATTGTTTGTGTCCATGGGTAATGTATATATGCATTTAAGTTCTTTGGTTAATCTCTTTCCACCATCCAACCCTTCCCTTTGAAATTCATCAGTCTGTTCCATGTTTCTAAGCCTCTGGTTGTATTTTATTCATCAGTTTATTTTGTTTATTAGATTCCTTTTTCATTTATTTTTATTTTTAGCCTCAATTATTGATAGATATGTATTTATTGCCATTTTATTGTTCATATTTTTGGCTCTTCTCCTTCTTCTTTCTTCTTTCTTCTCTTTCTTCATATTAAAGAAGACCCTTCAACATTTTATGTAATACTGGTCTGGTGATAATGAACTCCTTTAGCTTTTCTAGTCTCAGAAGCTCTTTATCTGACCTTCAATTCTAAATAATAAGTTTGCTGGAAAGAGTAATCTTGGTTGTAAATCCTTGCTTTTCATTACTTTGAATATTTTTGGACACTCCCTTCTGGCCTACAAAGTTTCTGTTGAGAAATCAGTATGAGCACTCCCTTTAGGTAACTAACTACTTTTCTCTTGCTGATTTTAAGATTCTCTCTTTGTCTTTAACATTTGATATTTTAATTATGATGTGTCTTGAAATGAGTCTCTTTGGGTTTATTTTGTTTATGATTCTCTGTACTTCCTGTACTTGTAGGTCTATATCTTTCACCAGGTAGTGGAAGTTTTCTGTTATTATTTCTTCAAACATATTTTCAATTTCTTGTTTCAACTCTTCTCCTTCTGGAACCTCCATAATGCGGATATTTATACGCTTGAAGTTGTCCCTTTCTCTCTTTATACATTGAGATTTGTTTTTCTTTTTTGCTCTTCTGATATTTTTGTTCTTCTGGTGTTTTTTGCTTCCTTATATTCCAAATCACTGATTTGATTCTCAGCATCCTCTACTTTTCTATTGATTTTCTGTATTCTTCATTTATGACTGCTTCTTGTTTATGTCTTTGATGCTCTGACTAATTTTCTTGAAATTCTCAGTGTTCTTCAAAGCTCTTATTCAGTTCCTTGAACATCCTTATATCTATTGTTTTGAACTCTTTATTGAGTAGTTTACTTGCCTCCATTTCATTTAGTTCCTTTCCTGGAAATTTCTTCTATTCTTTCATTTGTGACATATTTTCTTTTTCTCTGCATTTTGGCTACTTCCTTATTTGTTTCTTTGTATTAAATAAAGCTGCTGTGCCTCCTGGAATTGGTAGAGTGGTCTTGTGTAGTAGGTGTCCTATAGGGCCCACTGGTTCAACATCCCAAGTCACCTGAGCTGGTTACTCTAGGTGCACCTCTTTGTGGACTATGTGCACTGTCCTGTTGTAATTAAGCCTTGATTGCTGTTGGCATCTCTGTGAGAAACTGACTCCCAGGCCATTTAGCTGTGATGACCAGCTGCCACTTCAGTGAAAGAGCTGCTGTACAAGAGACACCTCTATGGAGCAGACGTTATCTATGTGGAGCTTTGTTACTCACTAAGTCTGTTCCTTGAGTGTGTTCCTCATGGTTGTGGTAAAGTTATAATCTGGTATTTTCTGAAGCTGTCCACTGGGCACACTGGCTCTGCTGCCTCCTGGGATGTGCAAAGTCAGTCAGTGACACTTCCCTGCTTGGCACCACCTGCAATGAGCTACAGAGTGATCTGTAGATGGCTGCTACTGGTGATGGGCTTATAGGTACCCAGGAGAGTCCAAGCTAGGAAACTTATCAAGCTGCTAGTGTGGGACATACTGAATCCAGCTGCTGCTTCTTTGAGAGATTTCAGAAATGTCTGAAGCCTGATCCAGGATAAGCCAAGTGTATGGAAAAGACACTGAAAACAGATTGGTTGGCTCCTCAAATTGGGTGGGGCAAAGTATCAGGGAATCAGCAGGGTGGGGGAATAGTGTAGGGCAGGTTGATGGAGACTTGAATTTGGCACCTGCCAGTCAGGTCTTTGGAGGAAGAGACCCCAGCACTTTTGTCTAGAAGAAAGATGCTCTGGAGTTCTTGCCCTGATGCAAGATAATTTAGTTACTCCTTGTATATCCCTAGATCATTTCAAGCTACTTCCCCAGTGCTGGAGCTCAAAAGGAGTGAGTCCAGGTAAGTTCATTTGCTGGCCCTTTAATAGGAACTTCTTAGGACTCCAGCTGCCTCTGTGTCACTAGGTCATAATTCCCACTGGTTTTTACAGCTCAAAATTATGCAAACTTCTCTTCCTAATCCTGTAACAGGATGGTGGCATAGGTAAACACATTTACCTATGCCACCATCCTGTTTCCAGGAAATTATATTTCTTTCCTGATCTCACTGGTAACAAATTCATTGTTTAATAACATGCTATTTAGCCTCCATATGTTTAAATGTAGAAACTTAGTTTTTGTCCTAACATGTGATCTATCTTTGAGAATGACCTGTTTGCACTTGAGAAAAATGTATATTCTGTAGCTATGGGATGAAATGTTCTGTAAATGTCAATTAATTCAATCTGATCTAGTATGCTGTTTAGGATCAGTTTCCTTGTTGAGCCTATATATTCTTTTGCTTACTTCAGTCTGTTTAAGTTACCTATCATTTATAATCAAGCAAGTAATTTATTTCTTCATTCCTTCCTCTTTTCAGCATACATCGAACCCTCCTGGATACCAGGCACTGTTCTAGGAGCTGGACACATACCAGTGTGTAAGGCAAATAAGTTCCTAGGACCCTCTACATTTAGAGGCCAAAATGAGGAAGTAAAGAAAAACAAAAAGTAGTGGTTAATGAGATGAAAACAAGACCAAAAGAGCATGGTGTCCTAGATGCCAAAAAGCAAAAAGGATTCAGGGAGAAATGGTCATATGTATAATAACAACAACAATGATGCTGAGATGAGGGCAGGGAACTGGCAATTGAGTTTGGAAAAATGGAGTTTCTAATGACTTTGTCAGAAGTGGTTTCAGCGTTGCAGGGTTGGGAGGGTGGGAGGAGGATGAAGACAAAAGCATATGTGGAATGAACTAAAGAGAAATGACAGACCAGGAGGTAGAAACAATGAGTATAGCCACGTTTTTCAATGAGCCATAAAAAGGTGTTTTGTTTAACTGTGGGACTGTGCCAAATGTTGCAAAGACTCTGGAATCCATTTGGTCATAAAATTTTGGAAAGAAAATAGAGATTTGTAGAAAATTGAATATATTTTTTAAATAGGAAATTTAATTAAGAACAAGCTGCATAGTTTCCTATTAGTATGAAGGAAAGTATTCAAATAAAATTTCATAATTCTAACCAGAAGATACCAGAAACTCAGGGCAAACATCATTCTTAATGATAAATTAGAAATAGTAAAATAAGGATTAAACCAAGAATGCTATGTAACACTACTGATATCCCATCTTTTTCTAGAGTCCTAATTAATGTAATATAACGTTTGGAAGGAAGAGAGACTTTCAATATTAAATGATTTAAAACCAGTGGTGTGATAATGTATGTGAAACCAGTTTTTCTTTTCTTTTTAATATTTTTTATTGATTTTTTCCAGAGAGGAAGGGAGAAGAATAGAGAGTTAGAAACATCGATGACAGAGAAACTTTGATCAGCTGCCTCCTGCACACTCCCTACTGGGTATGTGCCCACAACCAAGGTACATGCCCTTGACCGGAATCTAAACTGGGACCCTTCAGTCCGAAGGCCGATGCTCTGTCAAAACTGGTTAGGGCTGAAACCAGTTTTTCTGAGTGCAGTTCCTCACATGAATATTGGCTGATAGCTTGGTTATATTAATGAATCAGAGAAAATTGAAATAACTTGACCTAACTATAGTTGTTGCTGCATGATGTGAGCCACTTCTTGATTAAATTAAAAAGTAATATATATATATTATTGATTTCAGAGAGAAAGAGACAGGAGAAAGAGAGAAATAGAAGTATTAATGATGAGAATGGATTATTGATCGGCTGCCTCCTGCACACCCGCCACTGAGAATCAAGCCTGCAACCTAGGCAAGTGTCCTTGACCAGAACCAAGGCTTTATCTATTGAGTCAAACCAGCGAGGGCTAAAAACGTTTTAAATACTGCAAGAGTATTTCCTTAAAATGTTGGTACTATTCATTATGTAATGACTACAGATCTGATACATTTGAAAGTTTAACCACCATTATTATTTTTTCCATTACTTTGTTGAGTCTAGACAATTAACAAAACCAGAAGTCAAGACCTGATATTTAGTGTTTGTTGACTTTTAAGGTATAAATACTTTCATCATAGTTGCTTTCTAGCTACCAATGTGAACTAACTGAATGTGAACTTTAGATACATCACTTTAAAAGCATAGATAGATAAAATAAATGGAACAATATGAGTTTTTAGCATTTATTATCTTTGTTTTTATTTTTTTTTAATTTTTTTTTAATTTAATTTTTTAAAAATATATTTTATTGATTTTATACAGAGAGGAAGGGAGAGAGATAGTTAGAAACATCGATGAGAGAGAGTCATCGATCAGCTGCCTCTGGCACACCCCCCACTGGGGATGTGCCCGCAACCAAGGTACATGCCCTTGACCGGAATCGAACCCAGGACCCTTCAGTCCCCAAGCCGACGCTCTATCCATTGAGCCAAGCCAGTCCTGGCCTATTATCTTTGTTTTTAATATGTTTAATTTAAACTACTATAACTTAATTTTTAATAATGGCTATGTTTAATAATCAGCACTCAAAATTCCTAAAAACTTAACAACTAACTCTCATGAGTTGGCATAAGCAAAGAGAATCAAGTAAAACAAACAAACAAAATACACATAAAAATAACAACTACCAGAACCAAAGAAGATTCAGTTAAGTTGGTGGGATCCAAAATCAACATAATTATAATATACTAGAAGCCCGGTGCACAAAGAAATATGCAAGAATAGGCCTTCCAGTACTGCCTTCTCTCCAGCCCTGAAGCTGCCTCTTTCCACTTTGGCCCTGCCTTCCCACACTGCCCAGAGGCCCTGAGAAGCTGGGGCGGTGTGGAATGCCTGTGTCATCATCATGGTGATGGCACAAGCAGCCCACCCTGCCCCAGCCACTCAGTGCCTGTGTGTGCAAATTAACCACCATCTTTTTTGGGTTAATTTGCATATTCACTCATGATTGGCTAATGGGTGTTGCAAGGTACGGTCAATTTGAATCTTTCTCTTTTATTAGTGTAGCTATAATAGAAGCTATTGATTCACATAGCAACAAGAAAAGTAAAAAAAAATTTGTAAAAGCCTAATGCATAATGAGCAAGGCATATATTAAGAGATGTGTGAAACTTTATTAATCCACATTTTTAAAGACATGAGTAAATGAAGTGATATAACTTGTTCTTGTATAGACATATTTAATATTGCAAAAGTGTTAGTTATTTCTCAAAGTATACTCAATAAACATTGGCAAGCTGATTCTGAAGTTTATTGGAAAAGAATGACCATAAATGAATTTTTTAAAAGTTTGGTCTCATGTATATAGAAATAGCCTATGAAACATTGGTAAATAAAGTAGTGAGATTCTGGTGCAGGACTAATCAAATATATTGATGAGACAGAAGAAAGAGTTCAAAATGTTTCATTTGTAACATAAGTGTAGTACATGAGAAAGGAAGCAATTCACATCATCAGGGGGGCATGGGTAGTGGTACAATTTAACTGTCATATAATTTAATAAAAAGATTTAAAACTTCCCATGTCAAGTGAAACCAATATGGCAGCATAGTTAAACAACTAAAATGCTGCTTTGCACAACAACTTCAAAACTATAATTAAAAGATAAAATGAACATCATCCAGAACCAAAGGAAAGCTGGCTGGATGGAAATTCTACAACTAGAAGGAAAGAGAAAAATACACGGGAAATCAGAGGAGCTGCAAAAGGCTGAGGTATGGAGACACGCACACTGGTGGATGAGTGCCTGGCTGGCTTTCTCTAGTGGGAAGCAGACAAAAACTCCTGACTGTGCTGAACACAATTTGGACTGCACTGAACCACAGTTCCAGGTGAAACTCTGGGGACCCAGGCTTATATGGAGGGAAATCTGGACTGTCAGGGGGAAACTCAGGGTCGCCATGAAAAGCAGAGGTCTGGAGGCACACATGCAAGTGCAAAAAGAGAGGACTGATGGCTGAGTATCCCGCTGGCTTTCTCTAGTGGGTGGGAAATGAAAACTCCCCATTACACTGAACTCAGTTCCAAGTGAGAATCTGGGAATCCAGATTCATTGGGGGAGAAACTGAACTGTCTGGCAGCAAGCAAAACTCAAGGGAGGTTTACTCTTAGAGGTGCTTGCAGTGATTACCGAGGAACACTGAGACTTGGGGGCATCATAGGGCAGGGCTGATGGGAAGCCAAGACTGTCTGTTCCACCCTGAGACTTCACCCCATTCAAGCTGAGCACAGAGGCTTTTGCAAGTCTAGTCTCATAAGGGTGTCTCTAGCACAAAAGTTCTCCCAGCGTAGACACAACTGCCAATTGGCCTGGAGGTCAATTCCTCCCAGTGATACCAACAACAATCAATACTTAACTACAACAAGGCTATACACATAGTCCACAAGGGGTGCACCAAGAGTGTCCACCTCAGGTAAATGGAGAGGCTGACCCACTGGGCCATATATATTACACCTAGCACACAAAGCTACACTAGCAACTCAGGGAAGCAGCAAAAATTTGGTGATAAAGAAACAAATCACAAAGGAAAGAAATGGAGGAAAACAAAAGACTGGATTTAGAGTTCAAAACCAGAGTTATAAGGTTTTTCAGGAATTTTCTAAAAAAAAAAAAAAAAAGGCCAATAAATTTTGTGAGACCCTCAATGATATGAAAAAGGACTAACTAGAAATTAAACATACACTGACTGAAATGAAAAATATTATACAGAGACCCAACAGCAAACTAGAGAATCAAGTAAAAGATTTGAAATACAAAGAAGCAAAACACACTCAACTGGAAAAGAAAAAAGAAAAAAGAATCCAAAAATTTGAAGATAGTGTAAGAAGCCTCTGGGACAATTTCAAGTGTACCAACATCTTCTCTGCCAGAAGAAGAGAGAGAGCAAGATACTAAAAATCTATTTGAATAAATAATGAGAGAAAACTTCCCCAACCTGGTAAAATAAATAAGACTTACAAGTCCAGGAAGCACACAAAACCCCAAACAAAAGGAATCCAAAGAGGACCAAACCAAGACATATCATAGTTAAAATACCAAGAGCAAAATACAAAGAGAGAACATTAAAAGCAGCAAGAGAAAAACAGTTAATTACCTACAAGAGAGCACCCATATGATTGTCAGATTATTTCTCAACAGAAACTATGCAGGCCAGACAAGAGTGGCAAGAAATATTCCAAGTGATGAATAGCAAGAATCTACAACCAAGAATACTCTACCCAGCAAAGGTATCATTTAGAATTGAAGGTCAGATAAAGAGCTTCACAGATAAGAAAAAGCTAAAGGAGTTCATCACCACCAAATCAGTATTATATGAAATGCTGGAAGGTATTCTTTAAGAAGAGGAAAAAGAAGAAAAAAGGAAAGATAAAAATTATGAACAACAAATACATATGTATCAACAAGTGAATCTAAAAATCAAGTGAATTAAAAACCTGAGAAACAGAATAAATTGATGAATATAGTAGAATGAGGGCCATATAAAGGGAGTGGACTGACAATTCTCAGGAGGAAAGGAGTGTGGGAGGGTGCAGGAAGAAACTGAACAAAAATCGTACACTTATAGATGAGGACAGTGGAGGTGAGGTAAGGGCAGAGAATGGGGTAGGAACTGGGTGGAGGGTAGCTAATGGGGGGGAAGAGGAACAATTGTAATAATCTGAACAATAAAGATTTATTAAATTTTAAAAAAAACCTTCCCATGTCACATCAGACAAAAAAGGATAATTCCAGGAGCATTAAAGAGGTAAACATTAATGAAATAAATTACTTTTGGAAAAAACAGGAAGTTATTTTTGTAATTTTGGCATGGTGAAAGACTTCCTTAGCAAGACAAAACCTAGAAGGGATAAAGGAAGCAATGGACAGATTCTTAAAAACTTACAATTTTTGTGTGGAAAAAAATTCCATAATTCAAGTTAAAAAATAAGTTACAGACTGAGAAGAAATATTTTCTACAAATGTATCAGTCAAAGGATTTGTACTAACAATATATCAAGAGTTCCTATAAATCAATAAGAAAATAATAACTCTACTAAAAGAAGCATCTAAGCCATCTCTGTCCTACAGAAATATCATGTGAGCTATCTACATAATTTAAATAATTTCATACTAAAATTATTTAAAACAGCATGTCTATAATATTATTATTTGAACATGTAATCAATATGAAAATGTTAATGAGATGTTTCACTCCTTTTTCTTAGACTAAGTCTTTGAACTTGATTGTTTTGTGCTAACATTATCTCAATTCAGGGTAGCCACATTTCAAATGTCCCATAGCTACATTCAGTTAATGACTGTCATATTGGACAGCACAGATCTATCTAAGCAATTCACAAAAGCAATATCAATGGCCAATAGATTAAAATATGCTCTACATCATTAATATTAAGGAATACAAATAAGAGAAGCAGAAAGATACTACATTTCACCCATCACATTGACAAACATTGGAAAAAATTACTAAAAACTAATTTTAGCTACAGAGAAGTTTATTATAGGATTATTTGTATAGGAAAAGGGAATGAAAGAAAGGAAATAAAAAGGAGGGGAGAAGATATAGCTCTGGTAGCTGACTGGTTCCGGTCAAAGTACATTCATGGAATAGAAGCTATGCAGTGATTAAAAAGAATTATTTGAACTATGTTGCTAACCTGGAAACTGCTCTAAGAATAATGAAAAAGAAATAAATTTGTGGAAAATATGATGTGATGTGATATATATATTTTTCCCTATCTAATAAAAGAGTAACATGCAAATTAATCATCACTCTGTTGCACCCCCAAGCCAGGCCCACCAGCCAATCAGGAGTGAGTATGCAAATTACCCAATCAAGATGGCTGTGGCCACAGAGAGAGTAGGAGGCTTGGGTTTCCCCAGCAATGGAGGAAGCCAAGCTTTCCACACACCCTGGTGGGTCCAGGCCTCCACTCAAGGCTACAAAGTTTCAATTATAGAAGATAAATAAAACCTCTGTTTGGGTCTCTGGGGGGCATGGCCGGCCTGCAAACCACCACAGGCCCCTCGCCCATGCCACTGCACTCCCCAAGAAACCCCCCACCCTGATCTGGAACATCCTTCAGAGCAAACCAGCTGGCCCCCACCCATGTACCAGGCCTCTATCCTATATAATAAAGAGTAATATGCAAATTGACCATCAATCCAACACAAGAGATGACTCCCCCCATGTGGTCAAAGATGCTGCCTCTATGTAGACACAAGATGGCTGCCACAAGATGGCCAGTAGGAGAGGGCAGTTGAGAAGGACCAGGCCTACAAGGGAGGGCAGCTTTGGGCTATCAGGCCAGCAGAGGAGGGCAGTGGGAGGGACCAGGCCTGCAAGGGAAGGCAGTTGGGGGCAATGAAGCCTGCAGGGGAGGGCAGTTAGGAGTGACCAGGCCTGCAGGGGAAGGCAGTTAGGGACAATCAGGCTGGCAGGGGAGCAGTTAGGCATCAATCAGGCTGGCAGGGGAATGGTTAGGGGGTGATTAGGCTGGCAGGCAGAAGCGGTTAGGTGCAATCAGGAAGGCAGGCAGGTGAGCAGTTGGGAGCCAGCAATCCTGGATTTTGAGAGGGATGTCTGACTGCCTGTTTAGGCCTAATCCTACCAGGCCTCTATTCTTTCTAATTCCTACCAGGATCTGGCCTAAACAAGCAGTCTGACATCCATGGAGGGGTCCCAGATTAGAGAGGATGCAGGCTGGGCTAAGGGATACCCTCCCCCACCCCCCTGTGCCCGAATTTCATAGTTCATGTATATATATAAAATATTATATATATAAAACATTAATCATATTCTGGGTTTGTTTGTATGAATACATATGTTTCTAAATGCATTGAAAATTACCTGAAAGGATAAAACTAAAGGACTATCTGTTTTCTGGTAGGAGTGTGGTGGAGAGACTTGTTGATAGTAGGCAGTGAGAGCTTCATTGTAAACGTGTAAACTTCTGCCTTCAGCACGTTAGATTTTTTTAAAACATATATATTTTTATTATTTATTTCAAAGAGGAAGGAAGAGGGAGAGAGAGATAAAAACATCAATGATGAGAGAGAATCATTGATTGGTTGCCTCCTGCATACCCACTACAGGGAATCAAGCCAATAACCTGGGCATGTTCCCTTAACCAGAATAGAACTGGGACCCTTCAGTCCGCAGGCTGATGCTCTATCAACTGAGCCAAACTGGCTACGGCAGCATGTTAGATTTGAAATTGGGAATTGGTTTCTTGTTCTGCCTGGAGACTCAATTAAGAAGTCAGTTATCCGGCAACCACATTCCATGGAGCTAGTTCTCTCAATTGTTGTAGTCCTTACAAATGTGCTGAGGTCATTCCAGAGAGAGATAGCTTAGGATGTATATTTTTATAGTGCTGCAAATATTGGGGGGTCAGTAGTTATTTTTGATAATTCCAATCGGAACATCTCAACATTGAACATATTTCACTCCAACCACATGTTCTGTCATTCAGTGATCGCTTCTGAATGTGGATGCAGTGCAAGTCCCCATGGCAGGCATTGGAAGAATACCAATAAAAGGATTCAGAATCCTGATTTAAGAGGTTTCATCCAACTCTGAGTATCATAATATGGAACATGGAAGTTAACTACTTTTGTTTTCCTAACAGCAGAGTGGTGTTAGAATCATTTTTTCAACAGCATGAACTGTTTAAAAAGGTCAGGTTTAGTTGGCATGGACTTTTTGCCCTTCATCCTTCCCCATTTCATTGAGCCTGGAATAAAGATATGTGACCGCCAAGTAGAAGACAGAAGCCACAGCTAAGGACAGCATTGAAACTCCCCAATTGCACCCGATGACCTTTAATGAACAAATGCTCAGTTCATGGAACTCATGCAGGAGGAACACCACCTTGGCAGGTATTAGCCCCGATTCTTGATAAATAAGCTGTTGTTTAAAGGGAGCCGTTTGCTCAAGTGAGCAGACAGGTGCTTCAGCTACACTGTGTGCAGAAATCTCCGGAAGCAGCTGATTCCAGTGTCCCCCTGGGCAAAGTTTTCTAGAACCAACAGCTAACCCAAGCTTAGTTAGGCACCTCCACACTCAGTGTTGGTTCTCAAATTCTCTGTTTTATTAAACAAACAGTTAACTGGGGTGGTCCCAGTTCTTAGCCCTAATAGCTACACTGTGGATATAGAACAAGCATGTCAAACTCAAAGGCTAACACGGGCCAAATAAACAAGATTAAGTTTATGTGGGCTGCAAAAAAACCAAAGCTTCAATTTTCATAGAAATGTAGGTTTATTTCGATAGAGACATGTAAATACAAAGGACTGAAATAAATGGGTAATCATTAACATAAAATAATAGAACATTTAAATAAAAAATTAATATTTTTTCTTGAATATTAACTTATCAGACACTGAATAACTGCACAAATTAAGAAGTGTAACACAAATAAATCTATTTTTCTTATTCTCCTAAAGTGAAATATTTCCTGTTGTGCACACCAAACAAGTCAGTATAAAACTATGATGTGGCAATCAGCTGCTAAAATATTCACTGCTAGTATTAGTGGAGAAAAATGATGTGCCTGTACATAAGGCATATAAGGGAAATGAATGCAGCACAATTATAATAATCAGCCATTAGCAAATTTTGTAGTTCGTTATTAATAATCCTATATAATAAAGAGCTAATATGCAAATGATCATCACGACCTCATGCCATAATGGTTCAGACACTCAACACTGGGGAGACAGGATTGGGGACCAGCCAGGCACAAATGAGTTCACGAGAGAGGAATGAGGACCAGTCAGGATGCAGCCCAGGAGAGGGACAAGCCACCCACCCCAGGGTCCCAGGCACCAGCGGCTTCGCCTGCACTTATAGCCTTGAAGAGAGACAAGCCACCTACCCTGTTGTCCTGGGTGCCAGTGCCTGTGCCTGCACCTGTGGCCCCGCCTGGGAGAGCAACAAGCTGCCCACCCTGAAGTCCCAGGTGCCAGCAGCTGTGCCTGTGCCTATGGCCTGGGAGAAGGACAAGCTGCCCGCCCATGGTCCCCTGAGGCTTTGGCTGGCCCGAGTAAAGCTGGGCCTGATCCTGGGTGACTATGCTGGCCACAGGTAGGAAAGTCCAGGTGCCTGCAACTGGCCGGAGGAGGGAATCCTGAGTCCTGAGTGCCGGGTGAGGCAGAGGCGGTTAGGGGTGATCAGGCCAACAGAGAGCAGTTAGGGGTTATCAGGCAGGCAGGCAGAGGTGGTTAGGCACAATCAGGCAGGCAGGCAGGTGAGCGATTAGGAGCCAGTGGTTCTGGATTGTGAGAGGTAGTCAGACATTCCCATAGGGGTCCCAGATTGGAGAGAATGAAGGCCAGGCTAAGGCCTTCATTGAATTTTGTGCACCAGGCCTCTAGTTATATATAACAGGATATTGTAAAAATTAAAATACAAAATTTTTAATTTAAACGTTTCTTACATACCGTTATATTGGTTGGGCTGCAAAAATATTCATTGTGTGTCTCATATGGCCCATGGACCTCAAGTTTGACATGCTTCATGTGGTTAAAGTTCCAGTGGTGAGTGGCAGACTAGAAAAACCTGGCTTTATTAAAGCCTGACAGCTCATCAAGTTCTGTACTGCCCACTTGCAGATTTTTATGATGAGGGAAACAATTCATTAAAACCAATGTAATTAGGTGTGTGTTATAGGCAGCAAATTAAATTTCTAATCAATATATCTTGAGGAGGAACAATTGTCATGTGTTAAGGAGGACCAAACTCTTAATGGATTTTTTGAAAAGAGAAGTAAACATAGGCCAAGGATGAAGGGTCTTCTGGCCATGTTAAGATTGGGTTTTATCTGGGTGGGGAAGAGGAGAATTTATCAAAAAATGACATGACCAGAAGTGTGTTTTAGAAAACTCTGGTGGTGGTGTGTAGAATAGATTAGAGCAACAAGCCTGACTACTTAGTCAGGGCCACTGACCTCTTTCCCTTAGATTGTCAAATAGAAAAATGAGGACAGCCAACACAACAATAGCTGTTTGATGTGAATGGATCAAAATCATGCCTAATTTTAATTAGATCGGCCAAAAATACAATATATATTTTGCTGCACCACAGAATTTTAGTGACTAGTTTATGTGTGCCACGAGGTGAAAAAGGTTAAAAATTGCTGGATTAGAGAGAAGCAAACTTGGAGTCAAAGAGGCTGCTTCCACAACCTAAAACAAATGCTAAGGTTCTGAGCTATGGTGATGGATGGAAAGATTGATTCATTCTCTCCTCCATTCCATAAATGTAGGTTGAATGCCTATTGTTTGCCAGGCACTGTGCTAAGCATTGGAGATTCAGTGGTAAGTTGCCAAAACAGTCCCTGTAGGCTTAGGATCTAACAAGTAGCTAGGTCCTACTATATGCCAGATGTTTTTGTTTTCTTTTTCAAAAACAATTTTATTCATGACACATATTAAAAAATAAACTCCCCCCACCCTGGAAATAAGCTAAAAAAAAATCTACCTTCCACCTCCCTATGCCCACTTCCTCCCATCCCCTCTAAATAAAAGGGGGAAAAATAAAACACAAAACAAAAAACTCTCCCCCAAATTTCCCCAAAACAAGGTAGAAATTGTTTTGGGGAAATTCTCCAAATCTTATAGCAGAAAGATCTCCATTCTGCTCCCAGCAGCTCCAATGTAAATTCCTCTTCCCCCTGGAATTTACATTGGAGCTGCTGGGAGCAGAACAGAGACCTTCCAGCTACAGAAACCTACACAGACACTCAAAACAGAAGAAGAAATCAAAATGAAATAAAGTAGAGGAGGAGCAGGGAGCCAGCAAAAAGGGGTGGAGTGGGTGGGTGGTGGACCTGGCCGAACAGGAGCAGGCAGGAGGTACTGAGAAAGTGAGGGAGAAGGGGAGGGATGAACAGTTTGGTGTCCTCCCAGAGCCCTAGATAAAAATTAATTAATTAATAAACAAACAAACAAACAAACCCTTCTACCGATCATGCCCACAAACCCTTGAGCAGTCCCCAAAGGGGTGAGGTGCAGGGAGACTGGGGAAGCAGAGTGCACAGCTGAGTGAGTGCCTGGGAATCCCCAGGGTGAGTGAGGAGCCCCCTGCCCCACATCCTGGGCCTTTCCCTACTCTCCTAAGCAGGAACCCCTCAACAATTATGGGAATCTCCTGGCTTCCAAGGTGTGTATGTATATTTATCTTCCCCCATGAATGTTATCTTCTGTTTTTCTTTTTAAATTCATTTCCACCTTCTGTTCTCTCTCTCTCTCTCTCTCTCTCTCTCTCTCTCTCTCTCTCTCTCTCTCTCTCTCTCTCTCTCTCTTTTTCTTTCTCTCCTAATACACACTTTTTAAAGTAAGGGGACTACATGAAGTTATTCTAGTCAGGGCCCCCGCAGACCCAACCACGGACTGCTGTTAAATTCACTGTAGAACGGCCCTAGTTGCTTTGGCTCAGCGGACAGAGTGTTGGCCTGAGGACTGAAGGGTCCCAGCTGTCAAGGGCATGTACCTCGGTTCCCGGCCCTGGTCGGGGTGCATACAGGAGGCAACCAATCCCTGTGTCTCTCTCCACCTATGTTTCTCTCTGTCTTTCCCTCTCCTTTCCACTCTCTCTAAATATCAATGAAAAAATATATATCCTCAGGTGAGGATTAACAATAACAACAAAAATAACTATAGCATGGAGATGGAACTGTTGTAGTTGATAGTTCTAGCACCGAGGCAGGCATGTGGGAAACCCTGGCCTGTGGTGCTAATGCCTGGACTGTTGGGGATCACTTAGATTTGTCTTCCTCTAAATAGGGACTTATCTAGCCGAAACCAGTTTGGCTCAATGGATAGAGCATCGGCTTGGAGACTGAAAGGTCCAGGGTTCAATTCTTGTCAAGGGCATGTACCTTGGTTGCCGGCATATCCCCAGTGGGGGGTGTGCAGGAGACAGCTGATCGATGACTCTCTCTCATGGATGTTTCTGTCTCTCTCCCTTCCTTTCTGTACAAAATCAATAAAATATATTTAAATAAATAAATATGGATTCATCTAAGGCCACGTCCTCACTGACTGTCTGAGAGCAAAACCTTTGGGATGGCTACTAAATTTGCCACAGAGTATGGTAACTCAGGGCCTGAACCACAGCCATAAACATGTGCGTCCAGCTTGTCTGCTCTTGCAGCATAGCCCACCTTGCCAACAGGGATGGAGTGGGTATCAGGGTTGCCTGGAGGTGGGCTTATGCACATCTGCTTCTGTCCTTGTTCTGTAGCTCCTTTAGTTTCTCATCTTCCTCCATCTCAGTGACTCACGTTTTGATCGCTTCCAGCTCAGGTCCTTAGTGACACTGTGCCCCGCTGTGCCCCCCGCCCCCCACACACACACAGCCCTAATCTTTGACCAATCCTGGCTCCTCCCTCCTTCTCCATCCTCTTGATCCTTCCTCCTCCTTTTTCTTCCTCTTCCTCCCCATCCTTTTCCTTCTTTCTCCTCCCTTCTCCTCCTGGTTGCCTGGGCTCCAAAGCCTGGTCCAGCCCTGGGCTAAGGGGAAGAGAAGGGGTAAGGGGCGTGGGCTCTACTTCCTCAGACTGCAGGCCATTCCATAGGCCCCTAGGCCCCTGGGACTCCCTCCCCACCCTTCCCAATGCCTGCCACCCGGTTCAGCCTAGCCAAATGCTTTATATTCATTATCTCAATTACTCTTCACAAAAACTCTGTGTGTGTGTGTGTGTGTGTGTGTGTGTGTGTGTGTGTGTGTGTTTGTGTATATGAGAGAGAGAGAGAGAGAGAGAGAGAGAGAGGTGGGTGCTATTATTATCTTTCTTCACATATGAAAAACCCAGGACATTAAAGAAGTGTATGAATGACAGATATTAAAGAGGTTAACCAATTTCATTTCTTCTAACATAAATGGTTGCTGATCTATGCTAGAGAGCTTAACTCAGTACACTTTCAACTAATGGTTTCTACAGCATTTCCCCTATTGGGCAATCAGCAAACACTGCAGCTCCAAGCCAATTGCACTGCAGCTTTTGTCCCCAAACAAGCAGTTGTTTATGAAGTGAATTAATATGTGAAGCTTTGGGGATGAATATCCAGGGAAACTTTATTTTTTTAATGTGTCTACAGTCTCTATATACTCCAGGTAAGGTGTACCAGAAGAATGGCTTATCCCATTTCTGCTTACCATAGTTCTTCAAACATACATTCTTTTTTTATTATTTTTTATTTTTTTATTGATTTTTTACAGAGAGGAAGGGAGAGAGATAGAGAACTAGAAACATCGATGAGAGAGAAACACCGAACAGCTGCCTCTACCTGGGATGTGCCCGCAACCAACGTACATGCCCCTGACCGGAATCGAACCTGGGACCTTTCAGTCCGCAGACGGATGCTCTACCACTGAGCCAAATGGGTTTCGGCCAAATATACATTCTTTCTCTTTACCCTGGACCTGTTCATTCTCTTACTCAACTGAGGCAACTCAACTTTATTTTAACTGCATAATTAGGAAATCACCAGCAACCATTTCACATCTCAGCAATAAGAAGAGATCAGCCTCTGTCCTTGGCCTGCCCACTGGCATTGTGACAGAGCTCTGCCCGCAGTCTTCCTCTTTTCTTTTGGACACTCCTTAAGTAATAGAGTGCACATTGCCCACTCCTTCCCTTCTTCCCTGGTATGCCTGGCAGTGTGGATCTTGAAAAATGCCTCTTGGAATCCTCATCTTACTACCAAGATTTCTAAAGCTCACCTCTTGGGAGCTCATTAGAAACAACAAATTGTCCTTTGAATATTCCCATGGTTTGTCCCATTTTCTATTAATTCTTTCTTTCTTTCTTTCTTTTTTTTTTTTAACACCTGTTGAATAATAGAAGCAACCAACACCAGACCTGTGCTATTTCCTCTAACCTCTTCTACACCCTGTTAATGCACTTTCTGCCCCATTCGTCTCTGCATCATTTCCTCTCTGCCTGGCCCCTTTCCCAGCACTGTTCCGCCCCATTGCAAGCCTGTGCCTGCTTTCCCACACTTCACACACTGCTGCCCTCCCCAACCTTCCAGATCTTTCTCCACCAGCCTCCCAATTCCCTATCGCATGCCCCCCTCTCATTCTTAGTCCTCTCAGAAAACTGTCCTTTCTCAATAGGCAGCAAATTTTACTTTTGTGAAAGTAGAATATAAAAGAATGTGGTCACTATGATTATCACATGATGTCACATCACCTTTTACATAAACCCTTTAAATCATTCTTGCTATTATTCATGAGCCTACGGAATCTAACATAAGAAAATACTTAGAGACATATTTCATATTAGGATAGAGTACAGATAAATACATATAGATTGGGAGATTGATTTATTATAAGAATTGTTTTACATAATATAGAAGCCAAGAAGTCCCTCCACTTGCTCTGTGAGCTGGAGAACCAGGAAAGTCAGGAGCATAATTCAGTCTGAGAACCAGGGAGCACCAATGCCCAAGGGCAGATGATGATATGCCAACTCCAACAGGGAGCAAAGTTGCCTTCTTCTTTTTGTTCCCTTCAGGCCAGCAACAGAGTGGATGATGCCAGCACACACTGGAAAGGGCATCTTCTTTACTCAGTTCACCAACTCAGATATTACTCTCTTCCAGAAACTCCCTCACAGATACACACAGAAATAATGCTTCACCAGCTATCCCAGCACCCGCTAGCCCAGTCAAGTTACATGACATAAACCGTCACACCATCGAAGGCAGTAATATGTAGGGTTGTATACAGACCTGGGCAAAGAGCTACTCAGAGACTGCCATGGAAAAGAGGGAGAACTGCCCTGACTGGTTTGACTCAGTGGATAGAGCCTCGGCCTGCGGACTGAAGGGTCCCACGTTCGATTTTGGTCAAGGGCATGTACCTTGGTTGCAGGCACATCCCCAGTAGGGAGTGTGCAAGAGGCAGCTGAATCGATGTTTCTAATTCTCTATCCCTCTTCTTTCCTCTCTGTAACAAATCAATAAGATATATTTAAAAAATAAAAAAAGAAAGAAAAGAGGGAGAACTTCCCACTTGGGACAGAATTCCCTGTGGGCTAAAGAAGGAGCTGTCCCAGTAAGAGTGCTCTGCAACACAATTCATAAAATATTCCAAAAGAAGAATGAAGTAAAATGTGCTGTCTTTTTTTTAATGTGCTCTTTATTACTGATATCATTGAATCATTAAAGAAAATGAACAATTAGCCAACTTAATAATTATAATGAAGAAAACTTTTTATTTGTTAATTTGAGAGAGAAAGAAACACTGATTTATTATTCCACATATTTGCATACTCATTGGCTGCTTCTTGTATGTGCCCTGATGAGAGACTGAACTTGAACCCTTGGCATATTGAGGTAATGCCCTCACCAACTGAGCTACCTGGCTAGGCCAAGAAAACTTTTATAATATAGATATTGCTATAACGACCTATTATACCAGTTATTTTGAAAAACTATAAAAAAGATAAAACTAATAAAGAAACCAAAGAGGTAAAATAAAACCTATAATTATGAAGCTACCCTGCATCTTAGCTTTGACTTTTTTAAATAGTACTAAAATCTTTACAAGACAAAAATTCTTAAATATTCTTTTTTATAAATATGATAACAGCCTTGGCCAGTGTGGAATGCAGGAGACAGTCATTGATGTTCTGCTCTCACATTGTTTCTCTCTCTCCTTCTCCTTTCCTTTCTCTAGAAATCAATGGAAATATTAAAAAATATATAACAGTGCAATTTTTAAAAATTATAATGTAAAATGACAATGTGGGGATATGAAAAGAGGTTTTAAAATATTTTTTGTTGCTACCACATAAACCAGACTTGCTTCATAGGTTGTTTCAACAATAGGTTGTGGGACAGGAAGTCCAGAACTTTCTCCTACCTCCTAACTACTGTAGGGGAGAAAAACTATGGACAAAATAAAGAAATTAAATAAGGAAGAACAAAGATAAGTGAGGAGTTGGAAGAGGAAGAAATTAAACAGGGTGAGAAAAATAGAGGAGAAAAAAGTTGGATGTAGGAGAAAAGAGTGACGGTAAAATGTAAGAAAGAAACTAAAAAGTAAGCTGCTTATGCAAGTAGGGTTCACATATAATTTGCTTCTTTTTACAGATGGGAGCATACCATTTACTAGTTTTTTTAAAATTTTGCTTTCATTATATCTGGGTATTTCTTAAAGCTAGGGATTCTTATCATTTTTTCCCCTTGATTTTTCTCTCAGCCTCTTCTCACCCACCCAACAACATTAACCTAGAATTGGGTGGAGCGGAAAAAGGGGAAAGAGAGAAAAACACAGATGGGCATCTGGAAATTTGAATCTTGTCACTAATGTCCCATACATTCTTACAGAGAGAGAACACTGGGAGAATGTTTGCCTGGAAAAGGTGAGTGGAATGGAATCCCTCTTGTGATATAAGCAGCTGAGAGACCAATACAGGTGTGTGGCCTCTACTGCACCCCTTGCTTTCTGGGCAGTCATGAGCTCTCTGCTCCTGACAGCGCTTTTCCTTTGAAGAGCCAAACCTTTTGCCAAGTCATCTTTCAGCCAAAAGCCATTTCCCTCTAATTTACAGGAAAAGGAGAAAGACAAAATCCCACCCATCCTTTTCTGAGCTGTTATTTTCCACTTCAAATTAATGAGCTTCTCACAGTGAGGTGAAGTTGTTTTGCTCAGATAATGAAATCATACTTTTGTTCCACATGAGGCAATTCAAACTGATGTGGATCTTAGCTCTTTAGGGACAAAGTCCTTCATATGGCTAAAAAGAAGGACTGCTACTGTTCTATTGAGATAAAATTTATCTCCATATTTCTCTCAGATTTCTTTCCAAATTTCTGTGTCCAACATTGGCAGAAGAATTGACAGTAAAGAGTTTAATGTTCACTTGGGGTATTTCAAATATGAATCTATATTTTAAGAGTCTTCTAGTGGCTGGTAAATGTTTCAGAATATATGCTGAAAACATTAAAAACATCTAGACCAGGTATCCATCACCATCCCATTTCCACAGAATGCTAACCTCACGGGAAAGCCACACCTCTCTGCGTTACTGTGCCCAGGAACACATACTGAGTGGAGAGGTGTGGGCCTGTGCACCTGGCAGTCATGAGAGACTCACACCTTATAGGGAGTAACTGACAGAAAAAGTAAGTAATGTGAGTCTCATTACTAAATTCCTGTTCGATCTCCTACCATCTGGGAGTCCTTAACTTCAGAATTAAAAGTCTAGCTAGAAGTTATTCTTGAGCACAAATAGGAATTACTTTCAGCTAGGAGAATCAGAAAATGAGATGATTTGTCTACTTGGGTACATATTTAATGAAAGTACACAAACCATAGGTATTAGAATGAGAAGTTTCTTCAAAAAAGAAGGGAGATGGTGAGCTTCTGCATGCTGCCCCTCCTACAGAGCTACCCAGCACTGGGCTGGAGGTATGGAGATTGTAGTAGAGAGTTCAGAGAAATAGGAATAGGGCCAGCAAAGGAAAATCACATGGGGTTGAGAACAGGGACAAGAGTGGCTCTTGCCAAAATATTAACTGAAATTAGAATGAAAACAGAGAGATTCATTTTCAAATGATTAATGTAGAGCGTAAACATTTTTCATTGGTAAGAATGAGTTTGCAATCTGAAGAATTTGTAGTTTTGCTGGTGAAGATAAATAATAGGGCAAAAAGTAGAAATTTTACATTGGTCAATTGTAAACAAAATGCTTCATTTTATTATATGTCCTAGAAGATGGTGACACCAATACGAAGGGGACCAGAACATATCCTGAAGCAACACTAGTCTCACCTTCACCTCCAAGTAAGGCCAGGTAATAAAATTACACACAAAAGAACCCACAAAATGCCTAAGCATCCTATTGTAGAAGACAGGTCTAGCATGAGGAGAAAAGTTTATTCTTTCAATAAGTATTTAACATCTATTATGTGCTCAGACAATGGATGCTGAGGGTGCAGCAGCAAATGAGAAACAATGTACAATGGGCCTTTGTTCCAGTGAAAGAGACAAATAGTAAACAAACAATACAATGTTAATAAGTGAAAAGTTATATAAATAAAATTAAGTTGTATAAGGGAATAAAGTATTATGTAGAATGATCAATGAAGGAAGGTCTCTCTAATCAGCTGTCCTACATCAGAGGCCTAAATGAAGTAAGGAAGGGAGTCATGTGCATAAAGGAAACAGTGAGTGCAAAGGTCCTAGGGTAGCAGGAATATGCTTGAGACAAGATGCAGAATGAAAATACATGTGTGATGTGCAAGAAGGCAAGCAAGCAGGGCTGGACTAAAGCTAAGGGGAGTTCACTCCTCTGAAGTCTCCCTTTTATAGTAAAGAAATTGAATGGCAAAGAAGTTAATTACCTAATAATTGTAGCTTCTATCCAAAAAGATCACTGGTAACAAACCTGGAGAGGTGAATTGACTTACATGAGTTTGACCCATTGGCCCTTGACAGAACCAGGATACATCTTCTAGGACTGCTGCTAGTTTATTTGGTACCTTTGAGCACAATAGGAAAAGGTGTCTCCAGGCACCTGTACAACACCATACAGTGACCCAGAATCAACAGTTTATTCCCCATACTATAATACCTCCCCACGTCTTCAGTTTCATGGTTGAACTCTTAGTTAATTTTGATTTTATAGCTCATTTGGCAATAGTTGTGCAGCACATTCCTTTGAATGCCTTGGACTGGGTTGACTAGTGAAAAAGATGAGATAGTTTGACTATAGATGCATCTAAGTATTTTGTTGCTCTAACAAATTACCACACTGTAAACTATCTTATGATTCTAGAGGTCAAAAGTCCTAATGTCAAAAGTTACCTTCTTCAGGAGCTTCTAGTGAGTAATCTATTTCCTTGCCTTTTCCAGCTTCTGGACACCACCTTCATTCTTGGCTTGTAGCTCCTTCTTCCATTTTCAAAAGTAGCAGCATAGCATCTTCAAATATCTCTCTTTCTCTTTCTCTCTCTCTCTCTCCTTCCTTTCCCTCTCATCTCTGATATTGTCACCTTCCTCCTCTGACTGACCCTCCCATCTCCCTCTTACAAGGACCCTCTGATTACAATGGGTGCACCTGGAAATGCCAGGACCATCTCCATCTCATGATCCTAAATTTAACCACATATGCAAAGTCCCTTTGCCATTTTAAATTGAGATGGCAGCTGCTGGGAATTAGGATGAGGACATGTTTAGGAGACATAATTCTTCTATTTACCACAAGGTGTAATAGAAAAGTACACTCACTGAGAAGGCCCCTTGCTCATCACTATTCCTGGCCTTAAATGTCTTTTACAGATTCATTTTTCACTTCTTAAATACTTTTTCATTTTTTTTCAGAATTCACTGATAAATGTAAATGCTTGCCAGAATGTATAACATGTTAAGCCTATCTGTAGAGATTATAGTGGGAAGATAAATACCCTGGGAAATAATTAAGAATATAAGGAAAGTGTTTCTCAGTTTTTGCTAAGAGCTAACTTACCTTTTAGAAAGAGCAGGTGATGGGGAATCTCAAATTCTGGTCATTAACTAGTTGTTAACCATAGAAACTGCCTTTAATATCTTTGTGTCTCATTTTCCTCATTTTGAACTAATAACATTTAAACACCTGTCCCTGGCAGTCCTTTGACAGGTGTAACAAAGTATAGTGCCTAATATTCTTTTAGTGATAAATCTTTGACATGCATCGTCTCCTTTAATGCTCACAATTGCTCTTTGAGGCAGGTGCTATTGTCACCAGAAAGGGATTGGGACTGAGACAGGTCTGCTCTGGCATATTCTGGAATGAATAGGACTTGACCTTGTGCAGGAAAGATTTCACATTATGAATCAGGTGATTTTGAGAGTATATTTATTAAAGCTGGAGACAGTGAAATGAAGGGTGTAAGATAAAAGAGGCAAGATCATTGCAATAGTAGGGTATAGGCAAAGGTACCTTGGCCCTTTGGAAATATGAGTAAGAATTGAGTGTAGACAAGGCTGCCTTGGCCCTTTAGGAAAACCATTACAGAGGCAGAAATGAGCAAGTTGGGCTGCATGGACTCCGGAATCAAATTACAGGGGCAAAAGGGGGGCCCTTGGAGAAAGGTTCAAGGGGTTAGCCTGGGATGAGCTGCTACAGCCCTTGTGAGGGACTCATAGCTTAGGAGAAAGAAAGCAAAGATAAGCAACCCAGGAAAGAAGAGAAGAGATGAAGGGAGAAGGCTCAGGCATGGCCAAGAGAGAACATGAATTGGGTCCTTTGTCTTAGGGTTTTTACCTAATTTTTAAAGGTGGGAATTTTCAGGGAGGTCTCAGGAGGATCTCAATAGAATATTTGTCAGCTTTCCAGGTGTGTTCTTTAGTATGCTGATTCATCAAAATGAGTGTATAGTGGAGTCAGAGTCATTCTCTGGTCAGTTTCGCCTGAAGAGAGACTTGGACTGAGGGGATCTGGAATGCGTAAACCATTTGCTCCTAAGTGTCATTGGTGAGAGAAGATAAGACCTGCAATTGTGTAACCCCTTCATTTTCTTTCACCCAGCTCCCCAGCCCCTCACCCCTTATAACAACTGTAAAAACAAACAAATATCCTATATAATAAAGAGCTAATATGCAAATGGTCATCACACCCTCACGCTGTCATGCCTTAACAGCTCAGACATTCAACACTGGGAAAAGAGGAATGGGGACCAGCCAGGCTGTGGCCCAGGAGAGGGACAAGCTGCATGTACTGCAGTCCCAGGCACCAGGGTCTGGTGCTGCGGCCCAGGAGAGGAATAACTACTCCCCCACCCCCCACCCCATGGTCCTGGATACCAGCAGTTGCACCTGTGCCTGCAGCCCTGAAGAGGGACAAGCCGCCCACCCCCCCGTTTCACACACCAGCGCCTGTGGCTGCACCTGCACCTACAGCCTAGGAAAGGGACAAACTGCCCGCCCCACAGTCCCAGGTGCCTGTGGCTGGCCTAGGCAAAGCTGGTCTGGGTCCTGGGTGCCTGTGGCCTGGAAGAGGGACAAGCCACGTGCACTGGGTCCCAGGTGCCTGCAACTACCCAGAGGACAGAATCCTGGGTCCCAGGTGCAAGGCGAGGCAGAGGCAGTTAGGGGCAATCAGGCCAGCAGGGAGCAATTAGGGGCAACCATGCTGGCAGGGGAGCAGTTAGGGTTGATCAGACAGGCAAAGGTAGTTAGGGGCAATTAGGCAGGCGAGCGGTTAAGAGCCAATGGTCCTGGATTGCTATAGGCAGTCGGAATCCCCCAAGGGGTCCCAGATTGGAAAGGGTTCAGGTAGAGCTATAGGACCCCATGCATGAATTTTGTGCACTGGGACTCTAGTATATATATATTTCCTCCTCCTTCTTTATTTTGTAAATATAGACCTCTTGGCTACTCCCAGTTCCCTTGTCTTATGTAGATGTAACTGTTGCCTCTCCCTCATATTGTATAGATATAACCTCCCTGGCTTCCTTGTGTTATGGAAATGTGCCTTCTCCCAGTCTGTAGCCAGTGTTTTTTCATGGACCCCAATTCTAAAAATTCCCTAAGTCTGCCTATATTCCCCTAAAATTCCTGTTTCATATAGACATAGACAGCATTGTGGTGATAGCCAGCGGGAAAGGGTGGGTGGAGGTAGATGGAAATGGACAAAGTGGGATAAATGGGGATGGGGAGAGACTTTGCTTTGGGAGATGGGCTCATGATGCTGTGTGCAGATGATGTTTTGTTCAGTTGTACACTTGGAACCCTGTATAGTTTTGTGAACCAATGGCACCCTAATAAATTCAATTTTTTAAAAAAACCTATCCATCTAGAAATTGCTTGGCCATTTAGCTATTTGTCTCAGTTTCCTATTCTACATGCCAAGAGATTTTCCTGGCTTCTTACTATCCTGCCTCACTATTATTGCCCCTCACTTAATAAGTGAGAAGACTAAGACTTGGGTCGAAAAACCTGACAAAGGTAATACAGTGAGGAGAAACAAAGCTGGGATGCAAACCCAGAATTCTTAGGCCCAGTGTCTCTGCTTTTTATCACTATAAACTATTCTGTCTGTAAAACGTCAATGGGATACTGCAAACCAGCCCAGGATGCAGTATTGGGCATAGCACTTGGTTATAGAAATGAGGTTGAGAAAATAAAACCAGCGTGTTTTTATTTTAAATTATTACAAAGGCAATTATGTGAGGGTAATTGAGGTTTACAGAACAAATAATTGTAGTTCCAGGGTTGGCTTTCTGAGCCATTTTAAAATCAGGCATCTGGGATGCAAATCAGCAAAGGCTTGCCCTTCCCTCCATCCTCCTCCCTTTCCCAACCCCCACACTCTGGGAGACCACAAGCAATGACCAGTTTTAGGAAACCACACAGTTAAATTATTAAACACTTAACTCAGGACTTTAGAGAAGAAAAAAAATAAATCTTGGAGATATCAGAAGGCAGAATGTAATATGATTTACAAACAAATTAGAAACAGCACATAATTTAAATGAACAAATACATTCAAATGGGACTTCTTTAGTAAGAAAACTTTCCACCAAAATAGACTAATCCTGAAATTTCCACCAAACAAAACGCAAAAGAAGAAAAATAATAAGAAAAACCATGGACTAGGTTACATAAGACTATTAAAAACAATTTAATATGTTTTCATGTAGACAAATGTAATTTCAAAGAGTTGACAACAGAAGAGATGCAACACTGGAATAGGAATGTATTTCCCTGGCCTGGGTCCCATTAAATCCTCCCGTGAACATTCAAGAATGCTCCTCACATCTCTGCAGCCTGAACTCCTACCCCTTGCTTCCTTCTTTCTTTCATCCACCCTGCTTTTCCTGTCCGGATTCCCCTGACACAGCCCTTCCTGTCCCCACTCCTGTCTCTCTGCCCCTCCCTAGCCATCTTGTGTCTGGTGGAACTCAGGCTTAGTTCTGAACAAACTTCCCTCCAAGTTAAAGTACTTTTAATTAGCAATTTACTTATTATATTTTTGTGTTAATCATGAACATAAACAGACCAAAGTCCTTGTTCTCTGATAACTTATATTTTTAGTGGTGGAAGGCTGATTAGTGTTACACCTCCACAGGCGATGAAGGGAATGAAGAAAAATAAAACAGGCACTGAGACGCCTGGGTGGTGAATGTCTGGTAAATGAATTTCCCTCAACAATTGGTAGATGGATTTTTTTCCCCTGCCTCCTTCTGTCACTGGATTCTCTTAAAAGTATCTGACATACCACATACCTTGGTCTGATTACATAGAATAAAAATAGTCAACATACTGGCATAGTAGTGCTTTTAATCCACATTACAAGCTGACCAGGTAAATATTGTCATCATCACATTTCTTACAGATGCAGAAACTGAGATACAGAGGGTATAAGGAACTTTCTTGTCTCACAGCTTAGTGGATGAATTGGTATTTGAACCAGAGTGCCTGTCCCAAGAGTCCATGCACTTTAACCCTACAAGTATGTCTATAATTCTGACCAAAGTCATCTTACATGAACTCTTTTCACTGTCCTCCGCTCCACTTCAAAATTTCTATGTACTTATCAGTCCTCTTTTCCAGGCCTTACCCCTGCACCTGTCCCTTTCCCTCCAATTACACACCCCTCTTGTTACTTTGTGTTTTTTTTTGTTTTTTTTTTAAGGAACAGTGTACTAGTCTGAAATTAACATACTTTCCTTTTCTCCTGCTCAGTACAGAGACCTTTGCCCTAGTTGTTCGGAGGTGTCTGTAAACTTGAAAGGAGATTAGGTTTCTTATCACAAGAATGTTAGCAATTCTTAAAAGAGAGGCATAATCATATTTTGACCTGCAATAGGATTATGCCGTAAGAAGGTAGCCTTTACATGTCCCCACCTCTAGCAATACATTTAACCAACTAGCTTCTAGGGATCAGTTCTTTTTTTTTTTTTTTTCATTGATTTCAGGGAGGAAGAGAGAGATAGAAACATCAATGATGAGAGAGAATCATTTATCAGCGACCTCTTGCACATCCCCAACTAGGATGGAGCCCGAAACTCTGGGCCTGTGTTCTGACTAGGAATCAACCATGACCCCTTGGTTCATAGATCCAAGCTCAACCACTGATCCACACCAGCCAGGTGGGATCAGTTCTTAATGTTCTCTTATTGTGTGTGGAAAACCCTAGTCCACAGAAGTCTACAAGGAAGAAGAGTTAGAGAAGAGGACTGTTAAGAAGAAGGAAGGTTAGAAGAAATAGAGCCAAGCACACCTGTGTCCTAATTGCTGTCTTCCTAGCGTTCCAGCCTGGAGAAGACAATCATGCTAGAGCCATGGTCGGCAAACTGCAGCTCGTGAGCCACATGCGGCTCTTTGGCCCCTTGAGTGTGGCTCTTCCACAAAATACCATGGTCTGAGCACGTCTATTTTGAAGAAGTGGCATTAGGAGAAGTTTAAGTTTAAAAAATTTGGCTCTCAAAAGAAATTTCAATCATTGTACTGATGATATTTGGTTTTGCTGACTAATGAGTTTGCTGTCCACTGAGCTAGAGGAATGGCTCCTGCCAGCTGCTCATCACGGATCTCAGCCACTTCAAGGAAGATTTGATTTCCATGACAAAACATCATCTTACACTACTTTAGTTCTCCTATGTTTCTTATTTCCTCTTCTATTTTTTTCTACCTTTTCTTATACTTTTCCTAGTTTCACTTCTTTCATTCTTAAAATATGAGTGTTTTCCAAAGTTTTGTCCTCAACACTTTTCTTTCCTTATATCATTTTCCCCCCTTATCATAGTAACTGTCACCTCTAGGAAGAAGTTTTCCAAATTCACCTATCTGTTCATAACTTCTCTTTTTGAACTTCTATGTTCTATCTCCAAGCCCTTCTAGATATTTCCGCCATTCTTGGTGCCTGTAATTCCAACTCAAAACAATTAAAATCACATCTATTCCTTGCCATTTCCCAAACTGTATTTCTTACTTCCCTATAAATGTTAATGACATGACCATTCTTTGTGAATTTCCCTACTTTCCATTTTGAGCAAAAATCCTCCAATTGTCTCACTCATGTTTATAATAAGTTAGTAAAGTACCTAGCACATTATAATTATATGCCGATGCTAAGGAATTTCCATATGTTCTCATTTAATCCTCACAACTCTATGAGATTGTTACTACTATTACTACCATTTTATTGTTATGGAAACTTGAGATACAGAGATTAAAGTCACACAGCTAGTAAATGGCAGATATTGGAAATTGAACCCAGGAAACCTGTTCTAGAGTCTGTATTCTTAACCACTACACTATGCCACTTCTCACTAGACAGTGAATGAAAAACTGATACAAAACTATATGCACAAAATAATCATTAACTATGTTAAATAATCAATCAATGAAACAACCTAAATAATTAGGTATAGAAAAAATCAAAAGAAAATATAATAGTGATTATCCTCGGTATAGGAAAGACAGAAAGCAAGTTTATTTTCTATCCTCTACTCTTTATTTCCCAAATTTTCTATTATAAGTATAATATTTATAATGAAAAACATAATATACAACATGGAATTAATATATAATACATTTTATATTTAAATTTTAAATACATTGAATATGGAAAATACAATGGCAGCATACTTTCTTCTTCTCAACATCAAAAAAATAACTTAGGCATCTCTTTCACATCTAAACCTACCATGCCATTTCACACCTGTTTCTGGCTATTATTATTTCCCCTGACATTGACTCATATGATTCCTACATGCCAGATTAATCTTTTTAAGACAACATTTTTCCTATACCACTTCCCTACTCAATTAAAACTGTTTAGTCTGGCATTAGATTTGTCCTAAACTTTGTTGCAGCCTTTTCTCTCATCCCCTCTCCCCTTATAAGTTTCCTGTGACCCAATCTGCCTCATTTCATTCCTTTGCCTTACTCTTTCCCAGCTCCATGCAGCTCCCAGGTCCCAAGAGAGCCCTGAGAGAAGTGCATTAGTCTTGGCCAGCTTGTGAAGTGGTCTGGCATTGGCTCCTGCTTTCCAGTGTCCATGTGTGCTGGTCCGCCGCTCCTGAGCATGGCCCCGCCTGAGATCCTTCAGTGTTGGGGGCCAGGGAGTCCGCAGTGATTTAGCTTTGCCAACTCTCCCTCTAGATCAGCTCTTACTGAGCATGTGGGCTTGTCCTGCTCTATATTTCTTTCTGTTCCGCGTGTTTCCCTGACAGAAACGATGACCTGGTGTTCTGCATAACTCTGGCCATATTTAAGTTGGATCCTGCCCAGCCCTCCTGACTTCTGCGTAACTAACAGCTAGATTTCCCAGCACAACACTCTGCTCATTGAATTAGACCTTCTTGAATCCCTGGCCTTGCATACAGAGAGTATGACTTGAACTACTTAACTGTTCACACTGACCCCCATCGTTACTGCCTTCCACCTGCTCGTCCAGACCTGCTTCACAGTTACTGCCGGTGCTGCCAAAATGTCACATAAGGGATCAGGGAGTCTCTCTGAGATTGTACAGTTTCTGCCAAAAAATATCCTCCTCAATCTTTTCTGCCCTGTGAGTCTTTGATTACAGTGTTTCTTTAGCTCAGAAACCCTCATGAATGCTTGTAAAATTTCTACCCATCTTTTTTGTGTGTATGATAAAATACATATAACATAAAATTTATCATTTTAAGTGTACAATTCAGTGGCATTAAGTACATTATTGGACAACTATAACTAACCCCATTTTCAGAATTTTTCATCATTCCAAACAGAAATGCTATACCCATTAAATAATAACTCTCCATTCTTTCCTTCCAGCCCATAGTGACCATCCTTCTACTTCCTGTCTCTATGAATCTGCCTAGTCTAGATATCGCATATAGTGGAATCATACTTGGCTTGATGCATTGGATATATTGAAGTGAATACAATATCCATTTCAAATGCCACATCCACTACGTGTAAGCTTCAGAGAAGAACCATCTTCCTATCCCCATGATGCTAAGCACAGTGCCTTTCCCATACTAGGTATCCAGCAAATGTTTAATGTATGAATGCAAGAATGAGAAGTTAATGAGTGAATATAATAATAAACAAATATAAGAATCCTTCACTTCTACCTTTTTATTGAAAGTAACTAGATTTCCTTAATAACTTCTATAATTTTATTATTTAAGAAAGCATATGTTTGCTCTGTTTATCAGCTTGCCAAGAATAATTACCCATTGTAATAATCTGATTATTTAAATATTATGTAACTAGAGGCCTGGTGCATGAAATTCGTGCACAAAGTGTGTGTGTGTGGGGGGGGGGTGGTGTCTAGCCTGCACCCTCTCCAATCTGGGATTCCTTGAGAGATGTTAAACTGCCCATTTTCACCCCGTATGTGCCTGGGTCCCCCAGAGTCTCACCAAGAACTGGAGTTCAGAGCAAGTGGGTGCTTGTATCTCCCTCCCGGTTTAAAGAGCAGCAAATCCAGGTGCAGCAAATCCAGGTGCAGCACTTTCTGAGCTTCCACAACTCCTACCAATCTCCATGAGCTTTCTTCACCTCTCTAGTTGTGGAACTTCCACTCAGCCAGCTTTCCTGCGGTTCTGGGTTTTAGTTGTTCGGCTGTTTAGTTGTGGTTTTGATGTGGTTGTGAGAGGCAGCAAGTACAGGTGATTATCTATGCCACCATCTTGGTTTCTCCTAAGCCAGTAGTACTTTTTGCTGGGAGTAAAAACTGACCCACAGAAGTGGTTATTTCAAAGTTTTTACTCAAATATGAAATCAGACATCTGATCATTGACTCTCATTAATCCTTCAGAGAAGCCACACTCTCAGCAAAGTTACTTAATTATGGGAAACTAATTATAAAATATTGTTGCAGAGCTAAATACAATGATTTTTCAGCAATAAAATATTATGGGAAATTAAGAAGCCATATGTTTGCTGCATGGAATTCAAAACCTTGCCTAATGTGAATGTTACCCAACAAAGCTTCAGATTTAGAAAAACAAATTCTTCCTCAGTTACACTCAATATACAAGTTAATTTTTTAAAATATATTTTATTGATTTCACAGAGAGAGGAATTGAGAGGGACAGAGAGTCAGAAACGTCGATGAGAGAGCAACATCGATCAGCTGCCTCTTGCACACCCCCCATTGGGGATGTGCCTGCAACCAAGGTACATGCCCTTGACCGGAATCGAACCCGGGACCCTTCAGTCCGCAGGCCGACGCTCTATCCACTGAGCCAAACCGGTCCCGGCACAAGTTAATTTTTTTTTAATAGAGCTAATGGTATGGAAGAGGAGAAGGGCAATGCATATTTATTACTAATTAGAAAAGTACATTATTCCAGATATGTTTGAATTCTATGACTCAAATTATGTGAACAGTCTTTAAAGCCGAAAAAGTAAACGTGAAAAGCAAGCCAAAAAGCAGTTCAAAAGCTGTGTACATTGTTGGTGAGAACGTCAATTGGTTCAACCACAAGAGAAAACAATTTGGAGGTGCCTCAAAAAAAATTAAAACTAGAATTACCACGTGATCCCACAATTCCACTTCTATCTATCTCCTAAAAATAAATGAATGAATGAATCAATCAATCAACCAAAGGACTTGTATGCATGCATATAATCATAACCAATGGACACAAGACATTGGAGGAGGTGGGGGGAGGGTATGTGCCGGGGTGGGGGGTTAGGGGACACCAGGGGAAGATCAATTGGGGGGGGGGGGAAGGAGACATATGTACTACTATTTGTAATACTTTAAACAGAAAAAGAAAGGAAGAACGAGAGGAAAAAAGAAAACAGCATTTCACAGAGTTACCTGCTCTCTCATGTTCATTGCAGCATTACTCACAATAGCCAAAATATGAAACAACCTAAGTGCCCATAAATGGATGAATGGATAAAGAATATATGATATGCATATATATCATATACACACACACAAACATCATTTAGCCATGGGAAAGGAAAACATCCTGCCATTTTTGGCAACATGATTGGACTTAAGTGAGAGAAGTCAAACAAAGGAAGACAAGTGCTATATGAAATCACATGTCAAATCTAAAAAACAAACAAAGGAACTAAAAAAAAAAACAGAGAGTAAAATGGTGGTTATCACAGAACAGAGATGGGGGGACAGGTCAAATGTTGTTTAAAGGCACAAACTTACAATGAGTAGTAAATACCCCAGAGATCAAATGCACAGTATAGTGAATAAAGAAAACACTGGATAATGATCATCAAACTTACTGAGAGACTAGAATTTAATTATTCCAACTACTAAAAAGAAAGTATAATTATATAACATAATAAGCTTGCTAATTATTGCTACCATGGCAATCATATTATAATACATAAATGTATCTAATTAACATGTACAACCCTGGCCAAGTTTGTTGGAGTATAGTCCCATACACCAGAAGGTTATGGGTTCGATTCCCGGTCAGGGCCCGTGCAGGGGCCAACAGATCTCTCTCTTTCTCTCTCTCTCTCAAACTCAATAAACATAACCTTGGGTGAGGATTAAAAATATTTGTATTAACATGTACACATTAAATTTACACAATGCTATATATTAACTCTATTTCAATAAATGTAAGATTTTTTAAAAAGAGATCTTAAGCAAGTGAAGACAGAGATTGACAGTGTAATATCTACCTCTGCCTTAACTATAATGTCATTACCACACTTCTGGAATTGTTTCATAAACTCCTGTAAAGAGCAAACTTGCCAAACTGGTATCTTTAACTCCTTTTCTCTGGATCTAGTGGCTAAAACATATCGCACAGAGTATTAGGCTGCCATCTGCTGGGAAAGAAATGGTGATATCCATTAAGCTCTCCCCTACACCCTTCTCTTTTTTTAATAGCTCCCAGATGAGACCATGTAAACTTAAAGAAGGAAGTATGGGGCCTTTTATCTTGGTACCTGGCAATATAATTTAGCCTCTGAATTCCAGAAATATTTTAAATACATTTTTATTGGTTTCAGAGGGGAAGGGAGAGGGAGAGAGATAGAAACATCTATGATGGGAGAATCATTGATCAGCTGCACACCCAACACTGGGGATCAAGCCCACAACCCAGGCATGTGGCCTGATAGGGAATCAAACAATGATCTCCTGGTTCATAGATCAACTTTCAACCACTGAATCATGCTGGGCAGGCTCAGAAAAATTCTTGAATAAACTAACAGTACATTCTAATACTATTGAGTGGTAACAAAATTCTCCAAGATCAAGAGATTACAGAAAACAAACAAACTGGGTCTAGTTTCACAGCACTGACATGAAAGTTTCCAGGGAGGGGGGTTGGGGCTTGGGAAGGATGAGTCAAACCAAAGAAAATTCCTTCACCCTTACTTATATTCAACAGTGTTTTGTCTGCTGCTTTCCTGTAACACAGATTTGTGGCAAGGTATAAAGAGATTTTCCAGCTGGAATCTGGAATTTGTCACTGTCAAAAAGGAGTTTTGTTCAGTGAGGGGTCATTGTATGGGATTCGAAGACAGAAGTCAGACCTGCACTGCACAATGCAGTGGCCACTAATCACAGGTGGCTAGTACACATTTGAAATGTGGCCAATATGAATTGAGCTGGGCTGTAAGAAGAGAGTACTAACTGGATTTCAAAAACTGAAAAAAGGAATGTAAAATATCTTGCAAATTATCTATATTGATTATATATTAAAATATTTTAATATATTGAATTAAATAAAATGTTAAAATTGATCTCATATGTTTAATTTAAAAAAATAATTACTAGAAAATGTTTAAATTACATGTGTGGTGCACATTATTTTGCTTCTCCACAGAGTTTGACAAACAATTGTGACTAATGTTTATTGACCACTAAGGATTACCTGATAGGAATACTATGATAAGGGTTTTATGCATACTGTTTTTTCACTTAATCCTTATAATAGCACATTAAAATTATGTTATTATTCTTCCAATTTTACAGGTCACAAAGCTGGGATTCTGACTGACTGAGGAACAAGCCTTTTTAGTTGGTAAGTGGCTGTGTCTGGACTTAAACCCAGATCATTAAAAATTCAAATCCAGGATGATCTCATCCACAATGCACACTCAACTTCCCATCTTTTGAGGTGCATTCCTTGTTCCCATTCCCCAACCAGTTCTGTTTCCCCTTTAGCCTTTTTCCCCTCTGAAAGAACACCTTGCTATAAATGCTATCATCAGGTAAAACGGGGTTTCTCCCTTACATATTTTCCATTACAGATTAAAAAACAAATGTGAAAAAAAATGTGGAGGTGAATGGTATATGGAGGTAGAATTCTTTCTAACTACTCCTAATTTTTGTGCATCTTGGCTTTTGGTGTCTTAAGGAATAAAATTTCTCAAACATCATAAATCCTTGAGAAATTACTCTAAAGATATTTTAGACAAAAACAGATTTTCCAGATTTGCCTACAGTTTTTTCCCCACTTTTTTTTCAAAAGAGGAAAATTCTGTTTATACAAAGAGCCCTAGGCAGAATTTATATAAGCCTCAAATTCTTTTGTTATTTGTATACATGGAGGACACACACACACACACACACACGCGCGCATTTGTAATCTTTCTTACAAGGAAATTAGGCTTTTGATCTTTTTAGTTTTTATGCAGCAAATCTTAAATTTCTAAAATGAGTAAGAACTGCTATTTCTGGGATAATTTTTCAGGAGTGAATAAATGTAACCTCTTCTCCATGTCCAATCACTGCCTGCTTGGTGTCTAATTGCTTTTGCTTCTCTCCAATTGTGCAGTGCCAGGAAATTGCAGTGTAGAGCAGAGCGAAACCCAAACAAATCCTACATATAACATGGTTTTCTAGTGAAAGCAGAGAAAACAAAGAAAGGTTTTGGGAGATTTGGCCATCCATCCACCTGTGCACCCACTCATCCATGCCAGACACAGGGACTAGAGATTAAATGAAAAACAAAGCAGAACTCAACCCTGACTTCTGAGAGTTTATATTCATTGAGAAAGGCAGGCAATAAACAAGCAAAGAACCAACAACACCCTACAAATTGATTTAGTCCTGTGAAGAGATAGAGGGCAACCTACTTTAAAATAAGTGGCCAGGACAGGCTCCAGTTCTCTGAGGCTAGTGAAGGGAATGGAGCAGCAGTTCAGGCAGGAGAATCTCAAGCTCACAAGAGCATGCACTCTTGCCCTGGCTGGGTTGCTCAGTTGGTTGGAGCATCATCCCATACACCAAAAGGTTGTTGGTTGGATCCCTGATCAGAGCATGTATGGTAGGCAACCAATTAATATCTCGCTCTCCTCTCTCTTTTAATTGTGAGATTAAATATTTGGTGCAGGCAACCAATTAATATCTCTCTCTCTCTCTCTCTCTCTCTCTCTCTCTCTCTCTCTCTCTCTCTCTCCCTTCCTCTCTCCCTCCCTCCCCTTTTTCTCTCTACAAAATCAACTTTTTTTTCAGGTGATGGTTTAAAAAATAAAAGATTATGCAATTTAGAAAGGAATGGTCAATATTGGTGGAATACAGTGAGCAAAGATGAGTGTGTAGGAGGTACATAATGAGAAGCAAGTATAGGAGAGATCCTGTGGGAACTTCAGTTTGAGTTTATTAAAACTCCAGAGAAAGCTACTGAGAGGTTCAAATCAGTTGGGTGACACATTTGGATTTATGTTTTCTAAATGCTACTCTGGTTGCTGGTTGGGAAGCATGTAGAAGAGGCAGGATGTAAAGTTAGAAGTGTTTCCTGACATTGAATAGTATTTCACTTCTTGACATTACTGTTCTCCAGGTTTGCGCTGCTAACAATTGTGTGTTCTGCCTAAATTCTCAAATTGCTCCATTCTTCTTCTTTAAATTGGTTTTAGAAAGATTTGTTGTTCCACTTATGTATGCATTCATTGGTTATTGTTTAATTCCAGTATGTGCTCTGACCCAGGATCAAACCTGCAACCTTGGCCAATGGGACAATGCTCTAACCAACTGAGCTTCCTGGCCAGAGGCTTTGCTTCATTCTCTTTCCAAGTTAAAACCTTTTCATTTTCTATCCTGCTTTTTTTTTTTTTTAAATTTAGATGCAATTGGCATGTTACATTATAATATGTTACATTATATTCTTTTCAGGTGTACAACATAATGTTTAAGTATTTTATATATATTGCAAAATGATCACCACAATAAGTGTACTTAGCATTGGTTACCATACACATTTTTTTGCATTGTGATGAGAAATTTTAAGAACAA